>CM077293.1:49658220-49770720 GCA_039654925.1 Anguilla pacifica
CAATCACACTGCGAGGTGTACGCGCATCTACCAATCACACTGCGAAGTGTACGCACATCTACCAATCACACTGCGAGGTGTACGCGCATCTACCAATCACACTGCGAAGTGTACACACATCTATCAATCACACTGCGAGGTGTACGCACATCTACCAATCACACTGCGAGGTGTACGCACATCTACCAATCACACTGCGCCAAAGGTGTGCGATCTCAGATAATACACATACCGCAATTTGGCACAACAGAAAGGTTCCGCTTCATTTCCTCACCACAAAGCTTGTTTTTTTCACAAAAGTGCCTTAATCTACGAATCGGTCAGGCTGCCGTAGTCGCTGATCTGTCGTGTTAATAAGTTCACATCTCCACAGCACACCGTAGGCGCGACAGTTCGGCAGGAACACTTTTATTAAGCACCGTGTCACCGGTGCGACGAGGCCAGACCTGCCCGTCTCGCCACATCCTACACAGTCAGCGCCCGTCGGCCTGGTCGCCCCGGTTGCCGTGGCAATGGCTCTCTCTCTCTCTCTCGCTCACCCTTTGGCTTCAGCCTCCGCCTCGTCATCGATCCACGTCAGGATCTGCGTGGCCAGGATGGAGGACACGTCCAGCTCCTGGATGTCGTGGGTCGAGGCGATGACCAGACAGTTGCGGTTGGCCTGCAGGAAATAAGCAGACGCCACTTTTAACACCGCACACACACTGGTGCTTTTTTTACTTTTAACCGCCTCTTCCCGCAAGGCAAAAAAAAAAAAAAAAAAAAAACTACGAAAAAAGAAAAAAGAACTACAATTGGAACTCTGTCCTTCCTCCCGCTGTCTGTACCTTGTTGATGGCGAAGGCTGTGATGATGTCAGACTCCTTGTGGATGATTCTGGCCTTTCCTCCCGGGTAGCCCAGATCTGCCTCTATCTGTGAAGCAGAGGAGAATCGTGAGAAGCCCCAGCGCGTTCCAGCAGAGCGCAGCTTCAAAAGGCCAGCTGGCAGCCATTCTCTGAGAAATGACAGTTCTCCTGCGACTATTTTTAAAAAACTGCGTATCCCTAAGGAGTTTGAAAACAGTTCGCTGGGGTGAGCAATTTAAAAAGGAACCCAGGGAGGGCGTTTGGATGGCCAGACAGAGCATGCACAAAGTCCGCGGTGCATTTGCAGCTGATCTGCAAATGCCGCAACAGTAATTCATTGATGCAATGAATGCATCAATGATGCGTCCAACCAAACGCTTTCCCTGGGTGCTTAAGTTTCTCACAGTAGCATCTTGGGGGCCTTTAGAAGCACCCTCTCACGGGAAGAGCTTCCACGATGACCTTAAAAATCAGGATTACTCAACTCAAGCAGCTTTTTTCCCCCTTTATTTTTTTTAAAGAATATCTCTTTCTTACGGAGAGGGAAAATTTAACAGGTCTGAGAAAACAATTAGCTCGATAACATGACCAGTGGGAACCGAAGCCCATTGACACCGAGTTCTCTCAGGACCAAGAATGATTATTCCGGGTCTAAAGACTTAATTACAGTATTGCGCGTTGGGACAATATACACAGTACAATGGAAGAAACATGGAATCAGAACTTCACTCTGAGTTAGCAGAGCTGTTAGTAGAGCTGTTGTATGTGGTGCTGCATAAGACAAAGCAACAAACGACAAACATGCTTGCGACATGAAATCGTGGATCGATTAAGAGACCACGGCAGTGGACGTTCAGCATTTTGGGGGCGCTTGCTTCTGGGTCAAGTCATACGCCGCGGCGTGGAGACGAAGAGGGAACTGACGGCGAAGGAAAGAGACCGTTCGTACCACAGCGCAACATGAATATTAAAACCGAAAGGCTTTTTATTTGGCATTTCTGTTTTTTAATCTTAGCCCTCTGAAATTCAATGTGACATTTTCAGGCCTTGTTTTGGGGCCTCTTCCACGGCCTCTGAAGACCTATTGGGCCAATTACAAAGTCCAGTCAAAGAGCCGTGGCACGGAAATGACCTACGCGGGCCACATTTACATACAAATCATCTTTCACTTCATGTCAATCCAACCTTTAACTGCTCTTTCGCAATTCGGCCCGCAATAAAGAAATTGTTAGATCAACTGCCTCTCATAATAAAAAGCACGTAAAATCAATGAGGCTTTATATTCCTCGGCTACAATTATTTTGAGATTATATTTTCAGAAAAAGAGCAGTCCTTTTCTGGTCATATATCAATCCCTCCTACATTCTACATAGATCACAAACAGGCTGCTTTTATAATGAAATACACCTGCAATCAACCAAATTCACGTTGAACGTAAAAAAATCTCCCACAGTAAAACTTTCTATGATGATGCACGATTTAATGTCACAACCAAGTTGCCCCAGCATTAAAAACATGCAGCTGTGTGTGAAAATTCTAATCAACAAATAAAATATATCAAATTTGAATTCTGAAAAATTGGTTTGATATTTGAAGTGTAAAATCACTGATATTGTTAATTAACACGTGGGATGAAAACTGCATGTTTTTAATCAGACAAACGTCCCGCAAATTTGATTTCCCCCCATTGGATTAGTGGTAATCAGTACCTGGTTGAAGCTAGGTTCCTCCGTCACAGAATATCTGACATTCTCATTGCGATCTTCAACCAACTAAATCATTAGAGTAGCCACAAGACATCAGACACACAAAAAAAACAAACGTGATGAACCATGCAAGTCAACAGGACACAGTGAAATCTAGAATTAGATTGTTAACAGTCGATAAGTTCCACACACCAGTGCTAAGCTAAATCTTCCAGCGCAGTTGGATGTTTGTCAAAAATGTTTTTACTCTGATTATGAATGAATCGAGATTAAGGCCATGAAATGATTCCAGGTGGTTATGTCACAAAAAATCAATGTGAAAACCAACAGTGAAAGCTTTTCATTGGATTTGACAAAGAAACAAGTAAGACTCTTGAGGGTCACGTAAGGGCCTCAAAAGGAAAGGTCATAGTAAATGTTCCGATGTGTCAGTATGAAAGAACACATTCCCCCAGCCTTGCCTTGCAGTTAAAACTGAAAAAAAAAAAGAGCCAGAAGTGCTGCTCAGTCTGTGGGGCTCCCCCTTGTGGCCGGAGGTTTCATGCCCACCTGTGAACCACTGTACTGTAATTCAATTTCTATATGAAACCCTCTTATCCTCTATGAATATATATATATATACACACACATATATATATATATATATGAAATAAGGTTAGACCATCTGCTCTGAGAAACAGAGCTTTATTCTGCACTATTCTATACACTGTTCAATATACCACTACAGATCACTTTACATCCTTCACATTAACACAAAGGATCATCCAACATGCGTCTGTGTACCATATGTGACCCTTAATATAGTAAAAAACAACTACCAGGATTATGCAGAAGCTCAAAGACTAATTACATTGCAATTAGATTACAACACAGATCATGCAGTAGACACAGAACAGACAGAAGTGCAGTGACACAGTTTGCAACATAAGCAGTGACATTCATTATCGAGAAAACACAAAACATGGTTTTCATCCAGAAATACTTGGGCCTCTTGTCTGACTGCCAAATGCCTTGTCCTCAATTTTTTTTTTGCGTTTTTAGCATTTTTCCCCCAGCATTTAGCATTTTTTCCACACCAATTACATTTCTCATTCATCTTAGCACCCCTGCACCCCGACATAGCTCAGGAGGTAAGACCGATTGGCTGGCAGTCGGAGGGTTGCCGGTTCAAATCCCGCCCTGGGCGTGTCGAAGTGTCCTTGAGCAAGACACCTGACTCCTAACTGCTCTGGCGAATGAGAGGCATCAATTGTAAAGCGCTTTGGATAAAAGCGCTATATAAATGCAGTCCATTTACCATTTACCCTGCCCCAACATTTTTTTTTTTTTTACTTAGGGAGTTGGGACAATGACAAAGTGCACCGTGAATAAACCTGAAAACCCAAACTGAACAGTGGATAAGAAAAGCAGGTAAATGCACCGCACACTGCATGCTGGTCTATATTTTAAAGACACGGAATATTTGGTTTCTGGTTTCAAGTCTGTTGTTAAACTTAGTTTGAACTCATTTAAGTGATTCTTAATGATCCTTTAATGAATGTGATCTGATCCGTTTTGTTTCACCAGGAAACAGAATCGTGTTCCTTCCTGTGCGTACTGCCCAATTCCCAATCTGGATTCACAAATGCATCAGAGGCCCAAACAGCTTCAAGAGAAAGCCAGCAAGGAGAGGACAGAAGCCGTTAAGCTGTAACCCAAAAAACCCAAAACCCAGGAGGTGAACCCTATGCCCAGTGCACCGGCACTCTCGTCCCGGGCTGGGGGGGGGCGTGTTGTCAGGGCGGTGTGCGGCGGGGTGGGAGGGGGCGGGACGCGTGAGCCGTACCTCGTTCTGGTCCCGTTTCTTGGTGAAGATGTTGCGGATGAAGGTCTCCTGGACCTGCTCCTGCTTCACCAGGTACTGCCACAGCCTCTTCACGGGCAGCACTGAGCGGTGGCTGGACCTGCCGGCGGGCATCGCGGGGTTAAACCGGTTTACAGCGCCCCATTGGCTCGCGGCACCGGAGGCGCACCAATCAAAACCCAAAGAATGACGAGTCATCGGTCCTTCCAAGATCATAATATAATGAAAATATTCGCCCAAAAACAAGTTCTTTTTACCACCTGCAAACAATACAAGCACCAGAGAACACGGAATGCACCGGGTTTATAAGACCTGCTCGAGAAAATCCATACAAATTAAAACCTGATAAACGACTCCCACCCTTTAAACTTCACCCTGAAAGACAACGCGAGCGGCCAGTTCAATGGTTCCCTTGCCTGAAGCTCCCAATTAACTGAAAGTTCTTTGTTCATTATGTCAATGGGACTCTGCAGAGATGCTCATCAACGCTCATCTAATCAGGCTCTAGGCTGGGCAGACTGGGGGTGACGTGTGGGGTGAATTTCTCCCTCTAAACACGCATTCGTCCTTCAGGTCCCAGAGCTCGGGGATCAGATTCGGGGGGGGGGGGGGCGTCCTCCGCCCCGCACCCCTGGTCTCCCCGCTCCATCTGTTAAGCCGATTCTCAGGACGCGCGCCTCTCTCGCGGGTCATCGCTAGTCATCACACGCGCGTGGAAAACGACGCCGTTTACCCCCCGCTGTTGCAGATCGCTGCTTTGCATCCATATAAACATAAATTCAGACGGCGTCACTTTTATAAGTTCCTTGTTAGGCTCTACATTCTGACTAAACGAGAAGGGCTTTATCGCTCGTAAGGATAACTGCTCGGCAATACCTCTGTAGATTTTAGCCTTTCAAGACTTTCAGCCAGTTTACTGTACTTCTCTGTTGTCGTGGTTACTCATGTGCACTCGTTCTTACAGTGTGTCATCATATTAGCCTTGTACACTACATGGCCAATAGTGTGTGGACACCTGACATGCTGAAACAGGAAAGCGCCTTCCCCAAACCTTTGAGGGCAGAACAGAATCGTCTAGAATGTGATTGTATGCAGTAGTATTAAGATTTGCCTTCACTAGAACTAAGGGGCCTAGCCCAAAACCACAAAAACAGCCCCAGACCAAGGGGTGTCCAGATACTTTTGGGCATGGAGCACTGTGATTGGACGGGGGAGGGAGGGAGGGGGCGGACCTGAAGGGCGTGTTGGACGGCTCGAACAGGGCCTTGTGGCGAAGGAGGGCGGGGCCGGAGGCGAGGCTGTCGTCCAGTGGGTGGGCGGAGATGTACTTGGGCGGAGGCCCCCCGAAAATCTCCAGCCTCTTCAGCAGCACCTGCTCCCAGCGCTGCAGCGTCTTCAGCACCGAGTAGCACAGAGGGGACCCCACCGGCAGGTCTGCGGGACGGCAGCGTTAGGGTGGGACAGGGGCAGCTACACACTGCATACACTATACACACACTGCATACACTACACACACATCGCATACACTATACACACTACACACACACTATACACACACTGCATACACCATACACACAAAACACACACTGCATACACTATACACACATTATATACACACAGCATACAATACACCCACTACATACACTACACACAAAACACACACTGCATACACTACACACACTTCACACACACTACACACCCTACACACACTGCACACACTACACACACTACACACACTGCATATAATATACACACGGCAAACATTACACACATTATACACACTGCACACACTATACACACACTACACACATTATACACCACGCACACTGCATACAATACACACATTATACAGATATTACACACTGCTCACCCTAAATACACTGAACACTCTACGCACACTGCATACACTAGACACACACACACACACACACACACACACATTACGTACTCAACATACATCTTACATAAAGCACACTCGCACAGACAGGGGTGCATGAACCACATCTGCACGCACGCAGAGGTGGACATATGCACAGTGAGAACGGCTAAAATAGCACAATAAATTATACACCGGTTGCTTAGGAACAGGAAGCAATATATGCGGATGTGCCTCTTCCAGATTAGTCACAGCCCCTCCAACAGCTGTGCACACGCGGCCATGGCAACGCCGAGCCTCCACACCTCCTCAGACGTCCCTCTTGAAAGGCTCACTCAAGGATAACCTCAAAACCCATTTCCAATACTCAACCTGGAGAATGCCTCTCTCCCCAGTGTGTGGAAAAAAAAGACCAAATGGAGGGGGCGGAGACGGGGGGCGTTCTGACACAGGCGAGACCCAGAAAACAATCAGCATCACCTGCAGAGGACCCGCTGAGGACTGGGGTACTGAGTACGCAGCAACGCACACCGTAGGTCCTCTATCTTTGCCCTCAGGCTGCTCCTGGGCTGTAGAAAAGGCCGGGGGCAAATTCAGCCCAGAGGGATAATGAAGAGAGCATGTGCCAAGGGCAGGGGAGGGGGGGTGGGCACAACAATCTCCCTTTGCATGTACAGCCAATTTCCTGGCAATCCAGTCATTACTTTGAGATACTATGTTTGGCCTGATGATGGCACTACAGGAAAGGTCACTGGGTCATTAAGATCAATTGGGTTTTTTCCTCTTCTGAACTTCAAAGTGCACAGTGAATTACAGGGCAATCTGGCCCCTGCTCTTCCAGATATGCCTGTCGCAGATGGCAGGACAAGTGGACAGATGTCCTCACATAACCTACTGGACGGAGGTAATAAACCATTTAATTTCAGTCTGGTGGCAATTGGAGGCTTGTGATTAAGGATTCGATCCACAAGGTTGTTCTGCCCATCAAGGAACTTGCAGAATTAATTGGTAATTGGCACCTGATATTAATCAGCAAATTAAATCCAGTGAAATATATTTTACATGTTGGATAAGTGAGAAGCTTTAGCAGTTGATGCCAGCTGCGTTTGGTAATCAGTGCTGAAAATTAAAGAGGATGCAATCCCACAGGATTCAGGTTCCAAAAAAACCCTCACTAGTACGACACACACATTCGCCAGTACAAATGAATAAAAACATCAAACGACAGTCATTAAAACTGCCTCACAACAGGCTCAGGACGAGCAGTGAAAAGGTCAGTGGGTGTTACCTAAGAGGTCGTGGCCTGCCATTGGGTAGAACGACTTCAGGTTGGCCAGCACCATCTGCACCATGGCCAGGCGCATCAGACACCAGCTGGGGAAACAGCGGACGGTGCTCGTTAGCATGGACGGTGGTCGTTAGCACCGCCGACGTTTGGGAAAAAAACCCAGCGCGGCGGTTTCTGGGGGGGGGAGGAGCAGAGCGTGCACCTGTAAGAGCTGGGGTTGGCGTGCTCCCGAACGGGCTTGTCGGAGTCAAAAACGCCACGCTCGTCCTCATCTTCGTCATCCTCGTCCTCGCTGCCCTGGCTCTCCTCTGAGTCGTACTCCACCCTGCTCTCCGAGGGTGGCAGGAAAGGCTGTGGGAACAGCGCCAAAAAAGAGCGGGAAAATTTAAATTCACAGAGAAAAAACACGGACGATACAGTTACAAACAACGGACATTTAACTAGCTAACACACTGTACAGCTGCGAGCGCATGACAACATGTAGCAGATCACAGTAAATGAATGAAGTCAAACAGATTGGGATGAACTCTGGAGTTTTACTGGAGGGTGAAACTAAGTCCAGTGAATGGATGATCAATCCTTAAATCAGTGCTGAGCAACAACATGCTTCTTTGTATACTATAGAAATATTTGGAATTTCTCTCCCGCAGTCATTCTCATACTCTCACAATTAAAAACACACACACACTCACACTCAAACACACACAGAAGGATATAGTCATATACATTGTCTCCCCCCCCCCCCCCCAAATGCCTAAACATGAATGCAGACTGCCTGATGACATGTACAATTCAAGCTTAGGTTTCCAGAAAGTTCCTAAAGTGAACAGACAACCAACACTCAACAGCGAATTTTAAAAACCCAGAAAGCGAGACCCAGTGCCTGCCTTGGCGATGAAGTAGTCCCAGATGCTGAGCTCGGGCGGGACGAACTCCTCTTTAAAGATGGACGCCTCCTGGTGGACGACGGGGCTGGGCGGGGGGGTCAGCGGATCCTCCCTGGACTGGCTCCTGGAGGACGACGACAGCAGCTTGAAGCGCCTCTGCGTCCGCTCGGACTCTCCCGGGGACGACGCTTAAAGAAACAAAATGGAAGCTGTGAATACTACAGAGTCACTGTGCGTACACCAGCGACCTCTTCTTATTCCACACGTAACAGCAATGGCCTACCTCACATAGAAAACAAATAAGTTTTCATAATACAGAAGCAGTATATCATTTTAGATACAGGTCAAATGACATAAATGTTGATCTTATCGGACAGGAATTACATACACAAAGAAAAAAAGGGAGTTATCTTTTGTCATATGAAAACACTGCCTGGTTACTAAAATGACGACGTAAAACAGGACTAGAATCACGCGTAAATGCATGACTGTAACGGTCCGGGTTCAGAGTGAGTCTGAGGGAGAAGCACACCCACCTGGGGCTTGTTTGACGGGACTGGCTTTCTTCACGGTGGGGGTACGTGCGCCCCCCCCGAACACGGCCACCCACAGCTTGCTGTTGAGGGGGTGGGCGACGATGCGGAAGAGCTCGTTGCTGGAGTGGGTGGCCAGGCCGTGCACGAAGAGGCTGAGCAGCACCGCCGTCAGGATCTCGCACAGCAGCACCGTCAGGCCCGGCTGGCTCTCCTCCCCGGCCGAGTTCAGCAGCCGCACCAGCGCGCCGATGCCTGCGGGGACACCGGGCCAATCAGAGCGGGTTCTGTCTGTCAGAGCGACACCGGGCCAATCAGAGCGGGTTCTGTCTGTCAGAGCGACACCGGGCCAATCAGAGTGGGTTCTGTCTGTCAGAGCGACACCGGGCCAATCAGAGCGGGTTCTGCCCGTCTCCAGAGCAACGCTGGGTCAGTTACCTGGCCACTGAGCGGGGGAGGTGTTGGGTTGGGTAGGTTACCTGGCCACTGAGCGGGAGAGGTGTTGGGTAGGTTACCTGGCCACTGAGCGGGAGAGGTGTTGGGTAGGACGGTCTCCTCCATGCTGATGGTTCTGACAGGATGTTGTTGGGACAGCAGGGAGCTCTGGTACACCGTCCCGGTAAAGGGGTTCACGTGACTGAGGGAGACAGGAAGCCACGGTCAGCCATCGAGCGGCGGGATCAGTAACGGAACAGCGGGGACGAAATGGAACAGGGGACCGAGCGCGGCGCGGGACAAGGGAGGCCAATCGTTTCCCACAATGCCTCCCTTTGTTCCGCAGTCCCAAACGTTCACAAATCGCACCAGGCAGCCGGCCCACCCTGACAAACCAATCAGCTTTCAGTCCGGACACAGTGCTGCACACCCTCTGTTACTGTACGCAGTTCAGGGTCTCCACAGCAGGAGTAAAGTACGAATAAGCGTACAGAGGACGTGCGAACAGTAATGTACGAGCTTCAATTATCTCTGAAGAGCTGCAAACAAAACGGCTTTGGGTTAAGAAGCAATGGGTTTTGGCATTTTACAGAGAGGAGAACTGCGTTTGTATTCTAAATAAACACCCTCAAATCTCTGTCAAAACCACTGACATTCACTCAATAATTTCACAGCCAGCCTACACTTACTGAAACTGCTACTAATGACCAGGCTGGTGCTGTGGTATCATTTAGGGCTGAGCACCAGCAAATGATCGACTTCATGAATTTTGCCTTTTCACTAAAAGAATGAAGAAAATAATATGTGGACAAGGGATACCGTAAAACAGCATTATTAACATGTATGGATGCATAAGCTGGACCCCATTAATAAAATACTGCAATCAATAACTTGAAACTCAGTATTAAATCAATAGTGGACTCAAGTTCAGTTCCCAAAGATACGTACACACTGCACATCAGGAGTGTCAAACTCCTGTCCTGGAGGGCCGCAGTGTCAGCAAGTATCTGCGGTTTCCTTTCAATCAGCGGCCAATTAAAGCTCTGAGAAACAAGGTGAGTGAGCTCATTAGCCAAATCGACCACTTCAGCAAATCACTGGTGCTGAGGGCGCACTGAAAACCAGCTGACCCAGCGGACCCAGCTAACCCAATTGACCCAGCGCACTCCACGGACCTCCGGGGCTGGATTCTGACACCCATGACGTAGCTGAGTGTGAGTGTGTGTGTGTGTGTGTGTGCGTGAGCTCTCATTTCTGAACCTTCCTCATGCATCCGTACAGGACATAATACTTAAAGGCTGTGAAATGTCAGGTGATATCCTGAAAACCGCCCATGTACCCGCCCGCCCCCCCCCCCCCCCCCCCAGGGTCCTGGGACTGTAACATGATCGCTGGGCAGGGCCAGTGGTGTACAGAGGGGGAACGGAAGCTTTCAGAGCCAGACCGGCCCATTCCAGCCTCACCATCGCCACGGTGACCTCCAGGGTGTCATGTTCTCACCCGACGAGGCCAAAAGCAACGACATGAAAGCACAGGCGGCAGGGTCACGTTTCACAGAGAAAACCTACAGAACCATGTACGCTTCCCGTAGACATTTCCTTCATGTGCTACCTGAGAGGCCTGGGAAATCCAAAGCACGCGTGCTGTGGATAACGTTCAATGTCACGACCCCGAATTGTACCGTTACAAGTATATTCATGTGTGTTCTGGCTAAGGACCAGGGATACAGAGTCCAGTCAGCAATAAGTGAGAGCGATGGACAAGCATTTCTGCATCGTTAGCAGAAATGCAGACCAGCTTTCTAATGGCCAGGGGGAGCTCACGGCAGACAGAGAGATGGTAGGCACTCCTGAAAAGAAGCTTCTGGAACGGCACGCACCTGTAGCTGTGGCCATCGCAGAGACACTGGTAGATGCAGGCTGACAGGGAAGCCGCCAGCGTGTGCATGACGTAGATCTGGAGCAGTAAGGAATGCACAGTCAGTCAGTGATGTCACAGGATGTTCTTAATCAAACATTCTAATGCTGCTGATGTCACAATCACTCCTGGCGACTGAAAGCAGCGGAGTTCTAGAACACGGACTTTAGAATTCTGAAGAAGAAACATTCCAGAACTCTTCGGAAGGGAAGCCCCTGACCTTGTTGTTGACGACGTCCGGGTGAGGGGGCGAGTCCAGGGCGTTGACGGTGTGCAGGATGTCGTGGGTGAGGTTGGTGAGGTGCACTATGGGATTTGTCACCACGGTCTTGGCGCTGGCCGTGCACGCCAGCAGGAGAGGGACGGAGGCCTGGAGCTGCTGCTGGGCGGGGGTGACGGTAGCCTGAGTGTCGTCATCCTGGGACAGCACACACACACGCGCACATGCGCGCACACACACACACACACACACACACACAAACACAGGCCGGTCAGTTCCTCCACACTTCTACCTGCGGTCACAGACCCAACACCAAAGTAGTCTAACAAAATTTTTCCTGACTAACATTAAAATATCCACAGGAGCCCCTTGAGTTGAAGCCCCCATTGTGCTTGTGATTGTGATAAACTTTCATTCCTGGAGTAAAACTGAAAAACCCACCGGAATAAATTTAGTTAAATACAGAAGGGTCTTGTATTTTTCGGGCCGTGGTAATGTAATGGAAATCTATGAGGGCGAGGAGAATTCAAGAGAGCGAAGAGAATTGAGAAAAATCTCTCTCGCACCTTCCCTCGTTCCCATACAATCACCCTTCCCACCTGCATGACTGTTCAAATTAACGTGCAATTCATCTCCATCAGGACAGCCGCGACTAAACTTCATTACCGCCGGGAAGTTAAAGGGGGTGATGTCGGCCTCTAACTGACGCCCTCCAGTACATCTGTCTTTGTCTACTAAAATTTGCCGTATAATTTAGAAGTACATGAAAAAAAAGAAGTGTTTTTATGAAACCACCCTGGCCACCTTTCAAACAGCCCCCGCAGATCACTGGCTGATACTGACACTGTTATTAACGGACAGTCAGAAGTGAAAAAGTGGGAGTCTAATCTGTGCCAGCCGTAGCTGCGAGATTTTGACAGGTTGAGAATTATGAGTAAAAAATGACACAACAGGAGTAAACACAAGCTTAATCAAAAATAGTAAAAGACGATGTCTGTGGACACAACCGCAATCTAGCTAATCAACTAGCGCACTTCGTACACTGAGGGACAGTGTCTGGGTTAGGGATGGGGGGACTGAATCTGTGGACAGGAAGGCTCGGATGAGGTTGCCTATGTGGAGTGTACGTGCAGTCGCATAACTGCAGTAAAATGCGAGCGGGACGCGCTCTGCTGCGCGCGCATGCATGCGGCTCTCTCACCTGCTGCGACTCCTGCAGCAGCAGGATGAGCTCCATGCGCACGGAGGCCAGGCCGCCACCGTGGGAGCCGTGCAGGCTGCAGTAGCTCAGGAACATGCGCAGGAGCGGCTGGTTCCGCAGCAGCCACTGCCTCCGCCTGCGCTGCCACTCCCCCCCGCCGGCCCCCGCCCCCGCAGCCCCCCCCGGCCCCGCAGCCCCCCCCGGCGGCGTCTCCGGGTCGATGCCCTCCGCCACCTCCGCCAGGCCGGGCTGGTACCCGCAGCTCCGCTGCAGCGCCGCCACCTCGCGCTCCAGCCAGTGGCACAGCTGGTGCCGCAGCTTCCCGCCGTCCAGCTCGTAGCCCGTGGACAGCGTGCGCAGCTCCGTCGTCAGGATCTTCAGGCAGGCGGCGAACTTGAGTTGCGCAGTCAGGACGTCCTCCGAGGGGCCGACGGCCGCGTCCTCCTCCTCCTCCTCGCCCGGGGCAAGCCCGGGGCTGTCTGACTCCGGCGAGGCGGCGGTGGTGTCCGGCGTGCCCTTGAAGACGCCGTCGTTGTCGGCGCTGAGGTTCTTCATGGCCAGGCCCGACTCCTCATCCTCAGAGTCGTCCCGGTCGCTCTCCCACTTCAGCTCCAGGGACTCGTCCGGGACGGTGGCCGAGGGCTGGCTCCAGTCGAAGCTCAGCACCGAGTCCGACTGGCTGTTGGACAGGCTGTGGCAGGCCGACTCGAACCCGTTGACCACGGGCGTGGACCAGTCCAGGTCGGAGGCCCGGTCCGGCTTGGCCCCGGTGGGGGTGGAGGGCACGGCGCGCCCGTCCTGGCCCGCGTGGAGCCGGGACTTCTTCACCACCCTGGGCATTTTGGAGAGCACCTCCAGGGCCAGCATGGGGCAGCCGGTCTGGAGGTGGGCGTAGGCGGCGGTGAAGAACAGCCTCCTCTCCACCAGGCTGATGGAGTCGGCCAGGCGGCGGGTCTCCGCGGTCAGCCCCGCCTTGCCGGGGGCCTTCTCCAAGGACCCAAAGTGCCGGCGGAGCAGCAGGGGGTGCGTGCGGAGGTAGGTGTAGAAGTTAAAGACCTCGGGGGGGCCGGGCGACGAGGCAGGGGCACCTGTCACAACAGGGCAGGAGAAAAGGACTCAAAGGCCGGACTATTCCATGGACATTAGAAACATGCAATTGGACACTCAAGCCTGGGGCTGGGAGAATGCTATAACGATCATCGCCACTTCCTTGCAGCTTTCATGTAATTGACAGAAACCCGTCACATGATCACATGGAAGCTGCAAGTCCTTGCTGTTGATTGGCTGTCTTATCAACATCCAACAGGTAATCGGTTTCCTCAGAAGCATTTCACCGAGCCACTGAAGTTTGGATGTTCACTGCCACTTCAGGAATGATTCAAGAAAAAAAGACAAAAATAGAGCTAATACACCACATGGTGGCGCTGATCATTACTGCATTCAATAATCATTGTTGTGTTATATGACCTAGCCCTACACAGGCCTACACAAAATGCACACAGATGTATTTTTACATCAGTAAAACAAACAGAGCCAACAGAATGCAGTACTGTGTGGGACCCCTAGGTGGTGACTCGCCGCCCTTCGTACCCGTGTCTGATTCGGGGCTGGGCTGCTCCAGCAGGGTGTCCAGCGCCTGGCTGTAGTCCTCCAGGATCCAGCAGGCCATGCTCCGCAGGAAGGGGTCCTGGTGCGCCGGGGTGTCCCGCCCCAAAACCTGCCTCTGCAGGACGTGCTTGTACGTGGAGGAGGCCTCGAACTCGGACTCGTACAGCCGGGAGATGACCAGGGCCAGCTGGAGGTCCTGCATCTTCTCCAGGCAGACCTGAAGCCAATGGCCAAACGTGAAGCATGATGAGACAGAAGACTGAAGCAAAACATGAAGCTTGTTGTGTCTGAAGCCAAAGGCAAACCATGAAGCATGCCGTGATTGCTGAAAACACATTTATAACTGAAAACAGCAATCTCTATAGCAGCAATTCCATTAAAATGACAGTTATACCCCTTACTCTATAGCATGTACACGGACAGCATCATCGTCCTTACTATTTGCTCTACATGTCCAAACTAATCCCTCAAATAAAACATGTATAATGGAAAGAAAAATCTGATCAGCATCTATTTTTAATTTGATGAAATATCCCGTGAAAGCATTTTTAAAAATACTTCCACAGTGTAAATTTAGTACAAATGCACGTCATTCAGAGCAGGCGCAGCGCGGGCAGAGAGAGCGGTCCCCCTGAGGCCCCGCTGCGTTTAGCGCTGCTGCGGTTAGCGGGCGAGCGGCGGGGGCAGCGAGGGGGGGGGGGGGTTCTCCCTGACCTCCACGGCGTCCTTCAGGGACCCCGCCAGCAGGAAGAAGGCGGCGGAGTGGTGGAAGCGCTGCTTCCCCAGGAGGGAGAAGGCGTTCTTCAGCGCCGCCCTCCGCCACCGGTCCTCGCCGAAGTTGTTGTTGAAGAACGCCGTCATCTTCGTGTTCTTCTGGGCCCTGCAGGCGAGGATGTGAGTTAGTGTGAGGCCTCATTCCCCCCTGCCCCATCCCCTACCCCCCCCAGCGCCATCATCTTTGCGTTCTTCTGGGCCCTGGAGGCGAGGATATGAGTTAGTCTGAGGCTCTCCCCCCCCGTCCCCTCCCCCCTCCAGCGCCGTGTGAAGGCTTGAACACAGCGTTTCTCCGGGGGGAGGAGCAGATGAGGCTAATTTAAGGCGCGGTGCTGTGAGGGCCCTACCTGTACAATCCCCAGACCACGGCCTTCTTCTTCATGGCCAGGTAATAAATGGCCGCGTCCAGAGGATCGTTGTTCCTCTGAAAGGCTGCCTTCGCCACCTGTGAGAACAAAATAACCCGAATATTAAACATAATCGAATGCGACACATCCAAACTGACCGCCACATTAAATGTGAGCCCTACATGCATCATCGTTTGGACGGGCCGTTTGTAAAATTACAGAAACTGCTTTCAGCGCAACGCAACATCCTGAACCGCGGCTCCTCGATAATACAGTAACCGTGTTTTTAGTTCCTTCGACATTAAGGCAAATGCGCTTTAAACAGAACGGATGCCGTTTTTTAATCTTAAGCACAAGAAATGGCAGTAAATTCACAATAAACGCTGCGTAAATTACATTTCTATTCCCCTGATTTACATCAGCGCCAAGCAGGGCACTTACGCAATAAACCGCTGGGCTCCCGAGCACTGCAAACAGCACAAAGCCCATCCAGTCACCATAAAGAGCTCAAATGAAGACAAATATGAGAACTGCATTTTAAACGAGCTGGCATTACCAAACCGCAACTCTGAATGCTACGCGAGGACAAGGCCAGGGGGCGAGGGGGCGGAGTGCGCGTGGAGGCAAGGGGGGTGATGGGGGCGAGGACTGAAGGGGGACGAGCGGATGAGGAGGCAGGGGGGGTAAGGGGGGTGAGGGGGCTAGGGGGCCAAGAGGTGGGGGGTGATGGGGGCGAGGACTGAAGGGGGACGAGCGGATGAGGAGGCAAGGGGGGTGAGGGGGGTGAGGGGGCGAGGGGGCCAAGAGGCGGGGCTTGGGGGGCGAGGGGGCCAAGAGGCGTGGGGCGAGGGGGGCGAGAGGTGGGGGAAGAGGGGGCGAGGGTGGTGGGTGGGTGAGGAGGCGAGCGGTGAGGGCGAGGGGGAGAGCGGCGGGCGTCCCAGGCGGTCAGGCCCACGCACCTTCTCCATGCAGCGGCGCAGCTTGTTGGTGCTGCGCAGCCACCAGCCCAGCCCCATGGCGCGCAGCTCGGGCCAGGACGGGTCGGCCTTCTGCAGCGCCGGCAGCATGTTCAGCAGCTCCTCCTCCGCCTCAGAGTGGAAGGCCCAGGCAAAGTGGCACGTGGAGAGGCCTGGGGGGGCGGGGGTCACAGGGGGGTCACAGTGCAATCCCATCCACAGTGCAGTCACATTCAGAGTGCAGTCACATTCATGGGATCACAGTGCAGTCACATTCAGAGTCACAGTGCAGTCACATTCATGGGATCACAGTGCAATCGCATCCACAGTGCAGTCACATTCATGGGATCACAGTGCAGTCACATCCACAGTGCAGTCACATTAAGAGTCACAGGGTCACAGTGCAGTCACATTTAGAGTGCAGTCACATTCATGGGATCACAGTGCAGTCACATCCACAGTGCAGGCACATTAAGAGTCACAGGGTCACAGTGCAGTCACATTCATGAAGTCACAGTGCAGTCACATTCATGGAGTCACAGCAGAGTCACATTCATGGAGTCACAGCAGAGTCACATTCATGGAGTCACAGCAGTCACATTCCAGGATCTTAGCAGCAGTCATTATGCATTTGTAAAGATCTCACGACAGACAGCGAAAGCATACGCCTCCTGCAGACTAAAAAAATCACACCCTCAAACTGAAACCAGTTGCCAGGGAAACCACTCGCCTCAGCAAGCAGGATGTCACAGAACTCGCAGGAGCTAAATGTGTGCTGAATGGGACGTTTAGTTCCAAAGCAGAAGTGCCTTTGACTGCTCTGAATTGATGCCTTTTCACAACCTTGAATTTTCTACATTCAAAAATCAGGTACTTTTCAGGCTCTCAAGGGCCTGCGGAATCCCTGAGAATCAGAGGCGATGGCGGCACCACCGCTCAGATCATCCATATGGAAATTACATTCTCCTGAATGCAATTAAATGAGGTTGGAGGCCCCATGTGAACCGCCAGTAACCACAATGCTACGGCGGAATACAGAATCTCATTATTACATTTTTTTTTTTAAGAACCTACCCAACCCCATCCATTCACAGAAAATCACATATCGTTGGATTACACCTCGTTTCTGAGTCTGTCCTCGTGTTACAGACACACAGTATTAACACGTTTCCCCTTCTGACGTTTGTATTACCCAACTTTCGATCGAAAGAAAATTCTAGTGGGCTGAAATTGTGGCTATCCTTACAGATAGCCTGTGCAGCGGAACGTCCACCGTGTCATGTGTGCAGTTTTATTATTATTATTATTTTTTACATTTCAGTCACTTAATGGTTCACTCGTGAATTCACATGCAAACGTGAACCTGCCAGTCTGGCTGCACATCACAGACCAGCGAACGGTTTCCAGCACTGCGATTCCCACACAGCTTTAGGGGTATAGATCCGTCTCAGAGCTCAAGCTTTCCTCTGCAATGGAACCAGTTTTCTAGAATTCCTCAAAGGACCAGCTAGCTCCAAACAAAGCTGGTTAAACAGGAGCAGCTGTAAGTAAACAGTGCTTACTAACCGAAGCGTTCAGGTGGTAATACACCTTGTGTGTCTCCTCCCATTACCCGGCCTGGGGCTCCCTTACCTCAGAGGTATATATGTACATCTACCTTTACATTTACATTGTAAAGCAAACGTAGCAAGACTACATCACCACATTTTTGTAGTGCTACTTCCTAGGGCAAGCACGCCTCCGCAGAATACAGTCAGTTTTTACTTTTTACAAAAACCTCAGTTGCATTTGGACTGCTTTTAAAATTCCATATATTCAGTGCGTCAGCCATATGTACAATGAAAGAGCCTTTCCAGGAGAGGGCTGGTTTGGCAACCATCGTCAAAACACTGTGCAAGTCAGCACACTTCAGTATTTGGTTACACTGTACAGGCCGACAGCAGATTTAGCTGGACAACAGCTTGTCCTCTGGAGTTCAGCAGTGGCTGCATGTACAGGCTGACAGTGAGAAAATGCTGCTCCTCACAGTAAATATTCTACACGACAGCATTCTACACCATGGCATCGCTGTTTGCTTTGCTAATCTCACAATGCGAATAACAAATTCTCCACCACAAGCAGGGCTTGATAATGATCACACATTCCCTGCGCCCCAGGGTTTGTAATCAGGAAGGTGAGATAGACTCTCAAATTGTAAATATTATAATAATTAGAAAAATAATTTTCTTGCTTAATAGAAAGTTTCTTAACGATCTTTTGTTGTGCACTTTGGCCAATGCCAATCATTGTATACTGGTACAATCAATTCCCTGTGTGTACTCTGCTAATTTTTGTATTGGCTATTGACAGTTGATAATGCAAATGACATTATGAGGTCTTGTGTCCCAGAACAAGTCCAAAAAAAGAAAAAACTTCTGAGCACTTTGTAACCTTTGAGAGGACATTACGCAAAACCAGAAAAACTTGTGAAGGTTTTCCCAGCATCCTCAGCGTTTCCCAACTGTGTTTGAGGAGACTGCGGTCAGCCGTGCCGTTCCACATTCGACAGCTCGCGGCGCGGTCGGGGGGGGGGGTGCTCTGGTTCACCGGACCCGCCGCGTTTCCCCCTCTTTTTCGCGGAGGCCTACCTTGGCGGAGCAGCTGGGCTCGGTGCGCCGGGGGCAGCGAGGTGGACAGGAAGGTGTGGAGCCGCACGGCCAGCAGGAACTTCAGGCCGCACTCGTCCAGCGTCTCGCCACCTGCTCAGCGGGAGAAAGCGCCGGAAGGCGTGAGACAGACAGACAGACGGCCGCGCTCTGGGAGGGCTCGCGGATCGTCAGGCCGCGTGGCGGGGGGCTCGGCCCGGTCGTTTCACCCGGCCGCTCTTACCTTGACTCTTGCCCTGGCTCTCGGCGATGTCGGTGCTGGTGGAGGCGATGGTGTCGGCCAGCGCCATCAGGGACATCTGCTCCATGCGGGTCAGGCCGGGCAGGCTGGAGTGCAGGAGGTGGCTGGACAGGACCTGGGCGTGCTCGGGCCCGAAGAAGGCCGGGCCGTACTGGGACAGGTCGATGACCTTGGGGGCCTCGTCCTCCTGGTCGCTGTCCAGGGGGTCCGCCGCCTCCCCGGGGCCCGGGGCCTGGAAGAGCTCGTCGTACGCGTCCGCCTGGCTGGAGCCGTGCCCGCTGTCCCCGCCCACGCTCGCCGTCTTGTCCTTGGCCTTGGGGGCGGAGTCCAGGTCGGCCGCCAGCAGCGCGTAGAGCGGCAGCGGCGGGACGGAGTCGATCTCGGTGTAGTCGGGGTTCTCGGCCCGGCCGAACATCTTGGGGTCGCGGGCGGTGCTGCCGCTGGCGCTGATGGTCAGCGAGCGCAGGCGGCGCTCGTGGTTGCCCGCCTCGTCCCTGAGCGCCACGATCTCACCGGCGATGCACTTGACCAGGTGGGACAGGATGGCCTTGGCCCGCCGCACCTTGCCCAGGTCCATCAGCTCCATCAGCTGGAAGGGGTGGTACTGCGGCAGGGTGGGGAAGAGCTGGTGCGCCGCCTCGAACAGCCCGGAGTCCTCCATCTCCTCCGGCAGGTCGTACACCGTCCGCTTGCCGCTCAGCTTCTGCGCCAGGCTGGTCATGGAGCGGGTCAGGGCCTTCCGGGACGGCGCCGGCGCCAGGCTCCGCCCGTTCTCCGGCGCCCGCTTCGCCGGGCCGGTCAGCGAGGTGGCGCTGCCGGCGGCGTCCGCGTCCGGCGGCTTGGCGGGCGGCTGCCACTGCGAGTAGACGTGCATCTCGCAGTCCATGCCCACCACCAGGATGCCGTCCCGCACCCAGGACAGCGAGACGGGCACGGGGAGGGCGCCCTCCACTGACGACACCAGGTCGACGGAGCGGAGCAGGACCAGGCGGGACGGGCGCTGCACCCCCCCCTCGCTCAGGCCCAGCTCGGCCGGCTTGCCCGAGAGCGCCCCGAACATCTGCAGCTTGGACCCCACGCCCACTGTCAGGATGTGCGACCCGTCCTCCCTGGAGACCCAGTCCAGGTGCACCGGGGCCTTGGAGCCGGGCTCCGCCCACTCCGCCGCAGGGGCGGGGCTAACGTCGTCCAGGCCCAGCGTCTGCTCCAGCGTCCACTGGGAGCCACCGGTGGACTCGCACTGGAACACCGCCACGTGGGTGGACGTGCCCCTCCCGGCCTGCAGGGGGCGTTCCTGCCTGTACACCACTGCCATGCGGCTAGTGTGGCAGCAGCTGAGCTCCTCGGGCCGTCCCGGGACGCTGACGGCGCTGCTGTTGGGCTGCCCCTCCTCTACCAGCAGCAGCCACTCCTCCCAGGCGTACGCCATGTCGCCGGGGGCGACCGACTCCGTCCGGCATCGCCAGAACCGCACCTTCCCGTCAGAACAGGAAGTGGCCAGGAGGTAGGGAGCCCGCCCCGCCGGCTGCAAGGAGGAGGAGCTTAGATGCCCTGTCACAAGAAAAGAGGACTTAAATAAACCCAAAAAATAAAGCCACTCCATTCAACCCATTAACTTTAGAAAGGTCTGTGCTACTACCTGCACTGTGTGTTTGGTCTGTAATGCAGCTACATGACATATATAAAAAACATTTTTTTAATATCTTAAACAGTCATTTTAAATTAGAATTAGCTTTAATTTAACCTTGGTGTAAGGAAACCAGAGTAGGCAGTCCTGATAATAATGATGAAGAATGACGATGTGATGGGGCATATGGGATGCTAACGTGCTAACATGCTAACGTGCTAATGCTGACCTGCTGAGGGGGTGACCTGGATGACCTCCACACCATCGGGGAGCCCCAGCTCTTGGCTGTACACTCTGTGGGTGGCCAGCGTGAGGCGACAGGCACTTTGGAGGTTCGAGGTTCGACGTCGGGGCCTCTGTGAGGGGGAGCCGAACTGGGGGCCGTTCTGAGACGCAGACGGGTCCGTCGGGGTTTCATCTGTCGGAGGGTAATAAACAAAAACTAATTCCTCTCATATTCGCCCATTTCCACAGCCTTAACCATGTAGCCAGAGTTTCCCAACCCATAGGGTGTAAAGTTCCACCTTAAGAGATTAAATGGAAACCAAAGTGAAAAATAAGCTTGTGTTGCCGTGACGATGTGAGGCGGGGCTGTGTCCTAGATTAAGGCCAGGAAGGGCTCGTGCCTGCTCCACTCTGCCGAGCTGGACCTTTAGTGCATTGTGAGGAGGAGATGTGGGGTAACTACACAGGCTTTTATACACAAAAGGAGACCAACTTGGGGGGCGGCATGACAATGGCTACTTTTTAATGGAAGTTCGACGGCTACGAGTTACACCTTGCAGGTTGTCCACCGTTCTTCTCTACCCCTCACATATGTACCCAGCAGAGCGCAGTCAGAGTCTTACACCGGTCATGCTTGTGGCATCGTGTTTGTGTGGGCTGGAGGTACCCACCCACAGTGACCTGGAGCGCAGCCAGCCGCAGGTGCCACATGTGCAGGAGGGACCGCCCGGTCTGCGTGTACTCCAGCACCACCAGGAAGAACCGGGCCGAGAAGTCGCCGTGGACTGGGGAGGGGGGCGAGAGCATGAGCGTTAGCTCACAGTGCGGGGGGCTGGGGGGGGGGGTGGCGGAGGGCTGGGGGGGGGCTGGGTGGGGGCAGCCTACCCGACTCCGTGGGTGGGACGTCCTGTGTGGGGTCCGTCTCGCTCCCTAAGATCAGGTCCTCCTCAAACACGTGCAGCAGCTGGGTCTCCTTCCCCTGCTGAAGAGACAGACAAAGGCTGCCGTTATTTCAGTGTGAACCGTGAGTAAATCACGTCTGAGGAGTAAAACTTTTATTTTAGCCACAGTTAAAACAACTGAACAGTGGGTGGTAATTTTGTGTAAACTGTATATTAGAAGACACCTGGGGTGGCTCAGAGAGAAAGGAAAGGATTTATTTGGACTTTCAGGCATACATTTTTTAAATAAATTAAACCAATCAGGTGTGTTTTAAATTTCCACTAATGAGAACAGATGAACATCCATCTTAAAATCAATTACCACACCACTGCAAATGGAACAAATTGTACCCATTCACATAATGACTTTATAATGTAATAAAAATGGCATTTCTGTAACCTTTAGCATAATGGGCTTTCCACCAAATCATCTGATTCATACTGTGAAGTCGTTCAGAAAAGTGTACATACAAACTCAGTGATGGCGTCCAGCTCGATGATGCAGCCTGGTCTCGCAGTTGACTGCTGACTGATGATATTAAATACTTCTCCAACATATTTCTGAAATGCAAGGGGGGGGGGTAAAAAAGACAAATATTGTATCAAAATCTTTCCTTTTTCAACAAGTCTTAAAACATTTTCAGTACATGAAGAGAGAAACACATGTGAATAAGGCCTTTACACAAAAGGCTGCTTTCACGGCAGCCATGGAAAAAGCCCCACTAAATCGCCAAAGACGTGGTCCCTTACTGAAATTTCGGGGTTGGAGAGCTCGCTCAGCAGTTTCTTGGCCTCGATGACGGCCTGGTACAGCCTCAGCGAGTGCCCATCGCTCGCCACGAAGCAGGCACTTGGGGAGTTGCCATAGACACCTGGGGAGAACAAGACAATACCATGACAACCCTGGTGGCCATTCAGAACAAGAACAACGTGAAATACTCTGTTTACTGCAGAGATATTCAGCCCGACGCATTTATCAAGGAAAAGAACATTGCAAAATCTAAATCTGTTCCAGATGGTTCTCATAAGGATAACTAATCTAAAGACAAAATATATATGGCAAGCACACCAGGACATGGACAGAAACATAAACGACTTCTCTCGCAGATTGTCTACGCTCGCCAAACCACCAGCTCCCAATTCGTAATACTGAAAGCTAATAGCATTGCATTTTATCCAAAGCGACGTACAATAAGTGCATACCAAAAAAAGGATGGGGGGGGTAGGGAAGACTTGAATTTGTGCCGACATCTAGCTCATGGTGAATATTCATAAGGCAGTGTTGAACAGGATAACTAGGACAAAGCCTATCAGAACCAGAACCTCCTCCTACCAGCTGGACCCTGCTAAGTAAAGCGGAGGCAGACCATCTGGTTTGACGAAAAAATCTGTGTCATTATCAACTGGACCCGCCTACCCGCAAAGTAGGGAGTAAACACAGAAATCATATTCTGCTCTCTCGAGCAAAGACTGCTGACCCTCCACTCACTCAGGTCTGTGTTCTTAACACTGAAACTTCTGTCGCCCAATTACTGAAGCCAACTGGATGAACCTTATGAATGTTTGTGAAGGCACAGGACCAAGGACAATATGGCAGCCATGGATGTTCTTTCCTTGGGTACGCCCGCTCATAAACTTCCATAAACTGTGATCGAAGCTGCTTTTGCCAAATCGAACACCCTGCAGCCTGGAAGCCGAGAGGAAGGAAGGTCCACTGGAGATGACCATCTTATTGGTTTACAGGATCTGTGAGGCTCTTACCCAGGTAGCTGATTGGTTAACAGGATCAGTGAGGCACTTACCCAGGCATGTGATTGGTTAACAGCATTTATGAGGCTCTTAACCCAGGCATGTGATTGGTTAACAGGAACAGTGAGGCTCTTACCCAGGCGTGTGATTGGTTAACAGGATCAGTGAGGCACTTACCCAGGCATGTGATTGGTTAACAGCATTTATGAGGCTCTTAACCCAGGCATGTGATTGGTTAACAGGAACAGTGAGGCTCTTAACTCAGGCGTGTGATTGGTTAACAGGGTGAGTGAGGCTCTTACCCAGGCAGTTGCTGGGGATGAGCGTGGGGAGCCAGGCCACGTTGGAGAAGGCCGAGGCGTGCAGCGAGTTGATCCTGGCCAGCTCCGACACGCCCCCGGAGAAGGACAGTGGCCCCACAGGGTCCACCCGCCACAGGATCAGCTCGCTGTAGATGGCGTTGGGGTCCTGGGACATGGCGCCGGCGGACAGGCGTCCCGGGCGGCCCAGCAGCGGGCCGGGGGCGGCGGCGGGGGCGTTGGCGGGTCGGCCGCGGGCGCAGTCGGTCTCCGGCGTGCGCAGCGCGTTGTGGTGCGAGGTGGTCAGCAGCAGGGGCAGCAGCGGGTGGCAGGCCAGGCCGTTGAGGTGGAAGCGGTGGCCGCAGTAGCGCCACTTGTGCGCCACGCTCAGCACGGTGGAGAAGGCCGACTCCTCGGCGAAGCCCACCGCCCACTGGTTGAGCGAGCCGTCGGCGTGCTTGGAGATCATCAGCACGCTGGGCGTGAAGATGCTGAGCCGCGGGCCGCCGGGCGCCTTGGCGTGGCCGAAGGCGACGGGCGCCGACGGAGAGTGCGCCAGCGCGGCGGGCCGCTGCCGGCCCTGCTGGATGGCCAGCTCCAGGTTCTTGTTGCAGGCGTACATCACCACGCTGCGGCTCAGCGAGTTGGCATCGCCCGTCGGGAAGGCCACGGGGATGCGCGACACGAACGACACCTGGCAACAGACACCGCGTTACCGCGGTCACCACGTTACCACAGATAGTGTGTTACTACGGTCACCACGTTACTATGGTCACCGCATTACCACAGACATTGCATTACCACAGACATTGCGTTACCATGGTCACCGCGTTACCACAGATACCGCGTTACCACGGTCACCATGTTACCACAGATACTGCGTTACTACGGTCACTGCGTTACCACAGACACCGCGTTACTACGGTCACATACAATCTCTTCTTTGTAAAATACTAGGGCTGCTCGACATATCGAATGGCAGTGTAATAAGATCTGTCGGGGCATACAGGCGATCTTTCTTCTCTTTTTCTTTAATCATACCTGGTGCACTAGTAAACAACCTAACCTCAGAGGCCATGTGAAACGCTTCCAGGGAGAAAGAAAAAGCACTGATATCTGATTGGGTGTTCATAAGACAGCCAATCAAGCAGCAAGACCTCGCAGCTTTCAAGTGACTGAAAAAAGAAATCGTGATCACATGGAAGCTGTACGACCTTGCTGCTGATTGGCTGTCTTATCAGCACCCAGTAGATATCAGTGATGTAATTTTTCTTTTTTTTTATCCTTGAAGCATTTCACAAGGCCTCTGATTTTTGGCTGTGTAGTACCGCATCAGGTATGATTAAAGGAAAGAGAAAAAAGATCAGCTACATGCCCCACGGCGGCCGTTCTTCTTATTACACTTTAAAAACCTCGATTCAGTATACCGCACAACCCTGTAAAGTACAAAAAAACCAGGGATAATTGGGCTAAAGTGCTTATTTTCATAAAACGACAACATTGAGTGCTTTATTAATAAGCCACGGGCGCTAGAACGCAGCAGTAAATAAACACATAAAAATAAATAAATAAAATAAATAAGACTATCTGTATTTACGTTTTACCATCTGCTCCGCCACGGCTCCAATCTGAATTGGCCCTTACGCTCTAGAGGCAGCCTTGAACGGCACATCAAAACAAACACGGTCTGCTTAATGCTTTACACGCCGTTTTTTTATGTACACGAAACTGCCAGAGAGATTTTAATTGATGCGCAATTAAGAGAGCGTCGCGTCCATCAACATAACCGAGAGTCAGGAGAGCACGGAGAATACAAATAAGGATGAACCTCTACAGGAACAGGCTCTTTAGAGACATACGGAGGGCAGATGTGTGTGCGTGTGCGCGTGCGTGTTTATGCCTGAGTGTGTGTGTGTGTGTGTGTGAGAGTGTGAGTGCGTGTGTGTGTGTGTGTGTGTGTGTGAGTGTGTGTGTGTGTGTGAGTGTGAGTGCGTGTGTGAGTGTGAGTGCGTGTGCGTGTGTGTGTGTGTGTGTGTGTGTGTGTGAGTGTGAGTGCGTGTGTGTGTGTGTGTATGTGTGTGTGTGAGTGTGAGGGCGTGTGTGTGCGTGCGTGTGTGTGTGTGTGAGTGCGTGTGTGTGTGTGTGTGTGTGAGTGTGTGTGTGAACGGTGCGCTGGCCCACCTGCACCTGCCGGAACATTCCAGGCTGGTACTCGTCCAGCCAGTCCACGTGCCAGACCAGCAGGGAGCCGTCCATGGGGTGGATGCTGAACAGCATGTCCGCGCCTTTGTTCCAGTCCTCCAGCAGCACCTCCACCTGGTGGTCCACTGCAGCCGCGGGCAGCGGGACCCCGCCCGCCTCCGCCCCGCCCCCTCCCCCGGCCCCGCCCCCTCCCGCTCGCTTCCCGGGAGAAGACGGCGGATCTTCCTCGTCGCAGCCGCTTTCTGTCAAACAGCCGACGGAAATGGCGTTTAGAAGCACTTAGGGGAACTCTGCTCTGAGGACATGAAACCCACACAGAGTATAGTATGGCTGGACCGAGCGTGCCTGGAATTTATGACTCAGCCTTGTGAGCGCTACAGAGTTAGCATGCCAACCGTGTACAACTGCATTCAAATATGCTAACCACGTTAGGAACCATCCCCAGCTAAGCTCTCTCCCTGAGGTTCATGTCTAGATGAAGAGAATGAGAGGTTCTTCACTAAATTTACTTAGCAAATTCTTTTTTTTTTTTTTTTTAAAGTTTTTAAGTTAAGCTTTAACACTGTAAAGGTTTTGACAGGTTACAATGCAACTGCGGCAGCCCAAGAAGGCCATTAACCAACAACCAGCCAATGGCATTGCTGGAAGGGAACGCGAGCCCCGCCCCTACCCTCGTCGGACTGGGCGGCCTGCTCGGGGGTCTGCTGCTCCAGGCTGGCTCGCAGCTGCTGCAGGTAGACCTCCATGGCCAGCGTCAGGTGCAGCTCCTTGTTGTTGAGCCAGTGGACGGTGAAGGGGCCCCCGGGCTCCTCGTCGTCCGACCCGTTCAGCGCCGAGATGGAGGGGAGGAGGGGAATGTCTGCAAGGCAGAGCGAGCCTGTAAAGCTTAACCGCACAACGCTCAACTACACAATGTTTCACTGCGCAAGCTTAACCGCACAATGCTTAACCACACAACACTCAACTACACAATGTTTCACTGCGCAAGCTTAACCGCACAATGTTTCACTGCGCAAGCTTAACCGCACAACGCTCAACTACACAATGCTTAACCACACAGCAAGCAACAGAACAACACTTAACTGCACAAACTTAACCGCACAAGCTTAACCACACAATGCTCAACTGCGCAACGCTCAATCTGAATTCAGAGTGATCTGAAATATGATCTGAATCTGAATTCAGTGTAATCTGAAATATGATCTTAATCTGAATTCAGAGTGAAGTGAAACATGATCTGAATCTGAATTCAGACTGATCTGAAATCTGAAATATGGCATAATCCCCAGAATGGAGACTACACCGATGTCACTGCCTCCAGTTCAGAAGGGGAACGGGCGTGGCGCATGTACCTGTGGCAGGGTTGATGCTGGCGGCGATGTGGAAGTGGCAGAGCGCGTTGGCGTGCGGGACGGCGCTGACCCGGTGGGCCTGGTGCCGGTCCCGCTGGTGCGGCAGGAAGCCCGTGTGCGAGGGCTGGGCCAAGTTCCGCGCCGGACCTTTCCACGCGTCCTTCAGGTGCAGCTGACAAACCGAAAAACCAGCACAATGAGTTAGACGGGACGTCTTCGGCTGAACCGACAATGAGCGTGAGCTAGACTACAGGCAGGACACTGGTACTCTGACTCTATGATGGGGGGCTGTAGGTGTGGGGTTCATGGTTTTTGTTTCCACCTTAAAATCAGCAAGCAGCTCACACCCAAGAAACCAGGTGAGACAAGTTAATTATGTAACTATTTCAGCAATGCAGGCCTAAGGTACAGTAAAATCCAGCAGACCCTGCATCTCTCCAGGACAGGGAGTGAAGATCCTTGCTTTATGAACACTGTTTCAGTAAGGTCAGAGGTCAACATGACTGCAAACACATGGGACTCTGAAATGCCAGTGAGATTGTAGGGATCCACCAAATCCAAAATTATGTTCATAGAAAAAGATTTCCTGTTCCACAGTCTCAGAATTTTGTAATTATCCCCAAAATGTTTTTGTAAAAAATGTAATCCATGATCCCTCCTCCAAACTGATCATGTGACAGTCAGCGCCCGCAGCCACCAGCAAGCCCCTCCATGTGATAGCTGCTGACCGCCCCCCCCCCCCCAACCCACCCCAAAATTTTTCTGACTTTACCCTGCGGATTAACGCCAACATCCTTATGCCCCCCCTCACTCACTGCCCCCCGCCCCCGCCCCCGCCCCTGCCCCCGCCCCCGAAATCCCGCCAGCCGTCCGCGCGGGCGGGGGCCGCGGCTCAGGCTCGCTCTTTGTCCCCCGACACAAAGAAGGAAAGTCACATGACCGCGGCGTCCGCATTCCTCGGGCCGCTCTCATCGATAAACAAAACTGCCACTCGGCTGCCGAGCTGCCGTCGCCCCCGGTAACGACAAGCGGGGCCTCTCTGCTCCCAGGCAACACGAGCGTTCTGTGAGGGGGGGGGGTCATTTTGGAGTGGGCATTGATAGGGTTATGCTCTGAGCCCCTCCATCCAGTCATTATCACATCCCTTTTCTTTCCCCCCTAAAAAGCATTCCTTTCTTCGTTTTTAAAGAAGCTAATTGGTCTCGGCATTTTACTTTTACTGTTGCTAACGGGCTGAAAGGACACCAGTACGTCATGTGACACAAGCTAACGAGCTAAGGTACGATCCTCAGGAAAATCAGAAGTGGGAGTGCTGTGTTTTTTACTTTTTATTTACTTTAGATAAACGCTTTAAATTCGTCCTCGGGTCCTGCTAAAGCCATGGGGGAAGGTGGGGGGGGGGGGGGGGGGGTCCTGCGTTTCGCTCACCTCCTGGGGGGTCCTGCCCGGCGTTTTGGTGACGGAGGGGCACCTCTTGACGTCGGCGGCGGGCCGGAGCACATCCCCGTTGGCGTGACAACGGCCAAAGCCGGACAGCAGGCTGTCACTCGGGAGAACAGTCTCCGCCCACAACCGGCACACGCTGTCCTTGCAGCACGTGAGCAACACGTTGCACACTGAACCCCTGGGGGAGAGAGAGGAAGAAGAGAGGGAGGAGGAGTAGAAAGAGGAGGGGAAGGGGGAGAAGGAAGGGGACAAGGGGGAGGAGGACAGAGAGGAAGAGGAGGAGGGGAGGAGGAGAGAGAGAGAGTGAGAGAGGAGGAGGAGGAGGGGGAAGGGCAAAGGCAAGCCAAGGGTGAGCGCTACAAACTGCTGACCCACTGAGCACGCTCAGACAAGAGCACCAATCACGTAATGGGACAGCTAGAGGTCGCAACCAAGCCCACACAGCGAGATTATTCCAACAAATTGACAGTTCTGCTTGGGGTTGCATGAAAACCTATTGTTGTTAAAAGATATTAAAAATAAATAAATAAATAATTGAATGGACAACATGTTTGTTATAGTGCGTCTTTATGACTACCATCAGTGTGCGAAACACTGTGTGCTTGCCTAAGGGAAGCAGAGAGCGGGAAACAACAATCCCGTGCCAGAGAAAAACCGGGAAACCATTCCCTCACCTCAGGAAAGGGAGGTCGAAAAACACGCATCACAACCGCGGGAAATCAAACACGCCGGATTAAAGCCCGCCGAACCCACACGGCCGTCACAGAGCCCCCGCACAGCCATGCGCGAACGCTAATCGCTACGCTAAAGCTGCTATTGAGTATGCGGTGAAAAACCAGGAATTTCGATCAGAAACTGTGAGACGAGGCTCAAGGGCAACATGTTGAAATTTGATCCAGTTTCTGTAACCCCTGAGGAGAGCTCGCCGCATTTGCATTAGATTCGGGACTGACGAGCGACAGGAAATGATGCGTCAGCGATAAAGACGCCAAAATTACAGCAGACAAAAGGGTCTGTCGCAGGCCAACGAATCGCCATGGAAACGGAGGCATGGAAACGGGAAGGCGGTTTTGGCGTTATTTACCCCAGACTCAGCGTGAGGCCTTTCCGCGGGCGAACAGCGGACTGAACGCCGCGATAATTAGGCCCGAAAGGTAATTAAAGCTGCGAATTGGCAAAGGCCTGGCAAGAACGCTCGGCTGATTAAATGAATTCATTTCGTGAAATTCCCTCCTGCGCGATAAACTACGGAATGATAAACGAGCGGCGATATATCGTTAGCCGAAGTCGTATTTCAAGATTGGCAAGATAACGACAATGAGGAGCGCTTGCTTAAAAGACACCTTAGCTGAGGTGTGTCTAAGGAGCGGATTACGCGTCTGTAAACAGAATTAGCGCTTTGTGAAATGAGCCGGTACTTAAGCACGCGCTCCCTCCCATGCGCCTCCTCCCTCCCTTCTCCCCCGCGCCTCCTCGTTCCTCTGTCGCGCCTCCTCTCATGCACGCCTCCTCCTTGCTCCCCTGCACCTCCTCCCTACCGTGGCATGTACTGGCTGGTCTTCCTCCAGGAGAAGCCGGTGACGGAGCGCGGGTGGGCCAGGTAGACGAAGGAGAAGTCCAGCTCCCCCTCCGACGGGCACTCGGGCAGGGTGAGGAGCGCGCTCGCGTCCGACTGCCAGCAATGGGTGCTGTACCACACCTTCACCAGGCAGTCCTCCTGCGGGCGACACCAGCACAGTGACTGAGGGGGCCATCAACACTGTGACTGAGGGGACCATCAACACGGTGACTGAAGGGACCACCAACACTGTGACTGAGGGGACCATCAACACTGTGACTGAGGGGACCATCAACACTGTGACTGAGGGGACCATCAACATCAACACTGCGACTGAGGGGACCACCAAAATCAACACTGTGACTGAGGGGACCATCAACACTGTGACTGAGGGGACCACCAACACTGTGACTGAGGGAACCATCAACACTGTGACTGAGGGGACCATCAACACTGTGACTGAGGGGACCATGACTCCAACACCCAACACACGCTTAGAAAGTACAGCAAATGTTCATACACACACACACACACACACACACACACACACACACACACACATTACTGTAATACTACTCAAACTATGTGCATTTTGCATATTATATATCAGTCTTCCTCCTGTGTATATACATATGCACTCACATACATGCAGGAAGACAAAGTTACAAAGTTGAACATGCACATCCATATATTACACACACACACACACACACCCATATACACACCCCTTTTTAATCACTAACCAGCTGCCCAAGTCTGACATCACAGCCATTATTGACTCATTAAAGGTACAGTGTGTCATTGTTTGACCAGGAACAGAGTCCTGCTGCCAACAGTTACTGTGGCAGTTACTCTGGCTCTCCCCGCCTCACTATACACCACGCATGTACCAGCCCCGGCACTGTCACAAGACCGGGGCGACGGCTAATTTGGAAGGTCTGGGTGACCCCCCCCGGGCAATCGAATCAAGTTGTGGGACCTGGGCCCTTGCTCTGGTTCAGTTTACAGCTCTGTGGCTTTCGATCTGCACATGACTAGATTATCTTGGTGTTGTATCGAGAGTATTTGCTCTCTTCACCGGGCGAGTTGACTTACTTGAAAACGTTTAAGTAACGCCAAGTACTGAAAACGTACTGTTCTTTTTTAATAATACCATGTACTGAAATTGAACGGTTCTTTTTTAATAATAACCTGTGCTGAAAACGTACTGTTCTTTTTTAATTATACCATGCTGGTTACTTTTTTGTGATGGCTGGGTGTATTATAAATTATATTTGACAGCAAGTTCCAGAGCAAGATACAATGTAGTTCCACCCACTTTACTTCATGTGCAGGAATGTGTCAATAAACTACTAGCACAAAGGGAAAAAAATGTTTTCCAGCGATCTATCGAATATGAAACGTTTTTGAGAACTGAAAAATTAAAAAGAATAAATTCTTAACGCGCCTCAAAAGAAGAAAAGCAACTAAAGCCGTAACACGCGGACGAAACGTCAAACGCCCGCCTTGGTTCAGAACGCAACGGCTAACGGCTAAGGCGGCGCGTCATGCTAACCGCTAGCCACATCGACATCACTGCGATTGACCCCAGATTGACCCAGGAAGGACTCCACGCGTGAGGCACTCCCTGCCACATGCTTACGCCAAGCTGTCGGCACGCCAAGAAGGCCGCCTCCCCGCCGTAGCCAAAATCACAGGGTTTATACCACATCTGCAAATGAGAAAACGCAAAGCCGTCATACTATCTGTTTGAGTCTAATCCTTCAAAAGTGATCCGCGAGGAGTGGTGAGACACTTCGCATAAGCCAACGAATCCGCCGATGCGTGGAAGGGGAGACTTATCTCATTACACAGCCCATAATACAGATCTCTGACGCCTGGGGAACGAAAATCACTTTTTAAAAGCTGATCTGTAGCTCTGCGCCAAATGCAGAAATGCATCTTCACTAACAGGCAGCAAAATTCAATTTCACTAAAAATGAATAGGTTTTCTTTATTTAGATTATATATTTTTTTTTAAATCTTCTTTTGTCATTTTTCCTCATATGTTTATCATAACATGCATATGCTCAGAGGGAGCAAAGTCGCATATTTTAAGTACATATTTTTACAGTTTGTGTCCGCACACCAGTTTAACAAATGCCTCTTCTCAACGAGCAGCCAGAAGTATAAAACATAAGTAGAATTAAGTCTTGCCATGAGCAGTATAAAATAAGAGAAACTGTTATTCAAATAACGCATGTATATGAGCAGTTTGCCTCTGTGCAGTTCGCCAGTGTTTGATGTACAGTTAGGTGGAGCTGGAAGGAGATGAATGGGTTTTGCAGGTTTGCATACGTTCACACGCACCGTGGAGAGGCAGCGTTTTGTTAACATTTGTTAACATCCTGTAAAAGTGGGTCTGAGAAGGGGGGGGGGGGTGGGGGGGGGGCAAATGAGACCGACCTGCCCGGCCGTGGCAAAAAACTCGCCCCCCGGGGAGAACTTCATCAGGTGGGTCGAGGACGCGGTTCTGCAAACACAGAGAGAGAAACGGGGACAGATCTTATTTCCTGCTCCTCGGCCAAAGCGTTTGAGTGTCTGAGCTGGTGTGGCTCACAAGAGGTGACGGTCTGCTATACTGCAACAGACGGACAACAGAAGATCCAGCTACAGGTCATTAAGACAGCAGGGGCTCTATGAATATATTTCCAAAGCTTATGAAGTGCACGTCTTCTCTCTTCTGGATTCGGTTTCCCCGGAGACTACTTCCAACCCCCCCCCCCCCCCCCCCCTATTCATTTTAAAATTGGTGCAAACAGAGCAAACATTTCCCATGTTCTATTTATAAAACAATGCGTGAATAAGATATATAGAACAAAGATGACTACATAAAATATGCATAGGATTACTTATCATTCTGTCACTCGTTACTTCAGTAGAGGGTCGCATGACGGTGATACTCATGCGCAGCTCGATTTTTTGCCTTACAGCTGAATATGTACCAGCGGATGGTTGCACCACTGGTACGTCGGAAGATTAACAGATTAAGAATGAAGAATGCTACATCACTACATTATCACCATTTAGCACACGCTCTTTTCCTGAGCGACACACGCAACTTTTGGACCCATTTAAAAACTGGATGTATACTGAGGCAATGTGGGTTAAGTACCTTGCTCAAGGGTACAACGGCACTGTCTGACCCAGGAATCAAACCTGCAACCTTTAGGTTACAAGAGCAGTTCCATACCCGTTATACTACACTGCCACCTGTTAGACCAGACCATTCACATAAAAAACAATGGGGGGGGGGGGGGGTGGAGGGTGGGTAGCAATTTTGGCAAATTTGGCATGAAACATAGTGCACTACGGAAAACTGTCCAAGGTATGCAAAGCAGTCGAGGATGCGTACATGTAAAGTGTGTCTCCATAGTCTCAAGCAGGTAAAAAATATAAATAAATAATATTTTTTTTAAAAATAAGTAGCTGTAATAAGTCTCCTCTTGGTCTTAAGACTATAGCAAATTTCACTTCTAAAATAGGAGCCTAACTTAAGTATCAGCTTCTTCATTGGTCTTTAAGTGCAAACTAGGCCCTCATAGTGGACCCTGGCCCGTCGAGCCTGTTCAGCTCGTTCAGCAGCCTTCGCAGCACAGCTCTTCCAGAACCTCACTTGCATTCCCAGATACATCTCCATGACGACGGGGGCGCTCGGATGGGCGTGTCCACCGGCTCGTCCTCGGGGTCCGAACCGGAGCCGGACCACAACTGCAGACTGGAGGACCCAGTCAGGAGACGGCGCCCTGGTCAAAGACAAGCGCTAGCGTTAGCGTTAGCGTCAGCTAGCTCTCTCAGGTCAAAGGTTACCCTTTTGTTTTTGAACAGAAGGAATACGGAACGGATTTGACTGTTCAGTGGTAAGCCAGCAATGTGCGGAGGCTCGGGCTTTAGATAATTTTGGCGGTAAGGGGTCGAAATCGTGACTCGGCCGCACCTGTGGGGTCCCACGCCAGGTTGTGAGCGACCGACTGCAAAACAAACTGCCCGCTCTTCTGCCACTGGTAGCTCAATTTCTGCAAACAAACATCAATTAAACAAAAATTCAGAAAACAAAGCAACACTAAAATGGTACAAGAGTATAATAAGCACACGTATCCCAGCTGTAAAGGACACAAGCAAACTGTACACGTGTGCAGAGACACAAAGATTTAGGAGAACTCACCGCGGACGTCTTTCCCTTCGGACTGAGGAGGCGAACGGGTTCGAACACACACACGACGTTCCCGTAGGAGGCCGCCACCTGCCACAAAAGAGAGAGAGACGTCAGCGAGGAGTGACAGCGACACAAAGGCTCCCCCCCCCCCCCTTTTCGAATCTGAAAGCAAAAGCGAAAGCGAGAATGAAAGGCAGCCATCGCGCATTTGCGGTTTCAGACATGACCTCGAACGCCGTCTCAACGGAGGTCGAGCAGCTCTAACACCGGGGTGAATATTCAGCAGCGCTGGGAAACCCAGTAACGTGACCCGTTTGTGGTGGATGAATGTTCCGGAAGAAGAGACAGACAGAAGCTCTGATGGCTCTATGCGCATTTCTGCCCTTGATCACCCCCCCCCCCCCCCTTCACCACCGTCGCCACCACAGCAGCAGCACCACACTGTAAGACTCTCCAGAGAAGCAGAACACTGCACAGAGGAAGAAAAAGAGATGGAGGTGATAAGCGCCTGACAGATGACTACCGTGGGGGGGGGGGGGTGTGTGTGTGTGTGGAAGGGCCCACGTAAAGAAATTACAGACCGCAGAGAGTCCAAATTAGAGATGCGTGGAGGAGGCTCGGCCTTGGACGTGTGCAGGTACTAAAGAGGACGAGGGCTCAGAAGAACGTGGGGGGTGGGGTGAGGTGGGGGGGGGGGGCAGGGGGGGTGCATTAGTGGTGATTACGGCAGGACAACCCCAGGACTTGCGATGCGTGTTATATGCGTGTTATATGCAATGAGAGGAAAGTGTGCTGTGGCAGGGAAGAGGGCCCTCCTGGTACGCTGGCAGCTGGTGTGCTAACGCTGCGTGGCACAGAAGCACGGAGAGGGAGGGGCCGTTTGTGTCCCCCAGGGGGCCTTACAAGTCAGACCTGGAAACAGCGGAGGCTGTGAGCTCGGAAAAACTATTCCGAGGCAGGAGCTCGCAGGGGAAGCTGTAATTTCTTGCTGGGATAACGAGTCGAGGAGAAGAACCACGCGGGCCGTTTTAATCTCTGTAATAAACCGGCACTGAAACCATCCGTTTGCGAGTTCAGAAGTAAACTCGTAAACAACACAGTCCGGGCTTCCAAACAGACCGAGGGAGGGGAAGCGCGATTTCGGCTGGCCGGGGGAGGAAATAGACTCGCCTCTCGCAAATTGACAATCAACAACAGTGAGGACCTCAAACGCTCTAGCGCGATCCACAATAACGTGGTCTTTATCATAATCGTGGAGTCGGTGTAGAAGAGGACACTTATGTGGGTGGCTTTCTTATTTACACCGTCCCATTCTCACCCAAATACGCTCGCTGGCAGCGGTGCCCATCTCATCAGCCCGGTCAATTACGTTTTTGCCGCGTTTCGTTCGCCGAATTTTAACAGAGACGAATCGTTCTGTGTACATCGGCAACGTTTCCGGCATCATTGCTGACGGAATTATTGGGACCATGCGCCACCACTTGCTTTCCTTTGAGTGGTTATTACGTAGGCTACCGCTTTCTCAAACACCATGAAATTGCCCGCAATTTTCCGTGCGTCATTTTGTGGCTTAAACAAAAGGGGGGGGAAAAATGCAGAAAAGCCATTCCACACTCGCTCAGCATTACGACAACAATAACTTGCATAACTGCTCCATGGAGGTTTCATTTTTAGCGCATGCATATGTGCAGCCACATTTTCATACAGCGTTACATACACAGACCATTATAAGAAAGGTATTTTCTTTTGAATTCTCTGCTCCAGCTGCTCATGCTTTTGGGTGGAAAGCAGAGGACTGAGTCATACTGATTGAGCTCATCTACGCCAGTGACTGTCTGCCGCAGTGACTAAATTTCCAAGGCTCGTGGAATGACAGATTACCACAAGGCACTACTTCTGCTTTGGCATTGGTCAGCTGTGAGTCTTTAGCCAAGCTGTGTTGTAGATCACCTGATCTCCAGCGCTAGCATGTTCATCGCTAGTCACTGCTAACATGTTCAGCGCTAGTCACTGCTAGCTTGTTCAGCGCTAGTCACTGCTAGCATGTTCAGCGCTAGTCACTGCTAGCATGTCTAGCGCTAGTCACAGCTAGCATGTTCAGTGCTAGCATGTCCAGCGCTAGTCACTGCTAGTATGTTCACTGCTAGCATGTGTAGCGCTAGTCACCGCTGCGTGTCCAGCGCACACCGAATACGGGAAGCGAAGCCTGGGAAATGCAGTGATGCGTGGAAGGCCTTGCAAAAAACGCGAGACTGTTTCTCCCACAGACATTAGAAAAGGTAACCGCGACAGCAAACACAAAATGGCTCTCCAGAGAACGCCCCCCCAATTTCAGCACCATGCTGAAGTCAACTGGGATTTGAGTTCAAAAAGGAAAACTAGTTGCTCCACAGATGAGGATTCATGCGAAAGAAATTTATGCAGAAGAGGATTAAGATCAAGACTTTATTCCTTGGATACTTGTAACGGAAATACAAGCGACTTAACTGACAGAAAATGTTTGCCCATGAGAAAACAGAAGAAACTGAGCGACTACATTTCAGTCTTGTGTAAAGCTAAATTAAAAAGACTTCAGAATTTTGATACTTCAGTCAGACAGTAATGATGAAAACAATCGCTCTACGCACTGGCAGCAGGCCTTAACCCCCAACATGAAAACTGCAAAATCGTCTGAAATAACATCAGACTGCAGACACTGAAATGTAACAGAAGCCTGAGGTTTGAATAACACAAATAACTCTTTCTTGCATGTTCCCCGCTAGTTTGCCTTCAAGTGAAACCTGACAAAGCTACATTTGGCTTTCACTAGTGCCACAATATTTCCACTGATGAACTGATTAGCTGTGTTCTTATTTTCACCATCGAGTTTTAGAGATGTCATAGAAATACTTTGCAATCATACCTATTGGTGAAGTCTAAAGAAATATATCAATTCCAATGACTGCAAGATGCATACATGTAACTATGTGCTGGTTACATGTAACCTCTATGCAGATCTCAGGCAACTTAAAACAATCCCCTGCAGCCAGTGTGCTAGATTTCACATGGGTAGCTGAAAAGCTTTAGGGCAATAAGCAGTTTAGAATCAACCCTCATCAACTAGGGCAAATCATTCGAAGCCCTATTTCTGATCACCCGCTTCATTCAGATTTCAGAAACACAGGCCTATATTTCATAACTATATTTCATAACCTGCAGGTTTCAGAACCTCCCAAGTACCCGGACTTTGCAAAGACAACCCAAAATGCTCAAATTCCGAAAAAAAAAAGGATTTAAGCCCCAAAGGAGACTTAATTAATCAAACCAAGCTCTTGCAAGAGACCAGCCTGTGCGCTAAGAGGAGCACTGCAACGAGAGGACTGTCGCTGTGGAGATTAAGAAGAGAGAGTAGACGGGTAAGAGGGGATGAAGAGGACAGCGAGCGGGACGGTCTCCTACCTGGCCCCCCAGCAGCGAGCAGTCCACACAGCCCACTTGGATGTTCCCATGTTTCGCCCCCGGAATGATCTGCAGCCTCTGAAAGTCGCTGCCCAGGATCACGATGTCGCAGCCAGAGGCATAGGCCTACGGGAGAGGAGAGAGAGAGAGAGCAGAGAAAGTGCATCATTACATTACATTACATTACAGGCATTTAGCAGACGCTCTTATCCAGAGCGACTTACACAACTTTTTTACATAGCATTTTACATTGTATCCATTTATACAGCTGGATATATACTGAAGCAATTCCGGTTAAGTACCTTGCTCAAGGGTACAACGGCAGTGTCCTTACCCGGGAATCGAACCTACGACCTTCCGGTTACAAGCCCAGTTCCTTAACCACTGTGCTACACTCCGCACCAATTAGACCACGGCCACATCCAGGCATTCAGTTTTCTGGGTGTGTACCAACATAGGCTATTCTGCTGCCTGTTATTTTGGCTTGCCAATTCTCAGTTCTGCATCTTCTATAGCTGTGAAATTCCCATTTTTTCAGAGCTGGAGCCAAGCTAACTCACCAAGTACTGGTTCCAAATCCTCGTCCTATTACCTGTATCCGAGCCGCAGTTGCATACGACTGTCAGCTGAGCTCAACTTACCTAGTGTTGGCCAGGTTTGGAGAGATTGCGTGGAGAGATTTTGTGAAGCATCGCCAAAACTATTGGGCAAGACAAGATGCACTGGGATGTATCTGGCAAAATTGCAGAGCTACTTAATAATGTAGCTGTCCAATAGACTGTGTGCAATGACCGTGCATATCCAAATTGGCCTGTAATGTGTTGGTCTTAGCCTGTAACGTCAGGATAATTACTGTGCTCTCTAACAAAAAAGTGCAATATCAACTAGCATTAATGTTAACTTTACATTCACCACAGAAGGCAAGAGTAGACAAAACAGTTGGTTCTCATACATAGACCACACTAACAAGGATAATATCAAGTCAGCTGGCAATATATTTTTTCATGTTTGTTCAGCAGAAACTTAACTCCCAAAATTCTTTTTTTTCCCCACCAGTTCATAGGTTTTAGACTTCTTATTTCTTCTCCTATGCCAATTCAGGTGACTGAATACATCCCGGTACCAAAAGAGAAAACCAGCTGATCATCAGTTCCATATTATCTGCAATAGACTCCCGCAGACAAAGGCATTTGTAATCACCTCATGCACGACACAGCATGCAGTCTGTCAGCACAGAAAGAAAGGCAGAATACAGAGGACATATTGTTGGACACAGGAGTTAACTAAAGGTCATTTTGAATCAGCAATGTTTTTACCTTGCCAACACAAGGCAGGGCAGGCGCAGAAATAGTCTGCCATTGATCTTTACTGAGGGAAGATCTGGGTATTGAATTCTTTGCCCTAGAGTGTACAGCAGGATTTCTGAAGGATGGTAGACGTCATACGAGTTCACATGACTCAGAGATACGTGGGTATCAATGTACTAAAAAATATTTTGGATTCATTCCCAAAAAAAAACAACAACAAAATGGGCACATGAATTTCGCTGTATGTTACAAGTTTTTACTGGTGTTCCACAAGCAGATTCTGCACGTGGATTTGCCTGCCAGTCACAAACATCGGAATGCAAAGTCACTTTAATGAACATGGCCAACACCTTACTTGGAAAAACGATTACATGAACTTGCTTACCGTGAAAGGCTCGTCGTTTATGTTGCCCACGGCGAAACAGTTGTCACCGGGGTTGACGGCCCCTGTGAGGACTTGGTGTAGATTCATGGCGCTTAATGCTGTACGTCCCTCTCTCTCCCCCCACTTCCTCAGCGTGGCATCACACTAGGAGCTGCACCCAGGACAGGACAGCACGATGAAGCCAATGACATTATAATTTCGGGTCTGTGCTTCCAGCAGATATGTCGTGGCGGGGTTGAAACGTGTTCCTGGGTTCGCCGTCTAGTTAATCCAAACCAAGATAACACCATTAACCAATCGGCAAACACTATATTTTGCTAGCATTGCCAAAAAATCCATCTACTATGCCGGCATACCTGTATCCAAATTCTAAAGTAAAAATAATTAAATGACAGCGCATAATATCACATGCTATTTACTTACACGGATTTCTCGTAGAAATAAATCCATACAATAAGCTTCACACGAGAGAACTTTCCTGAGCTTTTAAACTAAAGAAACAGCTAGCGTCATTCTCACAGGATTCACAAAATTCATGTAAATGAAACAGCCTACCTGCACAATGATATACAGCTTGCTGGTCGTTACAGTTAACTCAAGCTGCAGTTGAATAACGTTACTGTAGGTTTGCCAGTGAACCACGAAACTACATAAGTTATTGTAGACGTCAAGAGAATTGATAGTCAACACTTTTACGCGGTGTCCAACTAGTTGTCCTTTTAGTTTGCTAGTCAAGTTAATACAGTTGGTTCAGTTATGTCATTGTCATTTACCACAGCCTGTTAATGAGTGAAATATCTAACGCTAGCAAAGCTACGGAACACGTTTTTCATATTTGGCCAAGTGGACTCTTTTCGCCTCCAAATGACCCAGTTCATTGCTTACGGGCCTCCAGGCGTGTGACCAAACATTAGCAATCTAGCTAGCTAGCTAATTAGCTAGCAAGACACTACTTCAACTAGTTCCATGTATCTAATCACGTGATTTACTTCGTCGGAAAGAAGTGAAAATAAACTATTTGACAGTGACACGTATGACTTATCACTTCATACAGGCCAAGACAGTAGGACCGGAGTCAGTGGTTATAACGTTAACGACAAAAAAAGAAAGACCTTGTTTTGAGCATCTAACGTTAGCTACCAAATGGCGGGGAGTGCTAAGTACTCAAGGAATTAACAGTGACATGCAGGTTCGCTCTCTCGCTTACCTGGCCTTATTAACTGACTTGGAAACTCGATATATCTCGAGCTGTCTTGCTTTGCATGTAGTGTCAGCTTCCCTGCAATCTAGTTTGCCGGAACGTTACTAGCTAGCTCCTGTAAGTACATAGCTGTAGCGTGGCTATATCGCGAACTAGATAGGTTCGGTATCATAGCAAACTTGCTACTTACCTTCCGCTCTGTGTTCATGTCCCGTTTTCTTAGACAATACGTCGTAGCTATGTAGCTAGCAGGCTACCCAGCGATTGCTAATATAGCCTGCTAGCTTGATAAGATTTAACATTTCAACACGAACCGCCAGTTAGCGAGGTAGTTGGTTAGTAAGCTGAACGTTACTGTGCTGCTTAATGTGAGGCACAAAAAAGAGTGCTTATTATAAGCTATCATTCGAGCCGATACATGTCACGAGACATTTAACATAAATTACATGTAGAATTTATCAGTTAAATAATTTCAGACGTGGGATACATGTTTGGCTGGGCTGTGTAAGGCAGTGCACTATGGTCGCTGTAGTCCACAAAAACTACTACGCTGACGTCATGTATGCTCTTACTTGACATGCCATAACCTGAGCCCTTGTTTTCAATTTGAAACGTAAGTTAGTTTACATGTAATCTCTTAACTGTTAACACGTACAACTTTATAACACATGACTTCAACCAGCTACCAGAAGCTCAAACACTTACAGTGCACTGCAAAATACTTCCTGCAGAGTTACTCCAAGTTTTTTTACTTCCGGTTTTTGTCCTGCACGGGTTGCAGTCATTCATTCAGACCAATGAACAGTGGTTCAGCCACATTTTATGCAGAAACTAAGCAGGAGCTGTCCAAAGTTGTAATTGTCTCATGAATATGGAATTTGTCACGAATATGGAAAATTATGTTTTATGACTGGCGTATCCTTCTGTGCAGATGTAGTTCACTGGCAGATTTTTTTTCAATGAGCATGCCACATTGCTATAAAAGGCTTTTTCTTTTTCCTCTGCTATAGAACCATGTCTCCAAAGAAACAAAAACCTGGCAAAAAGATAAAGGCTAAATAGGTGCGGTGTGTAAATTGTTTAAAATAAAAAATACATTTTTCGTAAACAAGGTGGCTCAGAAAGAATGTGTGCAAATTGAAGGTGTGGGGGGGGGGGGGGGGGGGGGCTGCCATATTTCCCTACTACATGGGACGTTCCACACTTTAGCCCAAAATTGTTTTACCCATATTCCCTTTCATCTGTAGTAACCTCTGTCCTGCATATTTTATATATTAAGTAAATGCAATTAAATACACATTGATCAGAACTGTTTATAGCCTACCAAATTCAGGTTGCCACATACAATTAATGTACAATTCTCACATATTGGTGGTATTAAATTGCAGTTGTGTTTATTATGCTTGGTAATTTCATTTCAGGAATTTACGTCCAAGGAGGTATATTTTCGAATTAATGCTGGCCTAAAATTTTCCAGACAAGAAATAATAAAACCTTAAATCACCTGGACATTGTCGCTGTCTTACAGGTCATATATTTGATGCGTTTGCTTAACTGTGCAATGAATGAAGTGGAAGTTGGAGGGCCCTGGTTGGCAGTTTGGTGTGGCAGTATTTGGCTGTGGATTTACTGGAGCAGCAATGAGGCTAGGAGAAGTGCTCCTGTCTGGGGGGGGGGGGGGGGGGTTACGAGGCCTGAACCCCTAAAAGTGCTCGGTGCTTGCAGCGCCGTACGAAGCTCGGTGAAGCAACGGTTGTGCGTCTCCGGGCGCCTCCGGCTGCCAATACGCAATGTGTCACACAAGATCTCGCCCTGCGTCTGACGGGATTCTCGCACCGAGCCTCTGGTGCGTCCCACCGGCTGCAGCGAGAGCCTTCGGCGACTGGGGGAGGACGTGCTGAGATTGCGTCCCACATCGGCGCTGACCCTGCCTGTGGCATAGCATTACCCGCGAGCTCGAATCCCGTCGGCCGCTACAGCTCCTGGGGCCAATCTTACAAGCCCCGTTATTATCGGCGATGACGGCATCCACCTGAGCTGCGAGTCTCTTGACCGTCTCTTGCCTGCCTGCTTCATTCCCTGTAGAGGCGTTGTAGAGAGAGAGTTTTTTTTTTTGTTTTTTTTTTTTTTTTTTGCAGTAGTGAAGACAGTCTTCACTTCAGCACAGCTCTCTGTGGCTGTGTCTTCTGGCTTAGAACGGGCCACATTTCACTCAAATGGCTGCCCAGCTTCACAAAGCCAGAGCAGCCGAATGAATGGTCATTTATTTATTTTTTATTTTTTTACCAGGCACATTGCATGTGGTTGCTGTGTTTGGGGGAAAAAAAGCCTGCTATGTGAAATAAATGAACATGTGTATAAAAAAATCATGTTTTAAGCCAAAATGGTTAAAATTGTAGAAGCACCCAACACAAATTTACTCATCACAAATTTAGCCAATCACAGTTTTCATCTGGATTATAAATCACCTCAAATCACGTTCCCTCAATCTACATGTCTACACTAATGTGTCTGTGTGTGTCTGTGTGTGTTTTGTGTACATATTTTGATTAATTCTTTGTTTTAGTTATTTGTAGTTGTTACATTAATCTGTTATTGTCTCTCATTGCATAAGTGGATACTTGCCTATCTGGTTTTTCAGTTTTTTTTTTCTTTTTTTGTTACCTTAGATGTCTTCATGAACTTTGTTTTACTGTCAAATATTTAGATTGTAAAGGAAATATAACAGAAGTGGCCTTAAAAGCTTGATCCAGAGCTGAGTGTTGTGATTTAGAATAACAATCTACGACAGCAGGTTCTGTCAAGGCTTTTGCTGGAATTATCATAAAATATTTAACCCTTCATTTCCGAAGACTTCAGCAGTTCCACTGGACCATGAACCTTGTACACCCATCTGGTTGGGGTTCAGCTGGCATGTCACGTGCTGGTTGTCTGTATAAATTTTTGTATACATGGAGCTCACACAGATGTGCCAGTCACCTGTTTGGGGTCAGAGGCGTTCCCTTAATTTTGTTTAATGTGAGTGCTCCAGGTTGTGGCTTTGGAACCGGTGTGGATCACATGATCGCAGGTGCGTTTTGGACAACACCCCTGTTTGTTAGTCGATATTGTCTGCCAGAACATTTGACACAGGGAAAGTGCAGGAAGGGCATTTCAAGCACAATTAAGAGTAGTAGAGATAAGTAGGACAGACCGACTCCCTGTGAATAATTAAAAGCCTTTACATGTCATTGACATTAAGATGGTTTAAGGACATTTTTATTTATTTATTTTTTTGCTGCAAAGGCAGTTGGCGAAAACAGTTTACAGTGCTCCACGGAAGTAGGTCACAGAGCTATTAAAGATGCAGTTTATGCCACACACTAAATATTGCATTGCTCTAAAAAGCACAGTCGCTTCCAATCCCCCCCCCACCACCACTCCGCCCCCCCCCCCCCCCCGAAAATATGTCACATTGACTCGAGTCATGACAGCAACATCATGGAGGCTCTTTGTAGTTTCTTTTGTGTTTTTTGAAACTTCCCCTGACTGTGCGCGAGAAATCTTTAAAAGGCAATTTCTGGAAGCCGTCACTCTCGGCGCTGTGTCACTTCTGGGGGTCAACGCCGGAGATGGGTTTTTTTCAGGGTACTGTAAAAGCCACGGGATTGGCTGAGTGTCTGCCTCTACATGTGCATAACAGCTCGCATGGAAAATAGCATTTTTCCTCGACTGTGCTGATGCACCAGGACATTTTGTCGCTGCCACCTCCCCGACCACTGCAGAATCTAGTTTGTTTTTCTCAGTGCGATTCGAGCCGTCCGAGAGCAGGCAATTATAGGGAACGGGGAACCCAATCTGCAGAAGGGGATGCAGACCAATGTCCTCACAAACTTAAATGTAATTCATACATTATTTGTCAGCAAAACCCGCCACAGACTGAATGGTTTGATAAATGCTATGTACCACGTACCCAATTTTTAACGCCCCACCCCCCTGCAAATTCATGTCTTTGTTCCAACATATGTGCCACACACACACATACAGAGAGAGAGAGAGAAACTACTTGTCATCCGAACAGTACTAATATCTAACATTGATCTACTTTCTAGTTACTGGGTGGTTTTAATGCCATATTGCTGTATAAGGCCCTTATTAAATATATCTATTATTTGTAGTCAGCCTTTGTTCGTTAGGTATGAGGTGATGAGGTCATGAGTATTCTGTGTTTTGCACCTGAGGGACTTGGTTTTTCATTTCCAGGTGTGATGTTCAGCCATGACCAAGTTACTTTAGAGTGAGTGGTTAAACACAAAAGACACAAACGAAGAGGTAACGAAGAGGTGACTTATAATGTGTTTATGTTTATGATCATTATGGGATACTAGAATACAGTTTTAATTGATAGGAATGCTTATTCATCTTTATTGCTATGAACGGGCATCTGTTGGATGAAGTACCATTAATCACCGTAAAATCGTGATTGTTCCAAGAAGAAGCAGTATAAATTGGTAACAGTATACGTAAAATTGTAAGCATATGGACACGACAATTTGCCAAGCAGATATAGAGTGTAAAGCAGTGGCCACAAGGGGGCAGTGTTGAAGCGTTAAACCGGACTGCATGGTGGCTGCTGCGTTTCAGAGCCTCCACAGGTGATACCTGGTTTTTGTCTCCAGCGTTGATGTTCCTCTGGCTCCTCCTTTCTCAGTGGGGAGGAGGGGTTTGGGCAGGTGAGGCTGTCGAGATGTAATCACGCTACTGCCTGGCTTTGCGCAAGTCAACTGCCTCAACGCATCTGCTTTAAAATTTTATGCTATTTCTTCCACGCCATCCATATGTTTGTCATTACTTCCTCCCTTTTAAACTTGAGACCTCCTGATATTTCTGCAGCCTTATTATATCCTGTCCTGAAAGCGGAGTAATTGTGATATCCGTTGGCATTATGCTTTCAAGCCATGATTATAGGGTCTGAGGCAAATGGGTAGTGCCAGAGAGCGTCGGAAGTCGCCCTGCTGCAAATCCGTTCGGCTGTTGGCGAACGTTTCAAACGCAGGCGCAGGCGGTTATCAGCAGAGCGTCTGTGACAGGATTACGCTGAGAGCGGTGTGTGGCGAGAATAACACGTTATGACATCTGCGCAGGGGAACCGAAGTGCCCCCGTCTTTGTTGCGCGAGGCTCCGTGGTAGTGTGACACCGTGAAAGGCTTAAAGATGGCCGTGTCGGGGCACTGGTTTTAATTTTCGCAGCTATCGGGGCGCAGATGTGTCGCTGTGGTGCTCTTGCGGCGCTCTGAGCAGCACATTCAGGAGGTGTTCGGAGGCCAGGGCTGAGAGACAGCACTGAACAGCACATTCAGGAGAGCTCGGAGGCCAGGGCTGAGAGACAGTGCTGAACAGCATATTGAGGAGGTGCTCAGAGGCCAGGGCTGAGAGACAGTGCTGAACAGCATATTGAGGAGGTGCTCGGAGGCCAGGGCTGAGAGACAGTGCTGAACAGCATATTGAGGAGGTGCTCGGAGGCCAGGGCTGAGAGACAGTGCTGAGCAGCACATTGAGGAGGTGCTCGGAGGGCAGGGCTGAGAGACAGTGCTGAACAGCATATTGAGGAGGTGCTCGGAGGCCAGGGCTGAGAGACAGTGCTGAACAGCACATTGAGGAGGTGCTCGGAGGCCAGGGCTGAGAGACAGTGCTGAACAGCACATTGAGGAGGTGCTCGGAGGCCAGGGTTGAGAGGAGAGCACTGAGCAGCACATTGAGGAGGAGCTCGGAGGCCAGGGCTGAGAGACAGTGCTGAGCAGCACATTGAGGAGGTGCTCGGAGGCCAGGGTTGAGAGGAGAGCACTGAGCAGCACATTGAGGAGGAGCTCGGAGGCCAGGGCTGAGAGACAGTGCTGAACAGCACATTCAGGAGGTGTTTGGAGGCCAGGGCTGAGAGACAGCACTGAGCAGCACATTCAGGAGAGCTCAGAGGCCAGGGCTGAGAGACAGCACTGAGCAGCACATTCAGGAGAGCTCAGAGGCCAGGGCTGAGAGACAGCACTGAGCAGCACATTCAGGAGAGCTCAGAGGCCAGGGCTGAGAGACAGCACTGAGCAGCACATTCAGGAGAGCTCAGAGGCCAGGGCTGAGAGACAGCACTGAGCAGCACATTCAGGAGAGCTCAGAGGCCAGGGCTGAGAGACAGCACTGAGCAGCACATTCAGGAGAGCTCAGAGGGCAGGGCTGAGAGACAGCACTGAACAGCACATTGAGGAGGTGCTCGGAGGCCAGGGCTGAGAGACAGCACTGAACAGCACATTGAGGAGAGCTCGGAGGGCAGGGCTGAGAGACAGCACTGAACAGCACATTGAGGAGGTGCTCGGAGGCCAGGGCTGAGAGACAGCACTGAACAGCACATTGAGGAGGTGCTCGGAGGCCAGGGCTGAGAGACAGTAGTGCTGAACAGCACATTGAGGAGGGGCTCGGAGGCCAGGGCTGAGAGATAGTGCTGAGCAGCACATTGAGGAGGAGCTCGGAGGCCGGGGCTGAGAGGAGAGCACTGAGCAGCATATTGAGGAGGTGCTCGGAGGCCAGGGCTGAGGGGAGAGCACTGAGCAGCACATTGAGGAGGTGCTCGGAGGCCAGGGATGAGAGACAGTGCTGAACAGCACATTGAGGAGGAGCTCGGAGGCCAGGGCTGAGAGACAGTGCTGAACAGCACATTGAGGAGGAGCTCGGAGGGCAGGGCTGAGAGACAGTGCTGAGCAGCACATTGAGGAGGAGCTCGGAGGCCAGGGCTGAGGGGAGAGCTGGCTGTGATGGGACAGCGCTGAGCGCTCGTTACCCGTCCAGCTGTTGTTTTGTCCTCAGGTAGTGATGGCGTTTCCTCTGCCCTGTGGCCCCAATGTCACCCCAACGCGCTCGTCCCTCATCTCATCACCCTGCCATCGTCAGCGAGAGAGTGTCCCACGCGCGCGGGGGGGGGGGGGGCCCGTGACGTCAACAACCCCCCCCCCTTTCCCCCCCGCCCCCGCCCCCGAGGCCCCGCCCTGGCGCATGGGACGGGTCCCGCACCGCTCAGCATCCTGCGCGGGTGACTGGGGCTGTGGGAACGACGGCGAGGGGCGGGGGCGAGGGACGAGGGCGCGGCAGCCAGGATATCCCGGAGCATTAGCCGCGCGCTGTTCCTGCAGCGCTTCCCAGAGTCCTCCAGGAAGAGGTCGGGAGAGGTCGTCCGGCTGGGAGGGAGGCCCCCCCCCACCTCACCCCACCCCCCACCCCCCACCCCCTCCTCGCCTGGCCCCCGTTTCTCGTCCATCACCTGCCGTCGTTCTGCTGACAGCAGAACTTTCTCCACCCCCCCCCCCTCCCCACCCAAAGGCTCGCTCGGGGTCCCTGAGCCCGCTCCAGCCCTTATTATAGCCCGTCATCAGGGGACATTATACCTGTTACACAGACAGCCAATGGAAACCGAAGTCATTCTCTTCAGACCGGCAGTGTTTAATAGCAGCTCAGTGGCTCAGCGTCCGAGGGGCGCACCGGTCGGTGCATGACTGAAAAATGAATAATCTCCGCTGGATTTTTTTTTTCAGGCCACGGGGGTAGCCATTGGAAAAAGAAAAAAAAAATTAATATAAAATTGAATTGGAGATGAAAATGATTCGGTTAAGCGAGCCGGGCAATCAGACGCTCCGAGACGAGTGGAGGAAGAGCTGCTTCGTCGCGCCTGGGTCTAGGCTGTGTTCTGTAAAATATTGATATGTGAAGAAAAAGCCAGTCAATGACCTGATTCAGTCAGTAACCTTGACAGCGACAGCTACCCGAGATTTTGCTCTGTTTACCAGAAATAATTGCACTGCTGACAAGGGCCCCTTTTCCAAACGCAGCACATACACAAGCTCTTTTTGATGAGCATGTTCGATTCTTCATCCATTTGTTTTGTTGTTTTTTTTTTTAGCCCCTGGCTAAATGAATGAAAGCGCGATCATTTGGACCCTCTTTTTTCACTCTTAAGTATAAGCAGTGATGTCTCATGCTTATATTGATTTATTTATGGGGGCGTGTATCGACTTTCCCTTTAGGAGAGCTGAATGCTTTGCACTGGTCCTTATCTGGATGCCTGTCTTGGCCTGGAGAAATGCGAAGCCCGGAGGGAGAGCCGGTTTAATGAGCGAAGCAGAATATTTCTCCATTTTGTCACCGTTTAAATCAGCAGCCGCGCTGACGACCATGCTCAGTCAGGGCTAGTGCTTGCATAAAATATCCGGGAGCTGGTTGAGAATGAATAATTTGGGGGGGGGGGGGCATCTGTTTACGCAGATCCTCTTAAAATGTTTCTAGCTCGTCTATTGTCCCCCTTAACACTTATTTTTGTAGGGCACGCTGCCACAGCATAAACAGTAGCCTACTTCCAATCAATGCGCATACTTGATGCGGTTGCGAACGTCAAGTTAGCATGCGAACGTTAGCACGTGAGGGCGGCGGATGCTAAATACCTCGAGCTGAAAAAAGACCCACAGGACAGGCACACACCTCACAGGCCTCCCTGTCACTTCTGTTGTATTACACCCAATATAGGATCGAGGCACGGCGTTCTGCTCGATTAGACCGCGCGAGCTTGGCGGCCTTGTCAAAACATAAAATAGTATGCCTAGTATGCCTCCACAGCTCGGCTCCGCGAACTCTGAACCAATATCTTATTGCAGTCTATCCAGAATGGATTTTGACAGCTTTATGACAACGTGACTTTATTGATATTGTCCTTATCTTTGCTGCAATTTGCCGCTCCCGAATGTTGACTTCTCTTCTCTGCCAAGTAGCCTACTTAAGCTGAGTTGTTGTTTAATTAACCGTGCATTCAAAAAAGAAACGCAATGCAAAGAAAATGGCATTGAGCCGGTAGACAGTTGTAAGTCCACGCGACTATCTTTTTAATGGAATCAATTCACCATCACTCTGCATAACCGAAGCAATCGCAAAATTGTTTACTTTAGATTAACAAGTTGCTCCTCTGCTGCAAACAGCAATATTGCGGATTCAGCAGTCCTTTAATCAATTAAAAATAACACACTTAAAAATAGCATATTACCATGATCAAGGGAAATCTACAAGATCTGATATCACAGGCTGATTCTGGTACTTATTATTCTGACAATTATTAACCCTTTAGTGATCCACTGGAGCAAGTGAAATGATGATTTTTCATAGTTTGTCAGTTAAAGGTTTAAAAAATCGACTGTTTTAATTTTAGCTGTTGCTGAACCTCAGATACATACCATAGGCGGCATCCCATTGCATCAGCTTTGGTTCAGATATACCCTATAGCACAGAAATGGTGTTCTTAGAAGACAAATTTTATGTACAGCATCCACCAAATGCCTTTAGTAAATGAAATAATTCAGTACTCATATTGATAGCATGGTAAATTTACCCTTTCTTTTGCATTATTTTACTGAAGAGCAATTCTAATGAGCAGTTTTGTATTCAAGAGCCAACTTGGCATCAGGTAAGAAACTATTCAACAACTGATACTTTCACCTTGAGGTGACAACTCTAGTCTTGTTTCCTATATCAGTACCATGTGAATTTTTATCTTGCTTCACAAACATGTCTAAAGGAGGGGGTGGGGGGTGCTGATATAGTATTTGTCTAAAATGTTTCATTGCTGAATCACTCTTTATCACAGATATGTTTATAAGTCAGACCTACAGCACAGGATAGAGTGGGAACAAGTCTCTGGGTTCACTTACCACAGCAAGTTTAATTACAAAAACACGTTCAGGTTGGAAACGTTTTATTACACTCAAAAGAGCTGATACTCTTGCACTCTAATCTGAAAATGTGTGCTTACTTGGAAAAAAGGCAATTAAAAATGTATCACAGCACAGACTGTAATTAATTAAACTCGGATCCAAGCAGCTTGGATGAATTGTACATTAATTAATGACTGTGCTGGACAGTATTTTTAGGACAGGACTGGATAGTGAACTTCAGGAGGATATGTTTGTGTCCCTAGCTAGAAAACCTTGTTGTGAGGAAGGCATTTTACCTGAACTGATCCACTAAAAGAAATCGTACAGCATTAATCGGTCAAAGAATCTGTGCAAGGTTGACATTGCTAGCTTTGTAAGTGGGTTATTTGAACCCACAGCAGAGCGTTTATCTTTCAAGCTATCATCCAATATTATGGGCTGAGTTTCCCTTTGTGTGCATCAGCACAATTCATACCTGACTCCAAGGGCAACTAGATAGGTTTTCAACATGGCAACACAAAAAAAGGTATATTTTTGCCGTGGTAAAGGAAGCAGACTTAAAATGTGTTGCCTTCCTGTACCCTGCCTGCCATTTTCTGCTCATCTGGGAGGGCAAAAAGGGTACGACCAAACAAACCGTAACTCAGGTAACACAACACACGGGTAGCACACCGTCGTAATTTCTCTGTGAAATACCAAAAATGCTGCTGTTTCAGGGGAAATTCGTGCTTATTGCTGATCTTGGAGCCAGAATGCCTGCAGGTTAACTCCGCCTCCTGGACGTTCGAGGACCTGATTCGCTTAAGTGCGTCATTATTGTCTCAAAGTTCTACTGAAAATAATGGCTATTCATATTCGTTCATGCGTTGATTTTCTCCTGATAATACTATGTTGAAAAGGGGTAAAACAAGGATACTTACTTATTTCCAGTTTATTGAGTAAAATTAAGCACAAAAGTGCATTCACGACCCGAGGGGACGGAAGGAACATGGTATATTGTGTTAGAAATAAAAAACGTGACAGCTCCCAGACCTCTGGTTCATGGATTTTCAGTCAAAGTCGTATATTTCTTTTTACATACAAAGTATTTTCTCTGGTCACATACCTCTTCTCTTCAGTAATGTCTCCAACAACTGTAAACACTATCTGAATAAATGTTTTCTCATGAATATTTGTGTAATACGTCTAATTAATCAAAGATGCGGTTGTTTTCTGTTTCAGTAATTAAGTGCGTTGTCTCTCGTTAAACAATTTAGCATTTCAGGCAGTTTGTGACTAAGTAAGACGCACAAATTATTTTCAGAGTAAAATTAAAAAGGTTGCACGTCCTAGAGGCTTGCACGGGGATAATATTGCGCAAGTTCAGGAATTAGCATTTTAGCTAATGTAGAAAAACACAAAATGACAACCTGACTCTATAATCACATGGCAGGCTTCAGAAATGAATGGTAGAAATAACTCCTGAAATCTTGCCTGCAGAAAATGCCATGACATTTTCAGTTTGGATTAGCTGATCATTTTAGCACATTATTATCTGCTCTTTTGGTTTATGTAGAAAGATTATAAATGTGTCAGAGACGTTTGCAGGAAATCTAGGCTTGACAATGACAGGCCTGCAAATGATAATTGAATTGCGATCCTTGCCCATGCTTTTACCATTTTCAGAACTGTTTTATTTATGTTGCCGGCGACCCTCCGCCAAGGTGACCTATTTTACTTAAATTAAATATTTAATCGTCTATACAGCTGAGTCTAAACTGAAGGCATTCCAGCTGCATTACTTTATAATTAATGTATAACTGATATCCACTAATTGCTTTGTAGAAATGAGAGAGAGAGAGAGAGAGAGAGTGAGAGAGAGACAGAACACATCTGTGTTAGCTCAAGTTTATTGCTCTTCTCTCTATATTTACAAATTATTACCTGCCAATAAAGATTAGTGAATTTGAAATGAGTGTCATAATGGGTGGCATTGTGATGCAGTCAGTAGTGATGTCACCTCACAGCAGAAAGGTACCGAGTCTGAATCCCAGCCGAGGGCCTTTTTGTGTACCGTTTGCATGTTATACCCGTGTCCGCATGGGTTTCCTCCCACAGTCCAAAGACACGCAGGTTAGGTCTTCTGGGGAGTCCAAATTGCCCTTATGAGTATGAGGGGTATGAGTGCGTGAGTGAATGTTGTGTGCACACTGCTATGTTTGGTGACCTGTCCAGGATGTATTCCTGCCTTTCACCCCAATGCATGCTGGGGCAGGCTCCAGCCACCCCGTGATCCTGACTCAAATACACTGCAAAAACGCGTCATAACAAGCAATGCAGGCTTGTAATGACACTCAAAATCTTATCTTTTTCTCTCAAGTAGAAAATAGTAGCTTGTTTTTAAGTTACTTCTTTGCTTGACAAGTGAAATTGTCATACCCCGTTGACAAATCTTGAAATTAGTAAAACTGTCTCACCTCACTGCCGATCAGTTTTATTTAGCATAAGAGTAACAGAAATACAAATTTTAGACTTAAACATCAGCCTTAAATTCTTGTTGAGAAGGACTTTTTTTGTTTTTGCAGTGTAAGCCCGATGTTATTAACAGCTGTGTGAGGGAGAGAGAAACAACACGACTGCCCTGACCGAGGGCGCAGCTCAGTCAAAGCTGAGAGTGAAACTCTCTTCCTTCCTCTCGCGCCATGAGCCATAATTTCTGTTCCAACCTCGTCGCCCTCTGGCCCGGGTTTCCTCTCCCAATACTGCGTGCCGTGTTTGCCTGTTTTTGTACGCTGATAATTGGCCTACGCACAGCGTTGCGTACTATCATACAACGTTGTGTGTTGTGTGTTGTGTATCATGCGGCATACAGTGACATCGCACTACTTTGCTCGACATTGCACGCCTCCGTAATGCGCTCTGTTGTGTGCACGCCATGCATACTCTTTCCTTTTGTCTTGGTCGCTAGTTTGCGTGTTTTGTGATCTGCTCTTGAGCAGTTGGTGTTTTGGCACTCCTGGGCATTCCCGGCCGTCTGCAACGTGCGCAGCACCATGTGCTCGCTATACGAACGGCGAACGGCCTCCCAATCTATCTTCGCCAGCTACCCCACGCACTGCAAAAGAAAAAAAAAATAGGAGAAACGAGCTCTGGGATGAAGTCGCGGTACAAAAACAAGCACTCCGCGCAGCACTCAGGAAAAGATGAATGGCTCGGATGGGAAATTCAGAGCATGAAAAATATAAGAGTGGAATCGGCGGAAAACAGTCCTCCCGCATGCACGCGGCGCGTAAGCGAAAATGCAGGGGCTGAAAAATTAATGAGCGCCACGGTGTGCGCTGGTGCTGGCGGTGGGATTATTTATTCAGCAGGGGCCGCGCGCGCCTCTTATTAAATCAGCTGGTTTACACACAGCGAGCATCCCGAGTCGGGGCAGGAAAGGGGGGGGGGGTGGGGGGGGGGGGGGGGGGCGGAGGGGTGACTCCTCCGCGCGCGTGACGCACAGACCAGCGGTAGTGCGTGGCCTGGGCTCCCCGACGTCCGAAACGGGGGGGGGGGGGGAGGCTTTTCTGTTTAATTGTTTTTCTTCGCGAGAGGCCCGCTTGCCGTGACAGTGACGTCGGTGGCTGCTCCCGTCTGAAGGCCCACGCCGCCGGTTCTTGAAACGGTCGCTCGTCTTCGTTAGGGGGACGGGGCGCTGAGTTTTAACACGTGGCCCTGACGCTAGCCTCTGTCCGCGCCGCCTGCCCGGCTCAAGGCGGTCGCTTAAGTCCCCAAAACATCAGGCGCGGATACGGCGAAGGAGCAGACGCCTCTTCTCTGCAGGCATCGGCGACGGGTTCGCCGTCGCCCGGTCAAGACCCCGCGGGAAAAGGTCAGATCATCCGAAGGGCTGATCTAAGCGAATCTGGCCTTAAAAGAGCAATTAACTCGTCTCGAAAGCGCATTTCTTCGACACTGCAGTCATCCTGTTTGGCTGGCAGCATCAGGACACAAGGGGGGAATGTATGCAGTGATTTACCATAACAAGTGGATTATAAAGAACGGCGATTAGAACGGCATCAGCAGTTTTGACCGTGGATTAAGGTCTCCGCTTAAACGAGGCTTTAAGGGACGCTGGCTGCAGTTTTACAGTGGGAGTGATGTGGTGAAGTAATGATCAGGCACGGCCACAGGGCTTCAGAGGTGAAGCCACTCCATTAGAAAAGTAGTTGAATGCGACAGGACTTTACAATTATATAACACCTTGACTGGTCACATGCGATGTGCTTAGATGGTTCGATACATTATCGGCAGTCTCAAGGAACGTTCTAGAATTATAGAATTGGAATTCCCAGAGGCATCTGTTGACTCCACTCATTGCTGCAATGTCCTTCACAGGCTTGGTCTGGTCAGGGTCAAGATTTAATACCAGATAGCAGAGTGTGCCACTACACTTTTTTCAACTGGATGACTTTCCCCAACAGCCCCTTCGATCCCACATAACATGATTCATCTCTCTCCAAAGTTTGATTTCCTGATCATATTTATAGTCTTGTCCCATCACTGCCACACTGTATTGGTAAGGATTGCATTCTATGGGTCACTGTTTTAATGACTCCTGCTGTATGTGGATCCAGCACTCAGAAAAGCTCTAGAATCGCCATTTTTCCATATCTACCTGGGCCATTTTGAACTGGTGCCATAGCACTGAAGTCTCATATTTTACTTTGCTTGCATGCAATTTAAAACAAAACTCACTGGGTATATTAACAATTGTGTTCTCCTGTAGAGAGCAAGTATATAAACTGAGAAATGAGGTGTAAAAATAAGCATAGAGACACATATATTTTAAGGTCTTATGTGTGGATTCTGTAGTTGTACGCTCTCTCTTGCCATTAATTAAAATATCATCAAGGTAGAGAGAGCGATAACTCTTTTTTTCCCTCTGAAGTATCTCACCCATTCACTCACCAATTAACCACATCCATGAGTAAGAAAGCGGACGTGCTTATTAGCTTTACTGTTTACTTCCGTCGGGATTTGAAAAGTGGATCGCGCCAAGGAAGGGTTGCAGCATTCTTCTGAAGTCAATGAGGGGTTGCACCACTTGCTTTGCTTGTGCGAGCCCCTTCTCATTATTGTCATTATTTCTCTCAAACTTCACTCAAGTTTTAAAATGTACATCTGAGGCTAAACAATGAGATGATTGCAGGGGCTGCCAAAGTCGTTTCCTGACCAGCCCGACTTTTAAAAAAAACCAACTAGATCTTACATGTCCTGTGCCCCCGTTCGAAAAGATGACGGAATTTCCAGTGCGAGAACACTTTAAGTTTTCTTCTTCTCTCCTTAGAAACTTTTTTCAACAGAGAGTAAAATAAATAGTTCCAGTCATTACCGGTTTCGTGGGCAGGTCTGTCAGACTGTCGACAGCCTTTCATAAACACACACACCGGTGTTTCTTGACAGGGAACACGCAACCCGTTCCCTTTGTCTACGACCCGATATTCTTGGATGCGATTAGCCGTCGTAAAATCGATGTGTTATGAATGTGTCTGGAGTCGCTCAAAAGGTGTGCTGCCTTGATATCCCGTTGAAACGAGAAACAGGTTTTTCGCTGCAACCCTCCGAGAGACCAATTAAGCAGAGCGAAGCCCGCCGTACAAAGAGAGTGAAATGTTGTAAAAGACGGGCCGCATGCTGCAGGTGGAGACACCCCCCCCCCCCCCAACCCCGCCAGCCCCCACAACCCAACCCCCCCCCTCCCCCCCCCACTCAGAATATGACCTGAGTAGTCTATCAAGAATCGCGTTTTGACTCCAGCGGCTCTTGCTGAGTAATGGAGAGGAATCAAATCATACGTGAAAAGGGTAGGAAGTATCGTAAACACGCTAACAGCATATGCACGGGCGGCTGCTTTTGTGTGTGTGTGTGTGTGTGTGTGTGTGCGTGTGTGTGCACTGTTAGCATGTAGCCTGTAGGAAGTATTGTGAACACGCTAACAGGATATGCACGGGCGGCTGCTTTTGTGTGTGTGTGTGTGTGTGTGTGCACTGTTAGCATGTAGCCTGCTCACGCCAACGCTTTACCTGTTGAATGCCAAGTTAGGTTGGCTGAGCAATTGGACAGTGGCCTAACTGAATCGTCGAAGGTCCAAAATGGCCGCCTGTGCATGAACCGCTATAAGTGAATGGCAACTTGGACATCCAGGGGCGTGGTGCGCACCTGATAAAGGAAGCGAACTGAGTTCTAATCTACACATTGTGTATGATCCTGAAATTTACTGTGTGGCAGTCACAACAATGGCGCTCTCTCTCCACCCTTTTGTTCAAAGGTAAAGGAACTGAATAGCTGTTTGAGGGGAACTCCCATCTTACTGCCATAGCGCAATAATAGTAATGCAGCTCTGTTCCAAGAATCTCATGTGTTTCACGAGCCCACAGGGATTTTGGATCTCTTTGATAATTAAAGAGAGAACAGGTAGGAGGTGGTTTCATTTGCTCTTTGAAACAACACTTTTTTTTAAAACCGTGTGAGCTTATGTTAACTTGGGTTCAACAAAATGTGTTAAATCCTGGTGATCGTAATGTTTATGATCTTTTTTTCATCCGCATCCACAGCCGTAGTTCGTTTCCTCAGTTAAAGCGGAGGTCTATGAGTCTGGGTCAACAACACACATTTGTGGTGCATTGGGAATCTGATTTATTTTATTTTTTAAAAAAACTTTTCCCATGGTCATCAAAAAGAAAACAGCTGATTTATTTTGTTTGAACATGCCAAAGCTGCAATCTTGGGGAATAGATCAATACTGACAGGTATCTTGTGGCTGACTGTTGTGTGCCAAGAAACAGGTTTTCAAGTAGCCCAGACCCATCCCTTGATAGACTTCCAAGTTGGAATATGGAACTCAAACTGAACTCCAAGAATCTTTTATCCTTTTCCCCTCTGAGATTTGAGTAACTGCCATTTTTCTGCACAGAGTAGCAAAATTAAGTCGGTCACATCTACCACCAAAAGTTTATCACTGTAAAATGACCACACAAGAGCAGATCTTCTAATGAGTGCCCCCCCGCCAACCCAGCCCACCCCCAACACCAACCTCACTCATCATCCCTGACAGAAATATCAGCGTACAGTTTATGACACAGGTCTGTGGAATCTCGTGCTGAACAAAGGTTAGCCTTCATCGCCAGGAGACAAGGAAGCATCAACAAATCTGAAATCCCCACGGGTGGAGACGCATCTGTCACTAGCAAATAAAGACTTTGATCGGCCAATGCGGTGGCTTGTAAAGCGAACATCATAAACACCTGCCTCTTTACGAGAGCCAATCAACAGCGGGGTGAGGAATTTTGAGACTAAATGACAAACCAAAAGGTTGGAAACAGTGTCAAAGGCTGCTTCCCACCCTGCTTCACCACACCGAAACCTCCAGGATTATAATTCCAGCAAGATTACCCCACAAAGAGCAGGTGTACTGCATGAATGACATCAAAATTAACTAAATAATTCAACAACAAATATATGTAAACAACAGTCTAACTGGTGTAAGACAATAGTTCATACAGACAGTAGTTTGGACTGTTTCTATTCAATGTGGTTTTTTCACATGTACTTGTGGTGAAAGGCTACAAGTGAGACTTAAACTTATGTTTATTATGTCAAGACTACTTTATCCAGCTTGTCAACCCAAGGAGGGTAAGTCAGTTTTCTTCAATGGTTGTTTATTTCTGTTTCTGTCTTGAGTCCGAAAGTTCCTTTTTTTATGATTTCTAATTTCCAGACAAACCCAGTCTTTGTTTAGCGTTAGCCTTTTCAAACCAGACAAATGCCAGGTCTCAGATGCAGTTCAGACATTTATGAAGAGCCAGATTTGGGTTCCCACTGCGGGAATCCTTCGGTCACAGCGTTGGCCAGGGAGGGAGGGAGCCGGTCAGAAGTGTAATCCCCCCCCCATCCAGTTATCAGGCCTATTGGGGGCCAGAAGGCGTAGCCGGGGCTGGGAATTTGGTTTGGGGAGTGGGAGAGGAATGACTACTTCAACTGTTTCCCCAGTAATGAGCTTTTAGCCTCTGCTTAGATATCAGGGGCATCCACATTCTTCGTGATCAGCTTGGACATTTTACACATATCTTTGGCATTGCTGGGCGGTGGTGGGGGTGGGGGAGTGTCGGTTTGACCCCCCCCATATCTGTGTCTCTGGGTACCAGTGACCTGACACCACTCATAAACTGCATTAGCTGTGCAGTGCTCCCGCTAGCGGCATTCGCTGCAGTAGCACAGCTGGTTGATTACAGAGTGAGAATAGGCAGCTTCCTATTGGCGATGCTTAGCGAGCGACCCCCCCTACCCCCTTCCCCTCCTCAAATCGACAAACAACCTACAATCATGGTCATACATTTTAGATAATGGTTTTAAAAAGAGAGAGAGAGAAGCAAACTGCATTTTAATATTTTAATGTTTTGTTATATGCTTATGATAGCTATATTAGATTTGTTATGAGGATTACAAACCTATCTAAAAAGTCTAAAAAGTTTTTCTGAAGGTACAGCTTTCTTCCAACCCCATTCTCTCTCTTTTTTGTTTCCTTTGTTTATCTGTCGGTTAAAATTGTATTATTGAACTTATATGAATTGAACAGATATGAATCCCATGTTTTAGTAAGATATTTGAAAATAATTGGTATCTCTATTTTCCTACTTTACATTGGTAATTGACTTGGGAACCTGCATTTATAGCAGCGTTTCATTAAATCGTTATGAGTTTGAATCCCATCCATACAGACAGCTTCTGTTCGAGGTTAACACATCCTTGCGGGTATATGGCTAATGATGTCTGATTCAGTTGTTGAAAAAGCAGGCTGCGCTTCTGAGTTTAATTTACTGTCATTTTGATAGAAAGAATCATCTTATTTCAACATAATACGCTTTTTATTAAGACCCGCTGAAGTTAAATTCGCTGTGGTATCGACTTACTGTTTAAATCATTTCATTTTCTAAATCCGTTTAGAGTGAGGTCTTTTGGGGAAAGGTAGCTGCTCACAGATACTTTGTGATCAATGCGCGCGCAGAACAAGTGTAATAACATACTGTAATGGTAGGGGGAGAGTGTAAGAACGGGACGCAAATACACAACAGCGTGGCCAGTAGCGGAGAGGCTCAAAATGCAGCCATCCGCCGGAGAGTAAATCACACGGCGTGTGCATTTGATAAACATAAACGTTAATTCATGGAGGTATAACATAACCGTGCGGGGTGAAGTTGAGTTGTCTTTAAATGCTCCCTAGGTGCATATGAACACACGTACAATAATAATACATCTCTTATGGCACCTGAAACCTCGCCCTGTGAGACGTTCGCGTAGCTCGCCATACTGTGTGAGCGAATACGCTTAGAACTGCATATACAACGTAACTGGATTTATTAGGAGTAGCCTAAAATCTAACTAAACAAATTACTAACGGCAACTTTGAAAGGATTTGCTTTTCTGTTTATTTTTTGAACTGATTGGCTATTGTAAGGATCAAAATTAAGGGCGATTATAAACCCTGTGCCTGGAGAAGACAGGACCACCGGAGTAAGGTTTCCTTTTGACAAAGAAAAGCTTTGAACTGGCTTCGTCCCGTTTGTTTTTGTTCTTCGTGGAGACTCAAAAGCAATTGCGGTTGCCTTCATCAGTTACTGCAACCATTCCCATCCTTACACTGTAGAGTAGAAATAACTCCGTGGGCATGGGAGTCTAACTCGGTGATGTTAGTGTACTTTCTTTGAGAAAAAAAAAATACAAAAGAAAACATAGTAGAAAATAGAATTTATTAACCAGAATAAAACGCAAACATAAGACAAATTTGACGACACACTCGTATTCTGCGGAGTGTCTTTTTGTTGTTGTCCGTCTCGGAATTCTACTTCTGGTCAACAAGGCAAATGACCGATCGGCCGTCGAATTCTGAAAATACAGTAGCGCGTTCATAATACGCTCCCTGTGAAACAAAAGATCCAATTCCACACCATCGCGCTCCAGTCTCGAGCTTAGCTCCTCCCTGCGTGTAGCGGGTGACAGCTGGGATCGCTGTGCACTAGTAAAGGAGGCTTCATCTCCAAATAGGATGACTAGCAGCTTTTGTGGGAGAACTGCGTTCGGTAGCTGCGAATGGTTCGGGACCGCTCCACTGTTAGTTCTTGGACGCCTTCTCGGTTCCGATAAGGGATTTATTAAGAATTGGGTTTAAAGTGGATTCCACATGGATTTTTTCCATATGAAGACCAAAAGTGCGTGCAGGCACGGTCTGTAAGGGAAAAGCGTATATTCTTCAGAGATCTCCGAAAGTACCCCTACGCATTTTCTTGCTGAACATTTATTTAAATTGCTGCTCATAGTTAGAACTGCCACAAAGCTGAATCGTAAATGGATTACTAACAGGAAGACCTGCTGCTCTTCCTCGTATTCCCGAGCGCTGTCCATTCATGATCTGAAGGTAGAGTATTAGTGGATTTTTCTGAAGTTACTTTGCATGCGCTCATGAGACTCTTGGTTTAATGTACATGTGCTATGCCTCTGATTGGTTTGACAATAAGTGCACAACTAACTTCTGCTTTGTAACGGTGCTGAACCTTTTCTTAAATAAGAAGTTTTCATGTTTTCGATTTCTTAGATTTATCTTCTGCGCAACGTATCGTATATAGCTTCAGATTAATCGTGAAAACATGTCACACTTAATTTCTTTGTTTGAAAGCTAAAATTCACACAGCGCCTTTTGCTGTCAGTAAGTATAAAGTAGCCTGTAATTTTGTTTGGATTGTGTGAATTTGTTTAGCGTCTCGATTCATTTACAGTAAAAAAATAAATAAAAATACTTTACTGCTCGATACCTTTTAAAAAATGTTGCTTTGAGGGCGCAATTACTTCATGTTAGACCACAAAAAGGAAATTATATTTCCTGATATCTTTAAAGGGGCGTTGTTGATCTAATTAAACACTTTGTTTTTCTGTGTACAAGAATAGCTCAGCAGTGAATTCCGGCGAACACTTGTGCATAGCTAAGAGCCCTATGGTTGCCCGATTACTGGGGCCCTGGTTGGTAACACAATTGAAACGATAACATTCTCGCGTCTGGAGAAGGCAAATAGCCGGCGGAGTGTAAGCTTTCAGACCGCGGACCTCAGAAACAGCATCTGTGACACAGTCCATCGGCACGGTTGTTTGTGTCCATGTGCCCCAATAACAGTGATCTCAGGTTTAAAAAAGAATATTTAGGAAATATCCGTGACAATAGCCGCGATGCTGAAATTCGTGAAGATATCCAGCGTTTCTTTAGAATAGGGCATTTTTAGCATTTACGCGTAGTTGGATAAGGTACTCGCCTATGTTGTGTAAATGAATAGCATTTGTTTGTAAATTTAGACTGTGATTTAAAATTTTGTGTGAAGTTAACCTCTTCTGCAGTTCCTGAAATGCTTGATGGTCATAAAGGCACATGATTAAGATACGCGTATTATTGTTTTTTCTTTACATTGATATTAGCAAATGTATCATTTTGTATCTATCAGCAGGCTACTGAAGATTAAAGAAAATTCAGGACCTCCTAGTTTAGTAATGTGAATAAAAGCGTATACTTGTCACGGTGGTTGCGTTTTAAAAACAATAAGTTACAGGTCATTATCCTGTCAATTTCCAACTAGATGTATAGGGACATACACACACGCACACAGACGCGCGCGCGCGCGCGCACGCACAGATCTGGGCGCAAATGGTCAATTAAGACAGCTCAGGGGAAACAGTGTTAACGAGAAGTCCCTAAAATTGTGATTTTGTTTCAATAATGAGAAAAGAGAGATCACGGATTAATATACTTGTAGACTAGATTTAAAGCAAAAAAAGAAAAGAAAAAAACGTCTGTTTAAATTTGTTATTTATGTATACCGGTGAAACCGAACCACTTGCCTCAACTGTGGGTGTGGCTGAAAACACTGGGTGGAGATAAGGTCAAATTTATACCAATATGTGAAAGGAAAACTGTGAAGCCAGACATTTCCATTATACTTCCATTTGTATACAGAATAAAACTAGTTTCTCAATGTGGACACCTGCAATCTCTCTTCGCGAAAATATGTGCCGATATAAATATCTGGCAGATGCACTGCACCGTGATGTAAGGAGCCAAGTCCATTTCTGGAAGCTCACGAGACGTCCGTGCAGGCAGGCGTCATTCGGGGCAGGGGGATTAGGGGCGCGCGGGTCTGCTTTAGTGGTGGTCGCTTCCCCCATACAGTCCGACGGGGCCCCCAAAAGCAGCTGGACGTTGCGCGGTGAGAAAATGTAGGGGTCTGAAAAGACAATGTGGTCTTTTAGGGTAAGACTGCCGTTTCAGGCTTCGCGTTGCATTGCCTCTGTGCTGAAAGGGTGAAGGAAAACCACATTGTTACATCGCCATATGGCGGTGATCTTTGACACCATATTTCAGTGCCTCGCGGCAGTTAATAGCCTGCAGGCCCATACTTGCGCCAAACTGGCAGCTTGGTTCCTACCAAACTGATTCCAATTTGTGATCATTTGCATGAACTTAACTTTTCTTCCAATTTCCCCTGTAAATGTTTACTTATATAAGCGCTATCATGCAATATACATTAAACAGATTTATTTTTGCAATTAAAACTCATACAGGAATTATTCATAATATAAACCTTGCCCATTTTAACACATAGTTGGCTTGTAAAGAAATTTCTTGTTTAACATTCATCAACTTGAGGAAGATAATGGTCACATACAACTGCATTCTCACAATATGCATTTGTGCGATAAATATAATTATGCAAAACCTTTTACAGTGATATAGAGATTTGTTTCATTAATTCTATGCATTCTTATTTTGAATGAACAATATTATAGGGAGAAAGATTCTGATAGAATATCCTTTATGTACATTTTCAGTCCACAAAAAATTCATGCATAACAACCAAAGTACAAAATGGCCACTGTATCGTCTTGGAAACAATTTGTGATTTGGATGGTGTGACAGATCTGATAAGAGTGCGGAAAACAGACCCTTGTAACAGCTGATGGCTCTTTGAGATTTAGTATGTGCCCTGAATAATATCAAATCATTCACAAGCTACAGAACCACGGTAAAACATGCCTACTGAGGACGGTGCTGTTGATTCCTGAATAGAAAGTGGAGGCTCCTCTTACTCTTTGCGATTTCCGTTAATAAATAAATAAATAAATAAATAAATAAATAAAGCGCATTCTTCATCCTGGTATTATGAGCAGAAAAAACCCCAGAGCATCAGTATGCTTTGTGGCATTTCTGTTTGGAGCAACGCACTGTGGAGCATTTGATCTGCAGTTGGTAACAATAGCAATAAGGTTGCCATTGTGTGTGACGGATAGGGATTGGTCACACTGGTGTGTTGGGGTGGCTGTTCTGTGCTGTGTTTGCATTTCTCTGTCAAGGTCCCTCGGATTTGCTCAGTCTGAATAATTGATAAATAGGTAGCCTATGTTCAAATGAGTCATGCTCAATTAAGCTAAGTGAGTCAGTTTTAATCACTGTTTTTATAAAGAGTGCCAATATACCGGAGGTATTTGCATATTTGTGCACCATTTATTACTGTACCTTATTAGTGTTATGATATGTGTCCATATAAATGACTGAGCGCATCTGATGTGATTGCATGTGCAAGATATGCAAAAGTATTAAAACATAAAAGGGGGATGTCTTGGTCTTTGGTTTGCAAGCAAAATATGGCCGCAAGTTCACATTTACATTGTCCACATTCATTCTGACCAGCCTACACCAAAATATTGAAGCTTTTCTCCATGAAGTCTTCTTAAATTCTATTTGATTTCGCAATTAATTGACTATGGTTTATGCATATAGTATATTAGTCTACTGCAGTCCAATGTTTTCATTGAAAAGCATATCGTATTATTGCTATGCAACCCTCATTAGCATCAGTCAACCAACTGGCATCATGATAATTAATTTTTTTAGAATGTGTTAAAATACAGTGAAATGGGAGTGACTGTTGTCACTGATTTGCAAAGTAATGGTGCAGATGCATACTGTGCATTCAGGAGAATTGTGTGTTATAACCTCAGCACACTGCCAAGGTACATTGTACCAATCAGTCAACAGAGCTTAGTATTGGCATAACATGACAAATCTCTGATTACCCTCACTGGTGCAATACCGTCTGATCATCGCAACCCGGTTTGCCTGTCCATCCATCTATCTATTTATCTATCTATCCATCACAATGTGAAAAAATGAAAAGGAGGGAGGGAGGAAGATGGAGGTAGAGGGTTCAGCCCCCAGCCCCCCCCCCCCCCCCCCCCCCCCACACACACACACCCCCCCTCTATTTCACAAGACTAGTTCAGGACAACACTGTGGAGCATTTGCAAGTATCTGAATGGACACCGGAATTATACAGTTTTGGATGACTTGCCCCTGGAATCATTGTTTTATTCTTTGTCTTTTTTTCCAGAATGGTTAACCAGATATCCCCCAAAAGGGAATTTTCGTAATATCTTTTTGATCCATACTTTTTCATTTGAGGGCATGCAAGCGGCATGAGACAAATAACAAGCTGATTGGCTAAGGCATCAAGAAGGAATGTTGCAATGGTATATACAGTACCAAAGCGAGCTAACATCAACAGCTGACGATAGGTCAGTGCAATGGAAGGGCACGCATTAATGAAATGGGGCCCTCCATTAATGAAATGGAGCACTCCAGTTTTCATTCCTGTTTCATTGGACAGGGAGAGAAAAAAAACTCGACAACCAGAACACATCTTACAGTGCTGGGTACTGCACGGCAGAAGTGATAATTTCATTGCACGTCAACTATCTGAGGTGTTGTGTTAGGTACAGAGATGCTGGCTTTGTCAATAAGACAAAATGCACTGCCAGGAGGAAAGACATTTGTCCAAATATTGGACAGTGTTGGCTGCTACTGTCAACTCTAAATAAATAGGAACTGTAGCTGTCTGCTCTAAACAAATAGGGAAGTATAGCTGTCTACTGTAAACAAATAGGGAAGTATAGCTGTCTACTGTAAACACCTGCTGTCTAAAACAAACAGAAAACCAAACACTCACAGTAATGCTCAGTTGTTTCCCCACTGTTATTTTCTAGACTATTATTATGCTATTATTATGCATGTATCTTAATTTTGTAATGTGAATTTTGTTTGTGCCAAGAAAAGATGCCCGGGTGGCAGTTAATTACTTTTGTTTACTCTTATTTAACAAAGTAGGTCAACTGAGAACTCATTTCTCTTTTGTAGTGGCAGCCAGGGGAGTCAAGGTGGGGGTGGGGTACAAGGGTTTGTATTGCCAATCAACATTAGGGGGGGGATTAGGTGGCCAGATTGAGAGAGCCGGCTTTTGGAATTTGGCCAGGGCAACAAGGAACAGGAGGGCTGACATACCCTTGCTCTGTCTAAGAGGCGCCTCAGGCCCTTTGACGAACGCACTTCGAAGAAGTCGAAACTTCGGCATCTCGTCTCGTTCGAGAGGCTTTAAAAAAACCCCCCATAAAATTCACATAATTTAGCAAAATTGGAGCAGTTGTAACAGCCAGAGACCGAGAGAGACAAAAGCTCTCTAGTCAGCCGCACAATGTTTCTCTCGCATGTGCATCGGACCACAAGGGCTAATGAAGTTAAAGATTAGTCTCCTCTCCTCGGTTGGGAATTTTCCAGCTAGATGAGTCTGCAAATGAAACAATTAACCCTTTGAAGAGTAGGTTTTTTTGGAATTTTGCTTTTTTCAATATTCTAAGTCAGTGTTCTAGAACTCCAGTGCTTTCTATTACCAGTAGGGATTGTTACATCAGCATTAGAATGTTCAGTTACGAACATTCTAATCTCATACTCATGATCCTGTACCTTTAAATGTTAATGATACCGCTTACTTTTAGAAATCTAAGACTTGGTGGTTGAATGTGTATTTATAATAAAATAGGCATATTACAGCTACTGTGTATGCATGCACATGGATTTATGTTTTCATGTGTACATAGTGGTGGTCTAGACTTAGGGTACCAACAGCAAAGATATATCTAGTTTTCCCTTTCACTGGCTAACATATTTACAAACATAAATATGATGGTGATTACTCATGTTCCACAAATGCTATAGGGTAAATAACCAGAGAGGCATAAGCAGATTTATTAATATTTTATCAGGGTTGCACTTTGGCCAACTGCTCTCTAGGGGGTCCAAAATGAAGTAGTCTTCCTTGAAGAAGCATCATTAAATCCCCTTAGGGAATTGTTTGCTTGGCGTGTGCATTTAAAGCCAAACAACCTAATATCTAATTCATTTTATATCTAATATGTTTTATCTTTCTACGCTAGCACCAGAGGAGAAATGTTTATATATATATAACGGGTGGAACACCTTCACCTTTATGAGTTATAAAAGTGAAGTGTCACTGTGGTATTGTTTTCCACTGCTATTAAAAATAATAATATCGTAGCAATAAATGTGTACGATGGGCCCGTTGTGTTGTTTGACCTGGTGTAGTGTATCTTGGCTAATACGCTGTCTCTGTTACGTGTTTGGAAAGGGATCATAAAGAAGGCACTATGAAGTTACTTCTGTGGATGCGCATTAAAAAAAGAATAACAAATCATTTCACTAACTGACACCGGACAGCACATAGGAGCTCTGCGATTTCCAGTGTGAAGATGTTGACGGGTTTGGCAATGGAAATACAGTCTTGATTTAAATAATATCTTAACTGTGTTGCCAGGCATTGGATAAAGGAGAATTAAACCGTTTAAAAAATCATTGGGAGCGTCTGGTGGCTAAAGATAAGGTTAATGGGTATATACAATTGCGCACACGTGTGTGTGTGTGTGTGTGTGTGTGTCATTGTGTGTCTGTAATGTTTCTATACTTGTAGCATTATTAGTTATTCCCATTTGAAGTTTTGGGTGGATTATTGATTATAAATGAAAAAATCATAAATGTAAGTTTATTATGTTTAGTATTTATAGTACTAATATAATATGGATTGTATAATATATTAAGTCCATTTGTTCTGTTCATACTGATGGTTTTATTTCAAGACTGATGACTGGCAACATTTCTCATATGCAATCTCTGGTAAAGGGTTCGTTTGTCAAATCTAATATTGACATTTCAAGCAATAAGATAATCAGGCGATATCGACTGGAAGTTCCCATGTGCCGTTCAATGCCACTGTCAGTGCATGAAATCCTACCCATGCATTCTGTGTTGCTCCTGGAGAAAGGTAGCCAGTTCTTTAACAACCACTAATTGTGCAGAAAATCGTTGTGCAGGAAAGCGTGCAGGAAAATCGTAATTAAAGCACGAATCTCCCGTTAAATCCGACTGAAACCGGAAGATGGAGCTTGAAGGTGTGGCCAGGTTTTTGGAAGTCGGAGGCGTGACCGTAACCAGAACCCCTGAATGTGTTATTTCGGAAGGCCTTCGTCTGAAGCTCAGCTTGCACGAAGTGTCTGCTGATCCTAAGCAGGCCGTACCGCACTTCACTACTGTTTGCAAACCCGTGCCCCAATACTCCCCATCTCAGACCGCCATTTCTCAACGCGTGTTTATAAAATCTGGATTCCTCTCGAGCGTAACGGCGTTTCCAGTGCCGTTTCCAGCAGTGTTTTAACGGGTCACCGGCTGACGGCTTGCCCGCCGGTGGCCTCTTTCCGAAGAGCTCTTCACCTTGAGTCCCTCCTTTTCCGAGCGTCGATTTCATGCCTGTAATTTCCGCTCTGAGGAAACGAAGGCGAAATGAGAATTGGTTGAAGGGGGAATCGATATCCGGGCTGGGGGGGGGGTGGGGGGGCTGGAGGTGGATCTCCCCCCGGCTGGGGGACGGAGAGAGTGACGTTTGCCCGGTGTGCGGTGCTGCGAGCCGATTGGCTGTTAGCGGGAGCGCGTGTCAGGGACCCCCCGCGAGAGCAGGGTTATGTGTGTTTTTTGCGTGTTCTGTGATGGCGGTATAAGATCTGGACACGGAGGGGCGATGGGGTGGGATGTCGGAGGACCCCATCACCCCACCCCCCCCCCCCCGATTTCCGTTCCGTGACTCGCCTAGCGCGAGGGCTGCCTCTGTCCCCCCGTCCTCCGGCCCCGCGGAGATCGGTGATCGCGAGTCTCATCTATTAATCATGGAGGCTGCTTTCTTATTCCGTTGCCATAGTTTCGGGGCCTGAGACGGCGTTGGGGCCTCGCGGCGCTGGGGCTGGAGAGGGAACGCGCTGCCAGGCCACGCTTTTTCGGAGCTGCCGCCTCCACTGGGCGGGGAGTTGAAGAGGCCTCACAGCCCCACAGAGAGGCTTATTACACACGGGGGGAGGGGGAGGGGCCCTTGGGGGCGGAGGCAAGAGGAGGAGCCGCAGATAGGTACCGCACTTGGATCATCGCTCCGATCTAATCCAGGCTGGTCAGCCGGCCGTGGAGCAGAAATCAAAGCCTGCTGCTAAAAATATTGAAAGGAAAGGAAAGCTGATTCTGTAGTAGTGATTATTTGAGAAATTTAACCAGAGAATCATGCACATATATTATACGCAGATGGTCTGCTGACATCTTACTGAAGGTTGTAATTTCACATATAGATTAAAAGCCTGTCTATGGAAACTGTTAAGTAGCCTATGTTCTTCTTCTATGTTGTTGTTGTTCTTCTTCTTCTTCTGTCTTCTTTGAGTTTCTAGTTTTCCAGTTTGTTGTGAAGACTGTGTTTGAGAGAAATGAAGGCATTAGCTTTCATCGACCGTACCATTTCAGGTTGCTGATCTGATATTGGCATTTATTTTCTCACATTAATCAGCCGCAGCATGAAGAAGAGAGAGAAAGAGAAAAATAATACGTTGTTCACTTTTTTTCTTCAGTTCAGTTCATGTTTTTATTTTTTTTTTCCAGTTTCCGGTCATGTTTTCAGAAACGCAGAGGAGGAGGAGGTGCAGTACGGCTGTTTCTAAACTCCTCTTCCGCGATGCCCCCCCCCCGGTGCATTCATAATCACGGGTATTATTGTTGACGCACGGTCGCTGCGAGTGCGGCCGCACTCTTGCCGCGCCTCGCTCGTTTTAAACCCGGCTGGTGGGTGTACTGATGGGAAAGATTTCGGCGTGGAGGTGAGCGCCTCTGATCGCCACGGAGACGATCTCTCTTCTCCGCGGCCCTTCGCGCGCCGCCGGATCTGTTAAGCGGAGAAGCTCCTCGTTTGTCGGTGCTGCGGGGCTGAAACCGGAGCCTCTCCGATGACTCAGATCCTGGCGTTTCCGCCGTCGGCCGTGACCCCCCCCCCCCCCCCCCCCGCCATCGCCGCCGAGCCGCGGAAAAAGCCCAAAGTGGGCTGTTTGGACCGATCTGATCTGCGGGCCACTTTTTTTTTTTCCCTGAAAGTCTTTGAAGTTTCGATGACATCACTTCGCCCGCCCGCGCTCTCTCTTTCTCCCTCTCTCTCGGGCGCAGGTGAGGTGAGTGCTGCGGGTGAGTGAGGGATGCTGGGTAGTGCGGTCACCGCGGTCGCTGCTCCCGGCCTTTCATCTGTCCGCGTGGATCGCTCGCGAAAAGAGATACAGAGTGGGGGGGGGGGTTGGAGGTGGAGAATGGAGTGGGGTCTGTGAGGCACTTCCTTTTTTAGTTTCAAGTCAAGTTTAAAGATGCTTTGGAGATCAATTTGGGGTTGCTGCTTCAGTTTTTAAGCGGTCTTCTTCTTCAAAAACAGTCAAGTCAAATAAAAGTCAGTAAGCCCTCGTCTCCTTTCCATTGATGCTACACTATATCCAAGCTTTGCTTATGAAACATGTATTGAAGTCAGTTTCGTGATTGCCACAGCCCTGTACTCTCACCGATGCAAGGTTACCTAACCCTAACCCTAACCCTAACCCGGTATTTTATTTCCGAAAATGAGATGCTTACAGCGTGTCTAATACAAAAGAAAACGTAATAAAACATGTAAACCGTTACCCAGCAACGATAAAAATCATTTGTAAAGAGTTACTGTGTCACTAACCCCCCGCCCCCCACCCCCACAGAAGCTGGTGTTTTACATCACCGTTAATGAGGAAGTGCCGTGCGAAGCCTTTGGGATTTTCATCTTAACTATTTTTGTCAGTAGGAATGTCTAACCATAACACCGCTTTTGTGTGCATTTATTATGTCGCTAATGAGCCAAATTGCGGCCATGTGGTGCCGTGCGCCCCTGAAACGCCGTGGCGACCACAGGGCCCCAGTGTTCGGCCCGGGCCCCCCTCCTGTGCGCGGGCGGGGCGCTAACGCTTAGCGTCGCCCTCAGAAGGGGCCATCGCAGGCCGCGCCGGTCGAATTTCACAACGGCGGGAGATCGACCTCCGTTAAAACCGCCGCTGCCGTTGCGTTTTTAAATTGTAGCAGATGCTACCCCCATCCCACCCCCCCCCACCCCCCCGTGTTCTCTGCGACCCGAGTGCGAGGTTCTCGAAAAAAAAGTTGTACTTGTGTTTTTCTCCTTTTGGATTTTGCGTGTGTTCCGAGCGCTCCGTCTCTCTCTCGCGCGCGCGTGCGCGAACGAACGAACGAACGAACGAACGAACGAACGAACGAACGAACGAACGAACGAACGAACGAACGAACGAAATGTGCCGACCTGTTTGTTTGCGAGCGCGTTCGCTGACGTGCCGAAGTGCGAACCGGTGTGGTTTTTGGGAAGCGTGCGCTAGAAGTGTGGCCAGAAAGTTTCGGCAGCATAGCGCTTATGTCAAAAAAATAGTGCCGGCGCGACTGTTTACTACCCATCAGCGCTGCTGCAGAGCAGAATGATATTTTGAGCAAACCGAAAAAAACATAATGAGGTGGCGACTTTGAAAATGGATTTTTGACCTATGTCTCGATGCTTTGTGCTGAGTGTGGCTTTGAGTCTAATGTACCTGCTCTGTTCTGCTCTCTGAACACACAATGCAATGCATTTTCTTGATCTCATTTGGCGTGTAGGCCTATTTTTAAGCTTAGTACTACAGTTATCTTGACATATAAAATGTTCAAGATGCCAAGAGACAGTACCTCTTTATATAAGTAGGCTCACAAGGGTGATACAAATCAAATTGCTCTTGCCATTCACTTTGTCTTTAGCCTACAAATTAATCTATTATTGTTGTTATTTTATATATTTTTTTCATATAAGTTTAGAGGTTAAGTCCACCATCCCCTATGGTAGCATCAAAGAACAATGGAGATGACCATAGAAGGCGACACTCGAAATGCGATTTTAGTCGACATGGAAACAAAGAAGCGAATGGTTCTAATTCTATCAAAGTTCTAATACAGGATACCTCCTTCTCTTCCCTTTGTGGCATGTGGTCTCTGCTTCGGGGGGGGGGGGCCGGGCAAAGCCTCCGCTATTGGTGGTCCTGCAACACTCCAGCAGCTGGGCCCGCTTGTGAACTCAAGCAGAATCCTGCCAGTTGCTGGGCTTGTGCCTGTTCAGACAGGTCTAATGCAGGCGTTTGTGGCTTCTGCCAAGTGCATCTATCAGCCTAGCATCTGCTGTACAGACACCAGAAACTCTGGACCGCACACTGGATCACTGCACATCATTTCCTGTAGTTATTTATGGACGCATGCATCCATTTTATGCACTGTATCACGAAGTGTATTATTTTTTGCTATTTTTGTGCGGATGGGTATTTTTTTGGGCCGTGCCATTTTCAGGAAGTGATGGATGAAATGCCAAGGAATTGGTGCACGACAATGCCCAATTGTGCATGCGACACAGTTTTTTTTTTCTTTCTTCATTTTGAAAAGTTGATATGATACAGACAGCGTGTTAGTTGACCTTTGCAATAATCTCATTACCCTAGTCAACAGCAGGATGGATGCTTTCTCATTTCTTCCACGTACTGCCAATCAGACAAAAAAAAAATAACAAGCTGCTTTCTCTGCAACTGCCCATCAAAGCATTTTTGTTGATTTGGAAAAAATTACCATCCGCAATTAATTAGTCGGCCATCTTAGGTTTCCCTTCTGCGGTTTAGCTTGGCAGCCCGTTAGCTTGGTGTGTGAGCTAACGCACAGTAACCAGATAGGAAGGCGCAGGAAACAATACCCCGACGAGCAGCTTCTGTTCAACATCTGACCTACATAAGAGTGGGATCCTCTCGCATTGTTGCTGAAACATTTCTCTACCTGGCTTTGATCTCCTCTTCCCTCAGGGTGCCTGTGGATTTATGCTCTCCTCTATCCTCGGCGAGGTGGAGCCGTCCAGGGCTGGCCGAATTCCCCTACATGTCTAATGTGGAGAGAGAGAGAGAGGGAGAGAGAGAGAGAGAGAGAGAGAGAGACGCTATCTTGAGCAAACACACAGTGTGGCCGATAAGACTGGTAGCCTCCGTGTAGCATTGGCGCCTTAGCGCAATCATTCAATTCATTAGCTAACAGGCTGAAGACTGAACACGCCTCTCTGTTATTCAGGGTTGAGGCCTGAGAGGCTGGCTAGACGTTTACAAATGAATTGCCAAAGATTATTTCAAGTGGCTGTTGATTCATGTTGTGCGAAGCTGGTGAGGTTTTAGGTATCAGAGCAGGATTGATTTGCTAATGGGTCCTGTCTCATCTCTTGAGTTCTTTTGTTTTTTCTTCTTAAGCTGAACAAACGGTTTTAACTGTGGCTCATTCACTGTTACTGTACACATAACAAAAACTATCACGGTGACAGGTGACAAAGCCCTTTAGAAATTTAAAATAAATTATTCAACGAGAGCGAGGAGTGCCAAAAATTGCAGCCGAAAATGACATCTAGCCAAATCAGCTCTAAACTAATGTGTCTATTAGAGGTATTGTAATTATAGCCATTGTTATGAATGCTGTCTCAGTAGCTTGCTCTCTCTTTTGTTGTCTGACAGAGTGAGCCCTCAGCTATTTTTTAAATTTAGGACCCATCTGTTCTTTTTCGAGGCTCTCCATATACCCTAGGCCTGCTGAGATGCATCTGTGATTGGCTGAGAGCAGCAGTCATCGAGGACGAGGTCAATTACCTGAGCACCGCAATTTTTTTGATCTCCACCCAGATTATTATGAGCGCCGACTTTGGCGTTTGACTGCTCATTGCTCTCCCCCCCGCGGCAGTGGAGACTGTAATTACTGCGTCCATGTAATTTTCACCACTGCATCCGCTAAAGTAACTGCTACCTCCGCCGCCGCCGCTGCTGCTCGAGCCCGGCTTCGCGTTGTCTGCACGCGCCGATTAGACGTACAGGAAGCGCGCGAAGCGCACGTTGCCGCGCTACTTTTTTGCGCTATGTTTTCGCGCTATGTTTTCGCGCTATGTTTTCGCCCGTTTCTGATTTACGAAGTTCGCGGCATCGCCATCCTGAAGCCTGAAGCGCGTTAACGCCGATGTTTTGACAGCGAATTTAAAAAAAAAAAAAAAAAATGCGACAAGTTAAAATAAAGGCTCGACAAGATACCGGTATTAAGAATTAATGAGGCAATCTGCCACGCCGCCCCCCCCCCCTCGATTTCGCACGGCTACAGAGTTTCAGGCCCTCCAGTACAGCGGGTTACTGTCAACATGACTACAAGTCCCCTGTAAGGACGGGGTGAATTGAAATGAAACAAAACATGAACGAAATATCGATTTTGGGGAGATAAAATATTTGCGGCACTTCACGAGCCATTTATAGCGGGCGGGCGGCCGGTGTCTACGCGGACGCGGACGCATCGGGTGGCGTATTTTCGGATTATCGAGCGACGCTGAAACCGCAGTCGGGGACGACGCGGACGTTTCGTCTGTCCTAGTTTCCCAGCCCAGTGCTCTCCCCGATATCTCCCAGCATGCCCTGGAGCTCTGGCAAGCGAGAGGCACAGATTCGCTGAAACCGTGCCAGATAATTACTTGCGATTAGCAGGTGAGTTGAATTTTAATATAACACCCAGCATTGTGAGCGGGTCCGGGTATCATTAGCAATGCCCCGCGTTGCCTTTGTGTGTGAATGAAAAGCACTCTGGACGTGAATGGAGACTCAAAAGTTAATTGTATTTTGCCAATCGTATAATTTTAACTCAAGACTGAGGCTTGACTAAAAAAAACCAGAGTGGATTCTGACTCACCCGCTAATCATATTTTAAACACAGGCCTGAGGGCTGTGCCTTTGGAGCTGAATAAATGTAATAATAATGGATTACGCTTGAATTTTGTGTACCTCTTTAAACATAATCATTAGCAACCAGTACCTTTTATTTACTTCCACTGTATTTAGCGTTTGTATTAAATGCGCTGGATAATCTATGAGTTTGTGGTGTTTGGGTGCAGGGCTGTGTGCGGTATGGAACAGGTCGGGTGTGTGATAGGCCTGCTATCCCAATGGGTTGGGTGTCTGGTCGGATCGGGTGTCCAATGGGCATGTGCTGAGCGTCAGATGTCCCAGCGGGGAGATGAGTGATGAATTGGGTGTCTGAGCTGGGTGTCAGATTGGGTGGGTATCTCCTGTTTGGTCTTCGATGGGGCAACTGTACAGTGGATCAAGTGCTTGATTGCCTGTGGGCCTGAGTGGTCAGCTGTTGGATGGCTTGGGCATTCTCTGGATTTACCGTATTGACAAAAGGTTATGTGTATGTGTGTGTGTGTCTGTGTGTGTATGCGTGTGTGTGTGTCTGTGTGTGTATGCGTGTGTGTGTGTGTGTGTGTGTGTGTGTGTGTGTGCATGTGTGTGTGTGCATGTGTATGTGTGTGTGTGTATGTATGTGTGTGTGTGCGCGTGTATGTATGCGTGTGTGTGTGTTTGCGTGCATGTGGTGCGTGTGTCTGCGCGTGTGCCTGTATGTATGTATGTGTGTGTGTATGTGTGTGTGCATGCGCATGTGTGTGTGCACATATATATATAGATGTATAGATACACATAGCACTATGTAGAATAATGGAGTAATGCAATAGCACTCATCCGGGATTTTGCAGATTATATTACCTCCCGTCCCGAAGGCTGTGTATGCAGGAGGTCCATCTCTATGACTGATCCCCCTCTCCCCCCAGCCCAGACAGATTATATGAATAGATGGGAGAAACAGGCCCATGTTACATATTGTACAAACAAAGTGATATTTCCTGTCTGGGGATTCAAGTCAATACCCGTGGTTCTGAACGAACGTGCATCAAAGTATCAGGTCTCCCATAGTTACAACATCGGAAAATAAAAATAAAAAATAAAAAAATCGTCCTTTTGCGAGGTGAAATGCTCAACCCCCCCCCCCCCTGTCCTCTGGTCAGGAGGTGGAAGACAATGTTAAAAATGCGAGCTCTGCCCGATGCAGGCCCCCTCTCACAATAGGCCGGTTGGCAGCGCGGGGAGATGTGTGTGCAAGCCCCTGAGAAGCCAATGTGCTCGAACCCTGAGAACGAATCTGAGAGAGCAACACAAACGCTCATTGTACACTTTTCGAATAACCCCCCACCCCCCCCCCCCACCCCCCCACCCCCTCCCCGCTCTCCAGGCACACGGACAGTTTGAGAGCCCGGTGGAGATCTGTCAAGGTTATAAATTATTCTGTAGTTTTCATATGGTAATCGGCTTTTTTCCGAACTTGTTTTTCAGAAACCGGGTCGGGTTTTTTAATGAAAGTCGTCATTGATTGTGCGCCCCCGTATGGAATGTGACAGCGGTGGCTTAATTGACCGCTCCTCTGAACGGGCGAAGGGACGGGAGGGCGGGATCCAGCTTCATTACAGCGGACACAGCAGGCTCCGCTGACATCTCTCGTTAACGTTAAGGCCGCTCCGCTATTGGTAAACAGACGAGAGACATGAATCGTGTCCCCCGCTCTTTTAACGAACGGCCTATCGGAAAAAAAAAAATCTGGAAATGTGCTTTTGGATGAGTGGCTTGGATGAGTTCCCTATTAACGGAACTGAGAGTGTGTTTTACATTCAAGAGTAACCGAATCATTTTGGGGGGGGGGGGGAAACTGCGATCTTTCTTGATTTAAAGTATAAGGAAGGTGGTTTGTTTGGGCAGATGGCTTTCTCTCCTGTGCATGACAGTGTATCGCTGATTTGAATTTAGAGTCTGGTTGCAGTTGGACAGGACTAAATGAGAGGCTCGGCTCGAAGATGGAGCACTGGTTTTCCCTCATTTTTCTTCATTCTTCTCTGGGCGAGAAAACGAGAATCTGCTATCCTAGCGAAGCTTGTGAATGTGTTTATCTGTCCCTGCGTGAACGCTATCAGGATGGTTTTGCATATCCCCGTTGAGGATGACCGTTTGTCCGTTTGTGTGTGACTGCGGGGCGTCGGTCCTTATCGCTGCGGCAGTTAAGCTAAAGGCCACACTCCAAGGCCACAGGAACACGGCGACTGCTCCCTGGTCCCGCAGAGAGGAGGCGACCCCGGAAATCGCAGATAGCGGGGACCTTCACGGTCTCAGCCGAGTAGAAAGGCTCCCTGATATTTGGGTTAGCTCCCAATCTTCGCCCGATAATGTCTGTGTTTGGGGTGCCGTGAACTTCCCCCTTCCTTTTTGGAAGACCGAGCCGCTCATCGCTACCTGACGCCTTGGGAGACAAAAGACACCCCGTCTGGAAGTTCGGGGACTGAAGGCTGAGAGTGTCTTTTTTTTCTTTTTCTCCTTGGATTAAACGCTGCATTAATGTGATAAGATAGCACATTGTAGTATGAGGACAATGCCTACAATGATGCTCACAGCTGCAAGAAATAACCTTTCCCTCTACAAAAAAAAAAAAAAACCTACAGAACTGGCGTGAAGTAAATGCCTGTATCAGAAGGTTAGATGGACCGCATCAGGTTGTCATCCAAGTTATGAGGAATGTGTTTTTTTAGGGGGGTGGGGGGTGGGTGAGAATTTTGCCCCATCTATCCAATGCCATCCTCAGACATTTGAGACGCAACACAAGTTGTTTTGGATTTTTCACAGGGATCACACGGCAAGATCATGGCAGAAACGGTTAGCCTAAAGGAAATATGTGGGGTTATCTGTTTATACTTGTTACCAGTTCTTATTTTCATATTTAGCACAGTTCATAATGTATCCGCACTTGGACTCCCTTCGAAAGTCGGGACTGACTGAACCAATACCACGGAAGATGACTTCATCTGCGAGCATCCCAGTTTCCCTCTAAACCACTCAGCTGCATAAACGTTCTTGTGAATTTACTTAAAATAGACAATTAACAGGAACAAAACGCAGGTTAGAATGAGATCATTTTACAGCCCTATCTGACATGGAAGTGATGCAGTGAGATATATTATTCATTTGCTTCTGTGTGCGTGCGGTGGGTGCCCAGTGCTTTACGGTAGGAGTGTTATGAGAGTGGCGTGTTTTGTCATCTGTCCGCTGTGCGAGCTTAGCAACACCGTGCCAGCCGATGGAACAGTGGGAAGCTGGTTCTGGTGGAGAGGCCTCATGTTCAGATCTGTCCCACATTCCACAGTCTCCCCTCTCTGCCAACAGAGAACCTCCACAGACTCCCCTCTCAGCCAACAGAGAACCTCGGCCATTCCGATAAAGAGTAATTGAGGAAATCAAGGTCAATTTGTCAGTCCGATTGTGTACACACACACACACACTCTCTCTCTCTCTCTCTCTCTCTCACACACACACACACACACACACACTCTCTCTCTCTCTCTCTCTCTCACACACACACACACACGCACTCTCTCTCTCTCTCTCTCTCTCTCTCACACACACACACACACTCTCTCGCTCTCTCTCACACACACACACACTCTCTCTCTCGCTCTCTCTCTCACACACACACACACACACACACACACACACTCTCTCTCTCTCTCTCTCTCTCTCACAGACACACACACTCACGTTCTACGTTATGACCGAACAGATGAATGGAGGGAGGAGCACAGTATCTGAATGAAGGAAGGGCCTTCTGTGACAGGGTGTGCTGTTTGAACGAAACGTGATTCCACGGCATTCCGCAAAGGGAGATTTTTTACGGGAGTGAAAGCACAATTTGTGGAGGTTCAGGTGGGGACATAAATGGAAATTAACAAAAGGTAAATTCCTTACAGACGTTAGAATGTTTTTTTCACGCAGAGAGTGGTCAGTGCGTGGAATAGCCAGCCAGGTCACGTAGTAGAGGCTGAAACTCAGATTCGATACTCTGAGGATGACTGTCAAGACCAGGCTTGATATGGTGTTAGATACTATCTAGTCTGTAGGTAATCAGAGCACAAGGTACAATGGCAAGCACTGTTGGGCTGAATGGCCTGTTCTTGTCATTATGTTATGTTATATTATATTGTTATGTTATATTGTTATGTTATGTTAAAAAAAGCTTTTCGTCATGTCTTCTAAATAGAAATGATGGTGTGTGCATGTGGGTGTTTGTGCTGACATGCTGCTTGGGGACAATCTATGCATCGTTGCTCTTTGTTTATCTCAGATGATTGGTTATTAATTACCGAAAGGCTGATTAATTAGAGCAAACTGATCCTGTCGCTAAACGAAGGACCCCCTGGCTCTGTATTGCCCCATCATGTTTGGTAGAGATTATTTACATTAATTAGGCCTGAGCGTACGAGTTTGGATTGTGGCAAATGGGCCGTGTCTGTGAACGTGCGACGCCTGTAAGCAGGAGGAGGAGGAGGTTCGTTAAAAGTCAAACAGGTACAAACGGGCTTCACCATAATCCCCCCCCCCCCAACCAACCCCCTCAAATGGTTCTCTTGGTTTCAGCAAAATTGAAAATTATGAGTCATGCAGGATCAAGCTATTATAAGATTTAGCAGCAGGGGGAGAAGGCTTCAGATCGCACATAGCGGTGAATGGTACAGAGAGAGAGAGAGAGAACCCTACAGCGGCGATGATGTCATTGATTTCGCCGTCGAGGAGGCGACGGGCAACGAATTAACGAAGCGGCCAGCCGGACGGGCGCAGTCCATCGCCTCTCTCCAGCTGTAATTCCTCTGCTAAAATGGCGATCGGTGGCCAACGGGCTGAATCCGGCACTATCGCCCGGGATCGTCCCTCCCGTCAACAGCGTGAGGGACTGTGGAGTTGGTGGTGGTGGTCGTCATGGCAGCCGGTTTAAACACTCACGACATGGCCGCCCTTCCGAGTCGTGTCATCTATCGCAAAAAAATATACAGTCATTGTGTTTCATTAAAGTGTGTTTTCAGCAGGAACTTCACACCCGCAGTCAAATCCCATAAACACGGCTATGTAATGTTGACTAAATGTGGTCGCATTTTAATGAGGGGTTCTTCAGTAGTATAGCTTTTTTTTATTTATTTTTTAACCTGAACTTCAAGCATGCACATGAAGAGACAAGTAGCTGCACCAGTTGGGTGTGGACCCTGTAACAGTAATGATTAATGAAGGGAAATAAATACTGCCTGCATCGCTGCCATTCTGCACATTATTTATTGAAGCTAAAGAGAGCAGCTTCTAAAACGTTCGATGGCTAAAAACTTCTATGATGTTAAGAAGTGCAGAGCTTCCACCTGCTTCCAACAAGGGCCAGTATCAATATAAATATGTCAGAAAACTGGTGGTATTTTCAAGCCTTAGAATCCAGTTAGGAGATGATTGATTCTTAATACACGGTTGTACTTTTGTGATCGAACCTAGTTATTAACAGAAAAAGGGGAAAAAAAATTCCATCTTAAATCTTGAGGAAGTACTTCAGTCCGAAAGACAGAGGGGATGATGGGAAATCTCATGCCGTGGACACTGCTGCTTTCTCATCGTGCTCCCCGTGGGGGGAGGGGTGGTTATGTTGTGTGTGTGTAACAGTCTTGTTTTGGGAGGCGACAGGCCCCTATCTCAGTGTATGCGCCTCACTTATGCCTCTCTAAGTGCGTGCTCACTATTTGGAACGTTCCCTCTAAAGGCTATAAGGAAGTTAGGTTTGCGTGGGCATTCTGGGGGTGGAGGGTGTTGGCGGGGGTGGGGGGTTTGTTCTATTGACAAACCATGTCACCCCATGGGGCTCGACTAATTGGTTGCAGTGGCTGGCCCCCCCCCTTTTGGTTAAGCTTCTTCACAAAGGCATCGGTTTGGATCACGTGACCCGGGAGTTAAAGCAGGGGAGCGTGGTGGGGGGGCGATGGGGAGGCGCACGAGGGGGGGGGGGGGCGGGTGTTGGGTGAGGGGTGGAAGGAATGGGGCCACTAGGTTTGCAAAACAAAGCTGGACTGGGAAGGGGATGAGGGGGAGCTCTTAGCTGACAACAGGAACAAATCCAGCCAGTCTTTGGCCTCCCCAAAGTTATAAGTGACCCACATAGCCACCCATGTGTGAGCCCCCTCTTTTTTCTCTTTCACTGTCGAATGCGACGACCAATCAGAGGATGGAATGTGTTCCGAAAACTTTTTTTTTGTTTTAATTTGGGAGAGATATCATGATCCAGTCTTAAAGGGCTCCTATACGGTGTACGTTGTCTTCAGCTGTTGCTTTTCCTGTGCAGAAAGCACTGCCCCGGACCAAAGTATTGATTATTCCGCCCTGGATGTCTTCAGCTGTGGCTAAAGGTCATTATTGCTCTCCAGTCACGAGCATCAGCGGTCCTTAACTTGGTCAATATTGATTGCGCTTTGGTGAGAATGATATTTTTCTGAAGGTAACGTTTTTTTGAAAGTGGAATTACCGCCTGTCTTTTTGAAGTATAATCATGCACATCGAAACGAGCAAATTATGTGATTATTGATGTCGGCTGCGCCGCACGTACGGCTTTGAAAATAAACACTTTTTACGGGGTTTATCACTTCGCTTGAATTCTGTCGATTTTTGTGTGTTTTTAAAGATGATCCCGTGTCGCATTCTATTAAAGGTAATATTTATTATGAATATGGCTGAAGAGAAGGCAAGTCGGTTAAACGTTTCCGGTGGACAGCTTTTGTTGGCCTCCCCCTCTAAGAATGAAATGTTTTCTCAGCACACTAACCAGAACCCTTGGGTGATAGCTTTTTTTTTTTCTTTTTCTTCACAACTCGGGAAACGGCATGTCTCTGTATTTGATTAAGCTTGCCTTAAAAGACGCTGCGTTCCCTCCGAACGCTGTCCGTGTGATAGATTAGTGGTTTGTGGACTCCTACGGGTGTCGGAGAGCACATTTAAAAAAAACACATTTAAATCCAATTTTAAAGTTATTGTTGGAAGTATCGTAGCACTGACAAAACAATTTTTTTGCCTGAAATGAATGAAATATAAAGAGCCCCTGAGATGCATAGGCCTTCCTGATTGCCCAGCCAGGGGAACGCTTGTATAGGATTTTCATCCTTCACCTGTTCCCGTTTTTTTTCTACAAAAAGATAGATAAGAGATGAGAATGCGGCTGATCCTACATCAGGAGAAAGGGCCTAGGCTACCAGAGCTACAACATATGGCTGAGCTGGCTGAAGATAATACATTTTTCTGTGGAATTCAGTATGCATCCGACCTGTGTCAAATACGTACTTGTTTTGGACTCAAATACTTTTCTGTGCTCTGTTGATATTGCCTGGTGTAACTGAGCCTGCCAGTATGACCAGAAGGTGGGGGTTTGCACTTTTTTGAGAGTATTTCATTGATACCAATACACCAGACAAGATCAGTAAAGCGTAGAAAAGTATTTGAATCCAAACCAAATATGCATTTGACCCAGGTCTGGTATGCACACTTATCTGTGCATAGCATCCTATTCGTGAATACGAACTTTGCATTCCCGCATATTTTGTGTATTGCTTTTTTTTTTTCTTTTCTTTTTTGAGCGACCTCCGTGACAACAGAGTGGAGAGCTGAAGTCCCAGGTGTTTGGCTGCTCAGATTTGTTGTATTTAAGCATCTTCGGCTGCGAACGCGCTCGATCCCGCGTGGCTCTTGGCGCTGTTTGGGGGGACGGATCCGCCGCCCGCTTTTTTATGATGACATGCGCTGTGAACAGTGTCGAAAACAGACAGCTGTGTTAAGGCACAGCATTGAGCTGCTCCGTGGAATACCGAGGTGCAAAGGCGGCCCAACGGATTGTTCTAGAAAAAGAAGACGTCGACCTCACTGGTGTCACTGCTCTGATATTTTAAAACTCTCACAGATCTATGTGTAAAATGACATCCCACTTTGCACAGGCCCCTAAATATAGTGTAGTGCGGGGGTAGATTTGTTTCCTATGCCTCACCTCGAGGCTTATGGGTAATCTTTGAAAAATAGAGCTGTTCGTCCTACTGTACCTTTTTGTTCACAAAATATTGAACATTACTATATGCTGATGGTAGTTCCCTTTATCGACTTTAGTTGGCTTTATTTCAAGTCATTTCCCCCTTTTCCTTGAGTCATATTGTCAAGTAAGAGTTATCATAAGAGCCGACACCCGAGTTTAGACCCTTCCAGATGAATTCCTGCCGGAGAATGGGGTTTCTGCTGAATTGATTGTTCCCCGATTCATCTGATAGGACTGACAACTGCTGACTTGTGCCTGTCCAATGTGCTTTAGCTCGCTTACGGTCTGACAACCGGAGAGAAAGAAAGTGCCTCGCAGCTGAATGAAGAACGGTGTTATTCTGTGCAGGAAAGCATAATGGCCATAGGCTGAGCCTCTCTGCTACCGCAACCTTTGAAAATGCATCTCAAAGGCGGAAGAGGAATTGAGTGGCGTGGTACTCAGCACAATAATAGCAGAAATACGTTTGCCGTTAGCCTTGTTGGAATATTTTGCCTTTGTCTGAAAATATTAGTGAAATATAATTTTTTTTTAACTTTTGTGAAAAATGAGTTTAAAAAAGAAGTACTGTGAAGTACTGCATAGTGTAGCGGCCCAGAACAGAACGTTTGATTGGCGGTAGTTTTTGGCGTCGCGCTCCCCCCCGTGCGGTCATCGTGTGGTTCAGACGATTTTCGGCGAATCTCGTGGTCGCTGGGCTTCTCCGTGGCTCGGTCAGGGAAGCAGGCCTGTGTGAGAGCTCACTGGGCCCTGTAGCCTCAGCATTGCACTAGCCTGTGCTGTAGAACGTGAGCTGCCATTGGCTGGACATAGTTCTCTTTGACAGTCAAGCTTCCTTGAGTGCTAGCCTGTGCTGTGGAACGAGAGCTGCCATTGGCTGGACATAGTTCTCTTTGACAGTCAAGCTTCCTTGAGTGCTAGCCTGTGCTGTGGAACGTGAACCTCCATCGGCTTCACACAGTTCTCTTTGACAGCCAAGCTTCCTTAAGTTACCTGTGAGTTAGCTCCTCCCCAGTGATGTGCCAGGTACTTAAAGGCTATTGCCTGCAACACCTGTCTAGCCTTTGGCAGGTGCAATGGAGGACATAAGTACATGGAAGAAAATTAACTCCACGCAACACTGCAATGGCAAGAGTATTCAAAGGGTACCAGTTTTCATTAGTAAGAGATACACCACTCCTCTGAAGACCACTGGTGTGGAAAGTACACACTGGCTCATGGGTAAGGGTGTTTTGGGAGAATACACACCCTTCAGCTGTGAGATCCTCTTGTATATGTGCAGCGAGATCCGCAGCGACTACAGAGGCACAAATGAGGATTCCAAGCCAGGGCGGAAAAAAAGGGGAGAAGAATTTTATGGCCAGTGGTCCCAAACATAGCTGAAAATGTCAAAGAAAATGCACTCTGAAATGCCATCCCTTGGTGGTGTGTAGCCTGTTGTGCAGCAACATGACCAAGATATGAAGCAGGAATTTCAGACTGTGGGGTCCGCATTGTCTGAGCACTGGCCTGTCACTTTTTCAGTTGCCCCAATTAAGTGTGGTATTTCTGAAACCCCCTGAGAAAACTATAATTTTTATAAAGACATCTCAACATTGTTATAAATGTTCATGTATCAGGTTTATGTGGAGCTTGCCATTAAGTATAGACGAGTTTACTATTACTACTAGTGTTATTACCATTAATACTAGTATTAAACTGTTGAGGAGTTTAGCCCATAAGGTTTATTTTTCAGTGTAATCACCTATGATGGAATGTTTTGAAGGCTGATAAATAGTTGCCTTTGAAAACATTACCTAATTAAATAACTGGAAAAGCAGTGAAGACGTGTTGTCAAGTGCAAAGCAAATTGTTGAAATGTTCTGCTTGTGTCTTTCAGGAAACAAGAAGAAAATAATGCTGGGTTCCTCATCCGAAAGTCTCATGCCAGCACATTCCGAATCTTAAGGTAACTCACTTCTTATTGGTTGGTACAACCTTCATCACATGCCTCCATGTGTATGACCATGCGATATGGATTTTATGGATTTTTAATAGCCATAAAAAAATTGCTAAAATGTTTCAAGATGAAGCATGGTCCAGCCTCTAATGGAGAGATCTCTTCAAATTCCATTTAGAACTTGTACTTGTTGTGACCCCATAAAGGCGAGTATGATGTAGACCTAATGAGTTGAGATATCCAAATTCAATGAGTTCTTCTGATCTGAGGAAAGTTCTCTACTAAGTTTGCATTTTTGAGTTATGGATTCCCTCGTCAGATTTCCAATGCTTCAAGATCCATGGTTGAGATATTAATGGGTGCAAGTTCACTCGTAGAACAAAACTTACGCTAACCAGAGACCTTATTTTCGGCATAAAAATAAATCCCTATGGGAAAAAAAGCATAGAAAATCTGTAGAGGGAACCCATGACGGAAGAAACGTCCAGGTTGGCCTACAAAAATACGCCACCACCGTAACACTCTATTGGTGAAAGTTCTCCACCTCTAATGGGGAGGACTCTCCAACTCTAAAGAGAAGATTTCTGTCCAGAGAGAAGAACGCCAAAGGGGGGAATTCTCCAGTTCTAATGGGGGAGAGTTTTCAAACATCTAACGAGGAGAGTCCTCCAACACTGAATGGGAGAGTGCTCCACCTCTAATGGGGAATATTATCTATCTCTGGTCGGAAATGTTTTTTTTGGGGGGGGGGGGACGGGACCAATCACAGGCGAAATACAAAAACATGAACGGGAATTCAGCTGCATGCAGTGCAGCCACATTTTGAGTGTTCCCGGAAGCACAGCCTGGAGTGATGAATGGATTTCTATGAGCAAGACTGTGACACTGGGTATGTTCCCTCCCTCCCTCTCTCAGTACAATGTCAGTAATGCCGAGTGAAATGCCAAAATGGCCTTGGATAGCCCAAAAAATTTGTGAAATGAAATATAGCTCGATGACAAGTCATGAGTGGGAAGACTTAATTATGCCAAGTCAAGAGAGACCAGCTGACGGCTGAATAGGTTTGTCTGTTGAGGAGGAGTGTAGTGGGACGTGAGGAAAGGATCCAGTCAATGGATGATTGTGGGTTCTGAGTTCTGAGGATATCTTTGCGGACAATAGGGCAAGGAAAATACGGAAACTTCTGGAAAAGTTGGAGCTCCCTAAACTGGAAATAATATTTGTGTTTAGAAGACTTTACGATCTGGAATGCCCAGATTATGGTATCCCTAGTTAAGTTAAAGCACAAACATTTAAATACTTTTTTTGTTGTGGGGGGGGGGGGGGGGGGGGCGGGGCGGTGTGGGGCTGGGGGTATGTGGTGAGTTTTATTACTAAAAAAAAAACAAAAAAAAACTGCTGGTTAGTCGTTTGGTTCTGAAATTGAATATCCTGTCTTCCTTCTAGAAATAAAAAGTAAAAATTCAGAACGAATGCTTATATTTTATTGTCCGGCTCCCTCCTCCTTCCTCGTGCTGTACGCTCTCCCGGTTCTCCTTCGCAGTAAATGTCAGTTCCCTCCCGGTGGCCGGTGTGGTCAGCGGCCACATTCCCGAGCTGCTCGTTCACCGCGTTCTGGAGCCGCATAATGAGTTTTAATCAGCGGCAGGTCCGGCCACGGGGTTTCATTACAGCCTGGTGGCCCCCCCCGCCCCCCCCTCCGGTCTGCGGGCGGTTTGACTGCGCTCAATGCGCTTATGTCAGGTCTTGATTAGATGGGGGGGGGGGGGAGCTTGCGAGCAGCAACAGACGTCACCTTTTTTTAAAATAGTTAATCTGTTCCTGGGGACAATGTCTCCTTTAACTCCCTTCCACCCCCCCGCCCCCCACACTCCGCCTGCACTACCCCCCCCCCACGACTGCTCCAGTGTTTCCCTCCCTCACATGCTTTTCGGCTGTCTCCTGTCAGCCCCTGCCACTGGATATACCCATAATGCAACGCTCCGCTTCCCAGTGTGGTTTTCATGCCTCTCGCCATAGTTACGGGCTCTTAGTTTTTAATCGCCAGGCTACGTCTCAGAATACGCGGCTATTCGGCGCATATTCTTTGCTCATTTAGTGACCGACTGACCGGTTGCGAATCAGTTAACGTGTGCTAAAAAAAAAAAAAATTAAGAGTTTGGATGGTTCTCTCGCTAACCGGCAGTACCGCTCTTCCAAATTGAAAATGTTAATTAATTCTGCCGTTATGGAGGTGGCCTAATCTTGTTGAGAAGGAATAAAGGGCCGCTACTTTGATTTGTAGTGCTGGCTGGAGGGGGGCTCTGTTCCCACCAGATACAGTCATATCTTTAGGCCTCTGGAGCGAGGCTCTCGCTAATCCGCTCAATGAGCCACTCCAAGGCGGATTTACCTGAATACTGTAACCCTAACTGCTTTACATGTTAATGTGCTGCTCGGCAGCACTGGGGGAGAAGCCTTCTCAAATGAGCACAGTTATCACATCATATAAATTGCTGCCAGGGCCCTTGCCAGGACTGTTTTAATGCCTACTCCCGCACTCCCACCCACCCCCCCCCCCCCCCCCCCCGCCCCTTTTAACAATTTTTTTTTTCATATTTGAAAATCTAATCCATATTTATTTTTCCCAGCGTTAATAAGGTAAACCCTTTTGGAATTAACCATGTGGTGATTTAATTGAAGAATACATTTTGAAATACCGCACATGTGCCAAAACGGGTGATTACTGAGTCTTGAAGATTAAAGTAAAGCAACCCCACCCAAGCCATAATATGTCCCACGCTCTGCCATAAAAGCTTGTGAATTATGTTTGGGGGCGGAACCTCTGTGTCTCTTCAACACTGGAGACATTTTGAGACTCAAATTATTTATTTATCTCGAAAAGCTCCCTTTATTTATTATATTTTAAAATATGCAAGGTAACTGCTAGTTCAGCTGAACTTTGAGAACTGATTATTTTTGTTGGAATCCAGTTTATTTGACGTGGCCAAATGGGGCAGTTGTAATGTGTGACTTCATGTTAATTGAAGTTGGGGAGGTTTAGTATTACTTTGGTTTATTAAACCCTACAAATGTTTTGATTAAGACGACATCAGCAGAAATTTGTTTGTGGAAAAAGTCTGGTCCTGAATACCGACATTTTATTTTAGCCTTTGGTCAAGTCTAAATGTTTTGGGGTTTTTGTATGCCACAATACTACTGCACGATAAAAAGGTCTAAAATAGACCCTGACACACTACTAAATGAGCCACACCATTGGTGGGCTGACACAAGCTGCCATTTTCTGATTGGTTTATTTAATGAATTGGCAAATTCACTCATTGAGTGCTATGGGGGGTGTAGCGGTTAGCGGGATCGTCGGTTGGATGTCAGTTGAGGTGAGCTCCATTGTAAGACACGGGGCCCATTTGTTTACCCGCTACCCGGATCAACAGCGCCTGTTTACTTTTGAACAACTGCATTTGTCTGAGCCGGAGTCTCCGCCGTTTAACGGTTAACGGGCTTTAGGAGGAGGAGGATGAGCGGGTCTCACCTTCTTACGCCTTAAAGACTGGCACCAACGGTAAAGCAGGCAGGATTTCTTTTTTCTTTTTGCAGTCAGTAATTGCTGAGTGAGTTCCTGGATGCTGCCGTTGTCCTTGGATTAACTGCGGCGGCGGCTCTGGGGGGGGGGGGGGGGGCGGTGGCGCGGTATGAAAGGACGGGTCTCGCCCGGAGACCCGCTGAGGAAGGAGAGAACGTCGTCTTCCCGCGGCCCGGCGTGGCGCTGGGACGGCAGCGCGCGGAAACCTCCCCGCCCCTCAGTCATTAGTTAAGTGGATATCTGAGCCTAATCAGCCTCAAAGAGGCTGGTCACCCAGTCTTCAGTTCCATTACGTTAATTTACATTATTCAGCTCGCTCGTTAATCAAATCTTCCGGCGGGTTTCAGCTCGACGCGGATGCGGCGTCCCTTAAAAAACGCGGAGCAAACGGACGGAAGGCGTTCCGTCGCAGAGCCGGCGTCCGGCGGACGGAAACACCGCGAGGCCGGGAGAGTTATCTCGGGCCGAGCGCGTCTTTTTTTTTCCCGCGATATCGTTTTTTCCGCGCGAGCGGACTCGGGCCCGGCGTGTTTATCAGCGAAGGGGACCGCGCTACGGGACCCCGGGTTCGGCCGCCCGATGATGAATTGCATCGACAAGACGAATTGAAATGAATTGTTAATGGGAGTCTAGGAGTAGACACACCGACGGGGAAAGGGACGGGAGGGTTTTCCACTGGGGAAAAAGCAATTTATTCACGAAAATAGAATCCATATTTGTTTCTCATATCGGATTTTGACATGTATAAGTGGAGTGTGAAATTTGGGACCCCTGTCTGTAGTTGGTAAAACGGTCCTTTCTGCACTGATAACTATACCTGAAGGTTTTTGTTTCTGTGGTTTCATAGTGCCAATGGTGTGTTCATACATGCGAGTATGTTTTAATATTCTGTTTCTGATTATTTCTTTGCTAAAGCTTGAGAGACAGTTAGAAAAGTTAGTTTGTGTTTACATGCAAACAAGAGCATTGTTTATATTTTCAAGGTCTTCACAGTAGCATTTAGAAGATGAAAAGGAGGGAAGCAGAGCTAATGAACGGCATCATTTCACAGACGTGTTGTATTAATTAAAGAGAATAAATATATTAATTATTCCGTCCTCTTAAAACTTTAACAGATCCTGTCAAGATGTTCCTGCCTCGTGTTTATCACAAAAAAAAGGACAACCAGAGCCTTTGAGTGTGAAGGCTGGTAACGGCATTATGAATAATCTGTCAATGAATAATCTGTCAAACGCTCAAGAGGAGTTCTTCAGAAGGGAACATCGCCCGGGGATTATTTTTTCTTGGCGAATCCGCTTGAAGGGCTCCGGCGAACGGCGAGCGCACACACACTTCAGAGGCGTGTTTACAGTCTCGATGAAGCGGAGCCTTCCTCGCGTTTGAACTTTGGAGACTGCGGCCCTGCTCTGTAGCGGGGTATCGGGGCACACCGCGCGTTTCGCGAGGCTGGGCTTAAGCTCCCTCAGTCCCCATGTTTATTCGCCGGCAGGCAGGGGGGTTTTTTTTTCCGGCTGAATGGGATCGTAAATCCTGCCGTTAGGCAAACAGTGCGGGGACCCCGGCTGGCACCGTGACGTTCCTGCACTTCTCCGGAGTGACAGGTGGGGGCTCCAGGTATAAGGACCCCCCCCCACCCCACCCCCAAGCTCCACTCTTTTCCACAGGAGATCTGCCGTCATCCCACCCATCCTCACCTCCATCCCGCCCCCCCCCCTCCCCACGACTGAAAAGATCTGGCGTCAGATTGGCACTCCTGGGCCTCTGTTTGGCCTAATGCTAAATTTGAAAGCCAAGCGTGGAGAGCTGATTGTTGAAAATAGGAAAAAAAAAAATGGGGTGGGTGGGAAAGGGTCAAAGTAAAGGTCACAGGAAGTGGAGCTACATTGAGCTGTGAAAGGAAAAGAAAATCTGACGCTATATTTAGCAGGTTTGTAGCTTTCCATCAACAATTTCTTTTCTCTTTTTTTCTTTCCATAACTGGAGGCTAGCTCAGTGCTGTAAATGGCAAACAGCACACAGGGTCTTTTAAATGATGAATTATGGATACAGTGATCATTGTAGTGAGCGGTATGTGTTGTGGAAATTCTTGAAGATGTTTTTGGTTTGTTGTCCCGCAACCTGAGGCCCTGATGGTTTGCGTGTCATGGAGTAAAATGCCTCCAATCTGCACCATTATGCCTGGTGAATGCCTGCAATGCCATCAGGAGATTTAATCTGGGGGTCAGCCCTCTCTCGCAATAAACTGATGTCATCCTCTCTCACAAAGCAAAAAAAAAAAAAATCCCCAGCTCTTTGAGCTTCTGAAATCAAATAGCGCATATTAACGGTTGATTTTCATCTTATGTTCTTTACCTCGGGCAGTTCGCTGCAGAAAAAAAACAACAAAAAAACAAAAAAAAAAAAAACCAGTGGTTCAACGTTCAATGAGTTACTCCCGTTTGCTAGAGAGGGAGAGGGAATTGATGCCCATGATCTATCGCCCCCGGTAACAAGATTAATGAAACATTTCCATTAGAAAAATTGCATGACACAGCTAATATAAGGAGTTGGTAATCAAAGACAGCCTGTGACTCAGGGTGGAAAATTACCTATCGAACAGCCGTCGTGTGTTCTGAGGTTAAACACCGCGTGCTGGGGGAGAAAAATTAGTCTCCAGCCCCTCCAGAGAACGCAGTCAGTGCCACCGAGACCGTCTTTCAGCACTTCAGCAGAGACGCATCGAGCTACAGATATTACACCGGTGCTTTTTAAGTTGGTATTATTTATCTTGTACTATGAATACTGTCGGTTTTGTTGCCGCAGATTCAAAAGCATCCTGTAGCAGTGTAGTATAATGGGTAAGGAACTGGTCTTGTAACCTAAAGGTCGCAGGTTGGATTCCCAGGTAGGACACTGCCGTTGTACCCTTGAACAAGCTACTTAACCTGCATTGCTTCAGTATAAATACAGCTGAATGATGGATGCGATGTAAATGTTGTGTAAGTCGCTCTGGATAAGAGCGTAGGCCAAATGCCTGTAATGTAATCCTTAGTGTATGTAGTGCCATGTTAAACCCTGGTCTTTGTCGTTATTGTTCTTGATTAGTGCACTGGCTCATTAGTCATTACTTCGCAGTTATCCGGCGATACACCTGGCGGGTTGGTGTGTCTGTGGCAGTTGAGTGTCCCCCGTTATTCGCCAATGAAACAGTGCAGCGGGTGAGATCCGCCAGTTCAGCGGTTCGGCGGAGAAACGGGGAGCGTAGACAACCGGGTGCTTCTGCGCAGCGGAGACGCGAGGAGGAACACAAATCGCCGAATCGGCGAATCGAGTCCCGCGGAAAAAAAAAGAGAAGAAGAAGAAGAAGAAGAAGAAGAAGAAGAAGAAGATTGATTCGGCTCATCGCCCCTGTGTTTTCTCGGCGCGCTGCATCTCAAACGGGGGGGGGGGGGCGTCGTGCTGTCATCGCTTTTCATCGTAAATGGGGCGACACAAATTGCCTGGAAAAACAGAATTATACCTGAGCGTGGTACGGAAAAGCGAAAAGAAAAAAAACTAAAAAAAAACAGAAACAGAGCCGCAGGATAAATGAAAACAAACGAGACTGTCGCTCAGGGAAAGCTCGCAGGCCTCGGCCGCCCCGACGCCATCGTCTGACTCTGTCAGCGAGGCGCTTGGGAGAAACTGCGGTGATCGGTATTGCGTGCATCTCCTTTGTCCCCTTCGGCTCTGCAACTTTCGGTCCCCTTTGACCCGATTGGTTGTTATGCGGCGCAAAAAAATCGGATGGGAGGTTTTTACGATCATCCTTGGCTCCTCGGAAGGTTCCGGAGGCAAACCGGGGAAACCCTTCACGGCCGGAGGTTTTTTTAAAGTGATGGATGCGCACCAGTCAAAACGCACCGCTGTGTTTGCTGATGCGGGCGCTGCTGGCGAAGCCGGCTTGCTGATTGGCTGGCGGCGGAAACGATTACCCGTAGCGTAGCGTTAGTTCAGCGTCGGAGCCCGCTGGGGTCGGACCGAGGCACGCTGCAGGTTAAGGGACGTCTGCTTTGTTCTTGGCGGTAATTCTTGGCCTCCTTCGCACGGCCCGAACCACACGCGCCGTTGAGTATGACCAGAGTCGTACGGTCAGAATGAATGCTTATGCTGTCTGTGCCGCAGGGTCAAAGGGGAGGATTCTGGGTACAGGTAAAGCTACGTCACAGTGCAGTTAAAGTGCAGCTTATCAGGTGGACGGGCTGAGATGGATCACGGTTTGCACACACCGGCAGTTTACAACGGTGGATGTTTACGGAGGAAACACGTTCACGGTGAGCAGCAGCGTTCCACCTCAGATTCAACAAAAAAATAAAACAGTTACCAAGTGTTCTGGTCCACGATCTAATCGCCGTGGCGCACGGCTGCCCTAAATCGGGAAGGCGCGGTGTCATCAAAGGCTCGTAAAAAAATTACGCCGCCGTTATATTTGATTTATAACTGCCATTCTGCGTCCGGCAGAGGAGCGGAGCGTCTGCTGCGGGAGCCATCTTGGCTTGTTTACGTTGCTCAGGCTCCATTAACAGATTAGCGTCCTGCTCACTCAGAGCAGATTGTCTTCCCCTCGGTCGCCGTGTCACGTATCAGGTGTACGTACTCATGTGTAAAGGGGGGGGGGGAGCCGGGAATCAGACGCAGAGTCAGATTTGGCTGCCCCCCCCCCATTCGCAGACCAGAGGGATAGGGCTAGGCTAATACAGCCTTCCATCATCCCATTATTTTCAACTGAAGTGGAATCTGGTGTTTTTACTGCTACTTCACTGCATTTCATGGGGAAAAAAGCGTATTTACATTTCCTGCTTTCAGGTGTAATGGTGTCTAACTGCAAGATACATTAGGCTTTATTCATGATTGATAATGACTCCCGTTTATATAAATATTCATTATGAATGAAAAGGATGCTAATTTCTGGCCAGCTCTAATTAAGTCTTAAGTCAATGACACTGTATTCCTTGAGAACGATCCAACTTTCAAAACAATAACACAGTAATTTAAAGACCACTTTTCTTCAGGGGTTTGCCAGAGAAATAATATACTTTCTGTTTTCATAAGAGTAAAACTATTGTTTGCCTTTCAGTGTAATATGCACTTTATACTGTATTATTACATTTTTATTTGTTTTTTGTTCCATTGTACTGTACATGAGTATCACTTATATATTTAACCGCAGCAGGTATAGTCACACTTAATGGACTGTGCACAGCATGGACCTATTTGCAGAACGATGTTCGTTTCATTTTTTTGTTTTTATCGAGCCATTTTCTCTTTTTCTTCTGGGACACTTTAAAGTCAGTTCTTTGCGACGGTTTCGTAGCACTTTCCCAAGTGTACTTGCCCGAGCATCTGAAGAATTTACGCCCGTGACAGATGGGGTTGAAGACACTTTGTGCAGTCGTAGATTATTCTCTCTGAAGGACTTCCCTCTCCTTCCTGTGGGTATAAATTGTGTGTTAGAAATGATTCAAGGTGGGAACACACCACTATTTTTGTGAACTGATCAGCCGCGCCATTCGGTGATGAAGGGGACAGTCGCAAAAGTGACTCAGTGATGTCTCTGCCAGGGCCTTGGACCGAAAGGCCCATGTGTTGTTGTTAGTGGGAGGATATTTCCTACCGTTAAGTGTAAATTAAATCACATCTTTACAACTGGGAATGAATAAGAGCTTGTAATTGCAGGGTTTTTACCAAATTTTTAAAAAGCAAATCTGTTATTAATGTAAGACCTCTCTTTGTTGTGTCTTTCTTTTTTTGTAGAGCAGGTTAAACAATGAAAAAAGAACACTATAATTCAAGGCTTGTGAAAATGAAAAAAAAAAGAACTGGCAAAAGTCATTGCATATGACACATTTTTAAATGTTAAAGGCTGAAAACCGGCCTTTGTTCATCTTGTTTGCCTCGGCTTTCGCTGCGATGTCTGTGTTTATCTCGAAGGTAGCGCTTTAATCAGAAGCATAAGGGTCTGGCCTTTGATTTTTTTGTCAGCAAAAACCTAAGCCCACCTCTTCCTTTCTGGTACTTTCCCGGCATGAAAGGAAAGTGCCATTAAAGTTACGACAAAAAAAGTGGCAGCCTTTTTTTTGTCACAAGAGAAATTAAAGCCCAGACAGCTTAGATTTGAATTATCCTCAAAGATAAAAATGGTTTTCTCTCTGCTTGCCTTCAGTCTGCTGCTGAGATTGAGTTTGATGTGGTAGATTTGGAGGTTTTGGCTCAGATATCTGGTTAGAAGTTTGAGACTAACAAGGACAAAGAGGCTGTAACTCTTCTGTGGAAAGTGCTCGGTCACTTCTGTGTTTTATACTGTTGCCTCGTTTAGAGTTATAGCTGGTTTGTTGACGTCTGAGTGTGTGTGTGTGTGTGTGTGTGTGTGTGTGTGTGTGGGGCGGGAGAGGGGGGGAGGAGGGTGTGGAGAAAAATGAACAGCTGAATCTTCAGCCCAGTAAAAGCAGACAGATTTAACAGGAGCCTCGCCGCAGTTGGCCTCGGGGTAGTTTGTGGTCTACCTGTTATTGCCGCATTAATTCCTGTGTCTCTGTGTCCTGCTTAAAGCCAGTATTTTCAAATGCTGCAGTCCAACATAGGGGTCAGCGAGCAATTTTACCGAACATAAGTACCGTGCACAGTATGGTCCTGAACCAATACAATTCAGAAAGGTTAAATGTTCTTCTAATTCAGTAACCAGAGAGAATCTTTACCAATGTACAAGTAATGGAGTAAGTGGTGAGTACATGATGTAATGCACTGAGTCAGTTCGATTGATAAGTGTCATTTTTCAGCAAATACATGAAGGCATTTAGAAATGGTAAATTATTCAAATCCTGCCAAATCTCTGGTAAATTATCTGTCAAGGCTCCCCATTGCAGTGTTCATCATTTCCTGGCTTGAGATTGCTTGCATCTTCCTTGATTGACAGGTGTGGAAAAGGTTGTTATTTAAATCTGTAACCTCATTCTCTTTGGGGGTCACAGTCTTTTAAGCACTCGCTAGGGGGTTAGGGGGAGGTGGTCGGGGGTGGTGGGGGAGGGTGAGGGCTGGGGGGGTTTCTCATATAATTTCCCAGTCAAAGCCATTAAGAATGGCTGTACTGTAGCACCATAGAGCGGCCCGCCCTATTCAGCGAGTGCTTCAGAAATGAGGCCCGGGTTCTCGCAAGGCATGTTCTCACAGAGCGGGTTCTAAAAGAGCGAGTTCTCACAGAGCGGGTTCTAAAAGAGCGAGTTCTCACAGAGCAGGTTCTAAAAGAGCAAGTTCTCACAGAGCGGGTTCTATAAGAGCGAGTTCTCACAGAGCGGGTTCTAAAAGAGCGAGTTCTCACAGAGCGGGTTCTAAAAGAGCGAGTTCTCACAGAGCAGGTTCTAAAAGAGCGAGTTCTCACAGAGCGGGTTCTAAAAGAGCGAGTTCTCGCAGAACGGGTTCTAAAAGAGTGGGTTCTCACAGAGCAGGTTCTCACGAAAGCGGGGTTCTCCCCCGAAGACGTCGCGCAGTGTCGGAGTCGTGCGGACAGTAATCGCCATGGCGTTGTCTGGCCTTTGTCTCGGGTCTGTTTACCTTGGCGACGTTCTCGCTGCCAAAAAAAAAAAACGCCCAACGTTTCCCGCTTATGATCCGGAGAGCCGCCTCAGGAAAGGCTTCGCACGGAATGGGCAGCGGTTTTCAAGATGGCCGACGAGTTGCCGGGGTGTGGATGTTTCTCCCCGTGCCTTTTTCACTTCACACACCCGCATCCACATCCTGCTGGCTGTTACTTTACCAAAGTCCCGGGAAGTGAAAAGATAATTTAGTTGGCCGCGGTGAGGTGTCACTTGAGGTTTATTGCCTCCGTTTAATTAAGTTACCCCAATAAACGCACAGATGCCCCGCACTTTAATATCCCTCTCTGCACAATGCAGAGGGGTTTTTATTTTATAGGAAATTATAAAAACAAAAAGGGAACCTAAGGAATAACTGTGATTACAGATATATAAATGTTTTTATTTACAATGAACGCATGATGTGTAATCAGGAGCAGAAAAAGCAGAGACTTTATGAGAGCGTGTTTTCCACAGGCCTACTAATAGGCCTACTCTGTTCTTGTTGGAGACAGCATATGTGGGTGAGATATCAGTGTAGACCTCCATTTACGGCAAGAAGGGATGCAGGATGTATTTTGTCTTTTGAATAGGATGTAATTTGATGTATATTTCACAGGGAAATGAACAGTGACCGAATTATATGCAGTACATGTGAATCGTTAACTCAAAAGGAGATTGAGGAGGATGGAGAGCAGTAAATTCACGTTCATAAACCAACGACAAAAAAAAAAAAAAAACACGACACGATCGTCGAGTGGAGCCACGGTAATTACGTCGCTAATTGTTTCTCGAATCGTTAATTTTGGAATGGCTCGGCCCCCCCCCGCCCCCCCCCCCGGCGGCTGAACTGAACCCACGGCCGTGCGCTGGGCCTGAACGTTTGGAGCTCTCCGGAGACGCCAGACCGCCGCGAATTCGCAGGGAAGGTTCCGGAAAGCGCCTCGGCGATGCGTCTCTCGCTCGCTTCGGAAACCGTCGCCGCGCCTCTCCGCTCCGCTCTCGATGGCGGGCGCGTGTGCCCCGCCCCGCCCGCGCGGGTTCGCACCTCCGTGAGAGGAACATGTTCGGGCCCTGACACTGCCGCCCGCGCCAGGTTATTTCCGACCCGCCAACCGCCCCCCCCCGTAACCGCGGGAGACGGTGCAAATAACCGGCCTGCCAGTCATCATCGCGCACGGCTCTGACCTCCCCCCCCCCCCCGGTCGGAGGCCTCCGGCCAGGACACGGTTAAAGGGGCTCTATGACAGCGGCACCCCGAGCCCGTAGTTATTTAATTAAGCCTCTTGCCGTCTCTCCCTCGTTGCGTAGAGTGGATGGATGGGCAGGGAACGCGGATAAATTATTCCCTCTGTAATGATGTACAACTCCCTGGGATTCAGAAACTCACTGTGCACGGGAGAGCCAGAGTCAGAGGTCCCCCCGACCCCCCCCTCTCCCCAATCCACCCCCCCACCCCCCACCCACCCACACGCACGCACCGCTCTTCTGCCTACTACCGCTAACCATGTTGATGAAATACACCGCTCTATTTTTACATGCCATTTCCCTAAATGCCTTTAGATAACATGTTGATGCAACAGAGCAGGTAATGTAATTAGGATGTTAATGTGTTTATCGATAAGGGCCCAGGCCTGTCCCACTCCTTCATTCAGTGGCTCTCTATCACAGCGCGGTGAGCCCGTAATGGGGCCTCGCGGTTACTCACAGGAAGCGCTGTTATTCACAGCTACGCGACCACGGCGCTCCCCGGCTCGACGCCACTTCCCCTTTATTTTTAGGACTCGCTGTCGGGCGCTTCCCGGGCCTGTGTTTACACTGACGGCTGCGCCTTCGCCCTTTAAAAAAAAAAAAACCTGCGTTTTTAAAATAGCAAACTAAACAGCTTCTCCGGTTCTCGATTTGTAAAGGTTTTTCTTTTTTCCTTTAAAAAAAAAATAATTAAAAAAAAAAAAAAACTAGCTCGTGGTGATATTTCAACAAATAACCAGGGGGTGGGCCTTGCCAGGTCTTTTCCCTTTTGGCTGAGTAAAAAAAATAAATAAATAAAAGCATTCACGCTGAATGTTTACATAATGGTGAGTTATGAACCTTTTCCCAGCAAACGCGCACACACAATCTTTGCATTGCCTGTAATGAATTTTGGGCCAGGGACCCAGCATGCGGAAACGGTTAGGAGTCGGTGCTACTGTAAATCAGTCTTTGTGACGTTTCGCCCGGGCTCAATCACAAAGCAATCTCTATTTCTGAGTCCACGGCCTGGATTCAATCAACGTCTGTTCCTAGCTTGGCCTCACAATTAAATGCAACTGTTGTTTCAACAAATCACAGTTAACTATGGAAAACAAATAGCTTCTTCATAGCATTGAGGGAAAAAAAATAACGGTCGACCCTGTTTATACAGCGTTCCTCTATGTCAGTTCTTCTCGGTGTAAAATGTGCTCGCATCAGAATCGTGGGTATTTCCTGTATGTTTGCATAAGCCGTCTGAAAATGACTAAGTAAAGAAAGATTCTCATTTGCTGTCTTCCTACACGTTATCGAGCGAATGCTGTCAGGTCAGTCAACAAACCCAAGGTAAAAATGATTAACTCTGTATCAACTGAGCAAAGCTTGTCCTCCAACAGCAACGCGCTTGGCGTCCGTAGCAACACGTTTGGTGAATATTTCCTTTGTCTTTTCAAAGTGGCATGATTAGAATTTTTATTTACGAACAAAGTCACCTGACTATTTTATTGAAGCTTGTTTTAGGATTGATAAGCTCGCTTTAAGTACACCCGGTCTCCATTTGTGAGCTTTTGATTCATATTTAATCCGGGAGGCTATTAAGTGTATGTGGCGGCGTGCTTCAACCCATCTCCGTGATTCATGGGTTTAGATATTTATGATTTTTCATGCCGTGCCCTATTTGTTAATTAATTTACGTAGTTTCTTTCTCATCCGGTTCCCACAGGCAACTCATAAATGTCAATTTAGACTATAAATCCAGATCCCCTCTTGTGCTGTGTGTGTGTGTGTGTGGTACAGTGTGTATTAAGTTCAGGTGCGACTGAAAGTTTTAACGAACGGGTACTAGGGGTGAAAGACAGCTCCCCTCCTTTAATGGATGTAGCTGGACCAGTCATTCCCTGACAATAGCGTTTTACTCTCGGTTTGCTCTTCCGTCTCAAATCGCCCGTTTTCTTCCTGTTATTCTTTGTTCAGTGGGGTGGTCTGACAAACCTTCTTCTCTGGCCAGATGTCAGTCAATTTGCGAGCGAATTCCTGGCCGGAGATTCATCGTATGAAGAGCTAGTAGTTGTGGGTGGGCGTTTCGCGAACGCCTCGCGAACAACAGCGTTTCTATTTGGAGCAGTCATGTTACTCTGGGAATTTCTTTAGGATGAAAACAGTACGTAGGCACCCTTATATAACGGCAAAGAAAAGAACGGTACGGAAATGCGAAAGAGAGCTGAATTGATTGTGCAGAAAATGATAAGGTCGAAATAAAGTCGAGCTTGATGATGTCTCTCCATTCAGCTCCTTGTTATTTCAGTCCGGAGCGGAGCGGCGTGTGGAAAGCGGAGGAATTGTCGGGGTCTCCGATCAAGGCCGTTTCCGGGGGAATTTATTTGTGCGCTTCACGCTGTTAAGTGAATCTCGCAGTGAATAGTGTTTTCATTCCATCCCTGAAAGAGATTCCCGAGTGTATGGAAAAGAGCTCTCTTCTCTTCTTCTCTTCCCCCCCCCCCCCCTCCTCCTCCTCTGTCCGTTCTGGCACACAACATGGAGGTGGCTGGCCGAATCTGGCTGGGGGGGGGGGGGGCTGGGGGGGTCTGGGGGAGAGAGAAAACAACTTTCCCCTCGTTCCGTAAGAAGAACTGAAAGAGATTTAAATTAAATTCCCCCCTCCCCATAACTGTCTGCCGTCCACCCTCTGGCCTGGGAACCAAAAAAAAAAAAAAAAAGAAAAAAACCGAGTTTGAATTAAACAATCATACTTGATTAAATTACGGCCCGAGCGATTGGTCCGCTGTGATTTATGGAGGCAATTTGTTGCCACGGCGCACGAGGCGCGTTCCCCCAGACCGAAAACTCCGCCGCGGCCACGAGCCGCTTTTTTCGGGCCGCCGATAATTACGCGCAGAGAAGTGCTTCCTGTTTTAATAAAATCGGCCTCCGAATCGCCGGGGTCCGGGCCCGTAAGCCGTCGCGAGCGGCTGCGTCCGTCGGCGGTGGTCCAGCCCCCCCCCCCCAAAACCCCCCCACCCCCCACCACCCGCCCACCTGTTAAAAACAGAACCGCGCGCCCCTTCTGCGCCGGCGGGTTCATCACGCCGGGTTGCGTTTGAAGCCCTGCCATCGATCCGTGACGCATATCGCCGCCCTAATCCAATTAATCTGCGTGCGTGCGACCACGGCGGGCCCTGCTTTCCCCTTTTCTCTTTTTTCTCTTTTATGCGCGGGGCTCTCTGAGTAAAAGGGGAAGGGGAGGAGGACAACGGGGGGGGGGACGGAAGGGGGACGCGTGCACCGAGCGCAATGTTTTAACCGTTTTTTTTTTCTTAATCTCCGTGACGCAGGGCGAAGTAACGAAGCGATCCAGGACGGACGGCGGCGGCGCCACCATGAGGGCCGCGGCCTTGCTGCTGTACTTAGCGCTGCCGCAGCTCGCCAGGGCCGGCTTCCCAGAGGACTCGGAGCCAATCAGCATCTCGCACGGCAACTGTGAGTACCTGGGGCGAGCGAGGAGTACCTCCCCTGCTCCGAGCGTCTCTCTCTTCCCCCCCCCCCCTCATTCACTCTCTAGCCCTCTGTCTCTCACTATCTCCCTCTCTCTCTCATTCACCCTCTCTCGCTCTCGCTCGCACTATCTCACTCTTTCTGTCTCTCTCGCTCTCTCTCTCTGTGTCTCACCCTCTCTCTGTCTCTCCCCCCCTCTCTCACGCACACCCCCCACCCCCCAGCGCTGTTGGAATGTTAAAAAAGGTTTCACGCCCAGAGAGTAAAGGAAAAAAAAAAAACCTAAGTTTAAAAAACTTAACTGAAGTTTTTCCTCCCACATCAAAGGGTATAAATCCATAAAAGTGCGAGACACTCCCCCCCCCCCTCCCCCCCCCCCCCCTTTATCGTGACCTGATGTGGACCGCAGCCTTGAGTGCGATCACCTTGCGCTTCAACCTGCGCTCACCTCACCTGTGCTCACCTGTGTGAGGCTTCGCTGCACACGCACAGTGCACGTTATAAACAGCATCACGGCGCATATGACATGAGACGTTCCTCTAGGGAGAGCTTAGTTTTACCACAATAGATGTGGCCTACCGATGCACATCTCAGAAACGCATTTATGCAGAACATTATTGTGGTATTCTTATTCACATTATTTTGTTATTCTGGGAGTCTTCACTGAATAATTCATGTTATGTATTGTTAGATGACATTCGGTCACACACACACACACACAAATACATATCTGTGTATATATATATATATATATATATATACACTATGTGCTTAAAAGAATGCTTGTGCTTAAATAGCTTATTCAGTTACACGAACAAGCACCATTGGGGTTACACTGAGTTCCTCCCAAATCGCACAGGAGCCCTTGGGTCTATTCCCATGAAGTTCACAGGGTGCTAAAAAAGAGCAGCAGTTGAGAAGGGTGTGTGACAGGGCTGGGGCGGCAGAGAGGAGAGGCTGCAGAGCTCTGTATGAGAACCGGGCTCTTCTCCCCCCTCCCCTCCCCCCCCCCCCCCCACCCCCCCGCAGATACGAAGCAGTACCCGGCGTTCGTTGGCCACAAGCCCGGCAGGAACAACACCCAGCGGCACAGACTGGACATCCAGCTGATCATGATCATGAACCGGACTCTCTACATCGCCGCCAGGTCAGTCCTCTTCCTGCCTTCCCCTCCCACCCCCCCCCCCCCCGCCCCTCCCAGATTTCCTGCACAACCCCCCTCTCCCTTACATCCCCCACCGACCCCCCCACCCCGCCCCCCCCCCGTCTCACGTCTCCACTTAAACCTTTGCCTCTGCCCCCCCGCTGCCAAGAAAAAGCGTTTTTTTTGTGAAGGGGAGCCGTACTGCACTCTAACCCCCACAGCCAAAACCCCGCAGATAAAAGGCGGGGTGCGCTCGGCAGATCGGCCCGCTCGGGAAGAGGTGTCGCGCGCAGTAAAAACGCTCGCCGAAATGGGGATTGACTGCTCTTACATTCTGCGCCCCATTAAGAAACCGGGGCGGCGGGGGGCGGGGGGCGGGGGGCGGGGGGGGGGCAGCTTCGGCTCTTTGGCAAATTTCACTTTACCCCTGGCGATGGGCTCGAGAGCATTTCAGGCAGTTAGGGTAGGATGTCAATTCTCAGCGTGAGCCGAAGCCTGGGAGAGGAAAACCTGCTACTTTAAACAGCTCCTCTAACACGAGAAGCCGCCAGCAAGCCTTTAAGGAAATCTGCGCAAGATTTCTGCGCCTTCTAGATGAAAGGTCTCTCTTTTTTCTTTTTTCCTTTTTTGGAAACGGCACTTCTTGTCATTTTTATACACTTTAAAAAGTGCGTCTTGGCAAGCTCTCGTGCAATATTTATCAGGCCGAGGCTGCAACCAATAGTGAGTTAGCCTTTCTTTTTTTTTGGGGGGGGGGGGGGGCAGACTTTTTTTAGTCAGTAAAGCTTCTTTATGTACGTCAGTGCTTTCATTTTAACAGAGCAGAGCAGTGATAACATGGTCACAAGATGAAGACAGGGGGCTTCTTTTCCCCTGTTAGTGAGGTGGGGGCCTGATTAATGCTCAGTGCATAGGTCCCCTTTTCCCTGTGTAAGCAGAAGCACTATCACACTTTTGTGGACAACACCCTGATTTATAGTCATCTGCTTCGCTTTCTGACCCACGGACAGAACCAGCGAGGGCACAACTTTGAGCAGGCCGCTTGTTTTCTTGTGCTTATCTGCAGTTTAGCCAACATGTACTACGTCGCTGTTGACGTCACAAGTCACATGATCACACTTCTGTGGACAACACCCTGATTTATGGGCGTCGGCTTCGCTCTCTGACCCACGGGCAGAACCAGCGAGGGTACAACTTTGAGCAGGCCGCTTGTTTTCTTCTGCAGTTTAGCCAACACGTACTGTTGACGTCATGAGTCACATGATCACCCCCCCCCCCCACTCCCCCCCCCCACCCCCAGCAGCGGGGGGACGGGGTTCCACAGAACGGAGAACAACAAAACGCTGTGTTTTTCAGTGTCTGCATGTGGTTGCCACGCGAGGGCCGTAACCGGGGGCCGTAACCGGGGGAGTTTTTTGACTGGAATTGACGTTCGGCGGATGAGATGATGGCGTGCATAATCACGACTGCGGGGGGGGGGGGGGGGGGGGGCTGCTAATTTAATCAGCGTTTTATTAAAATGTAACACCGCTGTGGGGACTTGGAGATCCATTCTCAACACCTGGTTATTCGGATAATTCAATTCTGTCGAGTTTTTATTCGCTGGCGTCCAACGAGCCTGCGCGCGTTGCGTGTTTACAGTTCCCGGTAAACAAATTCAGCGGACGTCGCTGCGGTCGTTGCGGCCAGTGCATTTGATTGGGGACCTAAATAATTAATTTATTCATTCAATATGTAAAAAAAGAAATTTACATACAAATAAAAATGTGTGTATGAGTGATGATCCTGTTTCTTGGCTGACTACGTGTTGTTTTGATTCAGCTGGCTGCGACTGTTGGACCGATTTCACATTAGCTGCGTGACTAAAACATTTTTTAATCTACTTCCTGTTAATCCACTTCCTTATCTAAACCTAACACTGCTGCGGAATACCTTAAGAGCCTACTGTTTAATGCCCAAAATAACTGGCTCTTAAATAGAATAGAAAAGGTTTCTGAGCTTTTTTGCCTACTGGGTACATCTCTGGTTATTGAGCAGTAAAGTGGTTTGACTCTACAAGTCACCACAGTGCAGTTTGAGTTTAGCGTACATCTGTTCTTTGCATTGGGCTGTGGGGGGGTGGGGGGGGGGGGGGGGGGTTGGAGGTGGGGGTTGGGGGTGGGCGTTGTCTGGGAAAAGGAAGAGGGCTGTGGAAACAAATTACCCTTTGCCATAAAAAGCAGTAAAAAAAAAAAAACAAGAAAAAAAAGAAAAGCAACACAGGTTTTCAAAGTGGCGACTCGTAAAAGGGGCAGGAATTTTGTCACAGTGGTGCGGGGGGGTGGCAGGGGGGGGCTGAGGGGGGGCAGGGGCCAGTCTGTTGACCCTGTGTGTGGAGGTACCTGGTCAATGGCTGTCGCACCCCTTGTGAACAGGCGGCGCACGGGTGTCCAGATGGGCGGTGATTTATGATTGGTTGAGACGCGTACGCGGCGCCATGTGTGCGAAGCCCGATCTCCGCTGGAACAGCGTCGGCTCAGGAAGGCTCGGGCCCTCGCAGATGGTCGCCGGATTCGAATTCCAACCGCAGACGCTGCCCGAGCCCATTTTCTGAATGGCGCAGGTCCCTCTGGCTCAGCCGATCTGCCCCCTGGACTACTCCACAGGCCTCTGTTAACAGTGGGACGCACAGATACACAGATAACACTGTAAATAGACCTCATTTGGCTGCTATTTTGAGACACACAAAAAAAAAAAAAAAAAAGATAATCATACTTATTGGCATCAGTGGATACCTCAACAGATGCAGTAAATAAGCCTTTGTGTGAGACAGTAATTACGCGCAAAAATATTGAAATATTAATGAGGTCATAATCTTTCGTCACTCCCAGCTTCTGTTGTCGTGATTCTAAAAATACGTGCACAGCCAGGACTGTGGTTCGGTGGCAAAACATTGGGCGTTTGTCAATGGAATTGTTCAATGGCTTTATCCTTCCTATTGAATCACTGGTTGTTTGCTCATTCCTGCAGTGACAAGGAAGCAGGCATTTACGGCAAGCCTCGTGCCCTTCTGTTACTTATTGACTGAGCTTCACACAGTTTGCGCTTCCAGTCGAGCAACAAAAGTGTAAATGAAATTATTTTACCAAAAAAAAAAAAAATGTTTTTTTACAATCACTTAAGCACACATTTTGAAACCATTAGCACGTTATCCACAACTCTTATCGCAAAAAAACCTTGGCAAAAAAAAAAGAAAAAAAAGAAAAAAGAAAAAGAAAAAAAGACGAGAACATTTGCATTGAATAATGAAACCGTGGAGAGGACGATTGAATTTCCCGTGCGGTGCTTTTGACTCCACGCGACTTCAAACGGAAGCGCTATTCGCCCCTCGTGGCACCGACCGTGACCTTTCCGTTTCCACGCCAACCGCTTTGTTGTGAAGTCGCAAACGAGAGCGGCGGCGGAGATCCCGGTCGGCGTGTCGAGCTCGCCGTTTGGGTTTTGGGGGCGGAGTTTCCAGGCCTGTGGGTCGTTGAACCGCGCCTTTTCCGTGATGGCGGAGTCCCCCCCCGGGTGCCCCTCCCTGCGTTTGCCACGGCGGGGGGAGGGGGCGGGGCCTCGCGCCCGGTTCTGCCCCCCCCGATGCCTGCGGCTTAGTGCCGCTAAGCCGCCGCCCCTAAGCCTGCCCGCTGGGAGCTCCTCTGGCCCATGCCAGCCTGCCTGCGGGCACTGCCAGGTCACCCTGGCGTGCGGGGGCATTGTCGACATTCTCTGCCCCGGCTCCCGCTCGCCATGGCAACCTCACCCGCCCCTCGTTCCCGTGCCTTGATTGAGGGTGGGAATCGGGAAAAACGGGGGGCGGGGGGGGGGGGGGGGGATTAGGAGAGGGAGGCGTGCCCCCCCCCCCCCCCATGCGGCTCCTGGCTGTGGTGAAAACCCGGGCCGGCTCGGACCCGCGCGCGGGATCCGGTCATCGCGGCGGAAGCGGATCCCGCTAAAGCTCGCTAACGACGCGCGGGTAGCGCCTCCCACGCCTCTCCAGCGCCGCTCGCCAGCGTCGCCCACTGCGCTGACAGGCCTTCACTGAAACAGAGTCCACCGAAAAAAACTAATGACAAGAAAACCCACCGTGAACACCCCCCCCCCACCCCCCATCACCATACCGACACTTCCTACGACTGTCATCGTCATCGCAATGCTCAGGAATAATGGCATCCATTTGGGTCTCGTCAAATCACTTCACTAATTGTGTGTGCGTGTGTGTGTGTGTGTGTGTGTGTGTGTGTGTTCTCGAAGCAAACAATGTACAATGCCCCCCAGCCACACATGATCCAGTTATGAAGTGGGTTGTACATAGAAGTGGCGGGCGCGTGGGGGGGGGGGTGGGGGGGCATACTCCATTTGCAGGCGGGAGGTATGGGGGAGCATACTAATGACCCCCCCCCCACCGCCCCTGCTTTCGGCCGTCCGAGAGGGAGATTGTTTCACAAAAGGGCCCCCAGATGGACCGGGCTGGCCTGTGGTCACCCCGAAGGAGAAACGGGGTGTTATGAAAACGGCATTTTTTCGGCACAAAGGCTTTCTGTGTGCGCGGTCGACGCTTGGGCCTCCTACCCCCCCCCCCCCCCCCCACCCAGAACCCCGCTGCAACCCGCCATCTTCAGAGCCGCGCGGGCGCTCCACGTCGCCCCCGTGACCCGCGACGCCGTTTCAGGAATGTGCCGTCTATTTGTCCGTTGTTCCGGAATGCGTCGCTGCTCAGCTAACGTCGAGTTTGTTGCGTCTGTTGCGTTTTTTTTGCATCGTGATTATTTGGTCTGTACATACGATCACCAAAAAAAAGCCTAACATGGTACCACAGAGCAGGACAGAGGGCATGAAGCGGCGGTACCGCTGTGGGGAGCTCATTAACGCTCGTAAACGTAATGAAAATATTCGGGGAGGCGTCTTGTTCTCCGTTTTGTTCACGCTCGATTGCCTGAGCGATGACACAGGGACGAGCCATCCATTAGCGGGACAGAAGCGCTAACACCTCTGTGTTCAGTCTTTGTGCGTCAGGGTTTTTCTGTTTGCTCGCCCTTCCCAGCGTCGCGTTAAGTGATGCTCGGTTAAAAAAGATCCCATCTTTCAAGACAGCCAGCGAGGGGTGGGGGGGGCGGGGGCAGAGTCAGCTGCTTGCATGAACTCTCATTTAGGGCCAAAATCATCCTTGGGCCATGGAAATCAAGTTAAAAAAAATTTTTTTTTTTCCTATTTTTAATTGCGCAGTACACTGTACATTCCTGTTCAGGGCCTTAAGAAATCCTAGAGCCAGAATCAGGGAGGGAGGCAGCCAGGGGGTGGGGGGGTGGCGGGGGGAGTTTAAGTGAAACACCATGACAGTGTCTTGAGTGGCGGGGGGGGAGGGGGGGAGCTGGGGGGTCGGGGCAGAACAAGCAGAGGCTTGCACAGACGCCGCCGCAGGTGCAGCCCGTGTTTGACTGGCTGTGTTTACACAGCCACAGCCCAGGCTCTGTGCCGCCAGGATGTTTGGATGACGCGCCGCCTGGCCGCGTCTTACTCCAGACCCCCACCCCCACCCCCACCCCACACTCCTCCCATCCCTGGCTTCACCAATCAGGGGACACCGTCGGCGTCTTAGAGGAACGCGGGTTTGAACCTGAGGAGAGGTCGGGGGGGGGGGGGGGGGAGCTCAATCTCTTCTATCTCTCTCTATTTTTTTCCGCATGTTTGCTTTCGAGGCGATCTAGGCCAGGCCTCTGCTGAACGGGATTGGCCGCTCGCTCGCGCTGCTTTGATGCAGATAAAATGGAGCCTGCCATCTCCGTGGCGACGCTACGTTCCCCGTTCCCCGTGGCAGGCGGTAACGGTGCGCGGAGGCGGGACGGGCTCAGACTGAAAGATTTGAGCGGCTCCTCGGCCTGTTTTACGCACTTTGAAACACGAGGAACGCCGGCAGTGAGACGGGAGCAGACAATACGCAGGACAGTTTGAAGCCGCTTCGCTAAAATACAGTTCTGTGCACTTCGCTCGTCTCCTCCAACACTGGGACACTGGAAGGAGGGGGGACAGAAACATCTGTTTCCGGAGGAGACAAGGTGGTAGCGGAGGAAAGGGGAATACATTTTTAAAATTTTGGGACACACCTTACTTCATGCAAAATAGCGACCCCTCTGGTGAGTCAGGGGACTGCAGTCTGCCTGTATCGAAAGCAGCCCCCGGGGCCTTACACCACTCATATTGCAGCTTGCGCACGTTGGGCCTCCTCCCCTTACAAAACGGATGGAAAATATCGCAGCGATGTGATTAGTCTGCAGATTAGAGGGTAAAATTCCTTTCTCAAGGTCCATGACAAAACACAGTGTATTAGGCTGCTGGACTGAACAAAGACCTACCTGTCTGATAACCAGGTGCATTTATGAAAAGCCGTCTGTCAAAAACGAATGTTTTTCACTAGACCAGAGCGCTCATTTTCTACAGGCATCGATGCTTGTAAAAAATTATTGTGTTCAGCCGACAACTTTGATAGCAAAGTGCACTTTGGTATGAATGTTTTATCCTGTAAAAGATACCAGTGCCTGAGGAAGCCCGTAAAAAGTGAGTTCCTTTCCGAAATTGCTGCTTCTCTAGACTTTAGTGATTTAGTTAATGAGAATGCAAGTCTCTCTGCAGGTTGCGAGATATAATTAAACTAAAATCTGCGAGAGGCTAGCAGCGCAGTCTGTGATTAAAAACACATTTGCAAGTAATCTTAAACAAATTATACCGTTTAGAGAATTCTGCCCAAAGTCTTCTCCGTCCCCCCCTGGCTGAAATGCTCTCTGCACGTGAGCGACACCGTCGTCTCAGGGAGAATTTCTCAGCTGTCAACGCCGGGACTTCAGAAAAAAAAAAGAGGTTTTAGACGTTTAACCCCCCGAGTTTACGTTTGCCACATGTTGCTTTACGCAGCGGGAGGAAACCTGCGTTTCCAGCGAAACACAGAGGTTCTGTCTGGGCTTTAATGGCTGTTAGTATAAATTTCCTGTGGGTGAACACTGCGCTTAATTGACCTGAACAGCCCGAGAGTGACTCGGCCCCCCCCTCCCCCTTCCCCCCCACCCCACCCACCCGTCCTGCAAACCTTCACTGGCAGACAAAGGGGCCGTTGTTTCCACGGCAGCACTTAAAAGCTTTGTTGGCTGTTTCTGTCTGAGGGGGAACAGATCGCACCGATGCATGCTGCTGCGCGTGGTGTTTTTGGAGCGGGATGGGGGGGGCTCAGCGGGGGGTGATTATGTGGGACGTGCAGCGTTCTGCAGATGAAACGACGCGAAACCTCAAAAAAGCGTTCTAATGTGGGGTTTTTTTGTTCTGTCTGTTTTTCTGCGATCTCTCAGGGATCACATATATGCGGTGGACATGGACACGGCAAACACGGAGGAGATCTTTTTCAGCAAGGTGAGTTGAGTCCGGTGTGGGGATGAGTCTTTACCTGGCCCCAGATCCGACACCCCCTCCCCGCCCCCCCCCCCCCCCCAGCTCGCATCGCAAGCTAATTACCTGGCCCCTGCAGAACCTGAGCGGGACCAGGCAGGGGAACCCGAAACGCTCTGACCCCCCCGGCCGCGTTATCCAGCCCAGAATCAGACGTCACGCGGGGGAGGGGCCGGGTGGGGGGGGTGGGGGGTTGGGGCGAAACCGGAGATTTTTAGGGACCGGAGGAAAGGAAGGCCCCCGGCGTCTTCTTTCGCCCCCTGCGCCCAAATCGGGAAAGCGAGACGGAACTCCGCGCGATAAGGGCGAGTTCGATATCGCCGAGGCGGCGATGGCGGTTTTAAAAGTCTCCTTGCGGACGATGCCGGCTTCCCCATGGCTGTGGCAGGCCTGGGGTTAACTCACACAGATCCACTCGGGGGGGGGGGAGGGGGGGATGGGGAACTGGAACTGTGGGCCTTTTGCGAAATAGGTTGAATCTTTTTTTTTTTTTTTAAAGACCGGCCGGTTCCCTGGAGAAATCTGGGCATGAAACTCAAAGCGAATCACGATCGATTTCGATCTCCCTCCCTCCCTCTCTCCCTCTCTCCCTTTCTCCCTTTCTCCCTCCCTCTCTCCCTCTCTCCCTTTCTCCCTTTCTCCCTCCCTCCCTCTCTCCCTCTCTCCCTCCCTCCCTCCCTCCCTCCCTCTCTCCCTCTCTCTCTCTCTCCCTCTCTCCCTCTCTCCCTCTCTCCCTCTCTCTCTCCCTGCAGAAACTAACGTGGAAGTCCAGGCAGGCCGACGTGGACACCTGCAGAATGAAGGGGAAGCACAAGGTACTCTGATTGGCTCCCGCGCCTATTGATGGTCTTGGCTCTGCACCAGCATGCTGTCCGTATGTGTTCAGTGTAGCGTGCCGTATCACCCTGAATTACTGAGAGGAGTCCACTGATTCAGCCTTACGATGGGATTCACTGTGCTGCTACAGAGGAGAGTGCTATTGGATGACACGAGGGAAAAAATGTTTTTATGTGTACTGAATGTGAGTTCAGCACAGTAAATGTGATGGAGAAAAGCTGGTGTTTGCATCAGTGAGTGATCACCCTCAAATATGCATGTGGCCCATTTGTGTGATGAGTTGAGTTGTGTGTGTGTGTGTGTGCGCGTATGGTGCACGTGTGTGTGTGTGTGTGGTACACGTGTGGTGCACGTGTGTGTGTATGTATGTCATAATAGAAGGAACAGGCTAAGATTTCCAAGACTGATTCTGTTTACAAAGGAATTTTTTATTGTCAAATATGATCAAGAAATCATAAGCATAATGGGAGCACGCTGAAATATGAGACAGCCTAGAAAACTGCCTCCAAAGTTTTTTATGAAATTGCTGCAGAAACTCCTTTCAGTGACCTCAGAAAGCAGAAAGAGTTTTCGAACGTCGCAGAGTCGTTAAGACATATCATGCTTTTGCGTCTGCACATTTTCACATAGCTGCTTTAAGCATTATTATTATTATTGCACCTATAATCCCTGCCAAACACAGATCGACCTCGTCACAAACGGATAAGATGAGATTTATTTCAGTTTGTTACACATTTACCCCATTTACCCATTTCTTTTTATGTATCATTAAAACTTTTTTCCTATTTTTTTTTCCCTACAAGGGTTATAGAGGTAATAAGGGGGATATAAAATGCAATATAACTGAAGATAATATCATTAAGGTCACTATATCTTCCTGAATGTTTTCCGTAAGGCCCTTAGTGCTGATGGCAGATGTTAGGCCCCATCTTGCATCATCTGAGCGCGCTCATAAACAGCAAGTGCCTTTCCAGAGATTTGTGCTCCCTAGTTTTTTTTTTTTGTTTTTTTTTTTACCATTTTGCCATTAACACAACTTTAACGGCTATAATTATGCAAAAGGGGATTTCGCAGGGATACGCGAACAATTACGTTCATTGCCAAGAACGATCCGTCTCTTTTTGCCGACTCAAGTCTTCCGCGTGCCTGTTGAAAGCCTGCTCAGCAACGCTCAGGACGTCTGAAACGATATCTGCACAGCCACAGGAACTGCAGCAGTCACCACACGCATTGTCTGTTTTTTCCCCCCCCCCTCTCTCTCTCTCTCTCTCTCTCTCTCTCTCTCTCTCTCTCCAAAGGATGAGTGTCACAATTTCATCAAGGTCCTCCTGCAGCAGAACAACGACACCCTGTTCGTGTGTGGGACGAACGCGTTCAACCCCTCCTGTCGGACGTACAAGGTAGGCCTCGCGCCTCTCTTCAATCCTAATCCGGAGCCGCCCTCCCTCCCTCCCTCCCTTGCTCGCCCGCCCGCTCAGAATTTGCAAGGTATGCGTAAACCCAAACAAATGTATCGGGACGTGGAGAGGAAGTGAGTCAGGGAGATGGGGGGGGTGTGCGGAATGTAGGTTATGAGAATACTATTGATGGATCTCTCCGCTGATCACATGAACGTGTTTTCGTTCGCGGATGGCGGTCGGAAGCCGCTGATTTACAAGGCGAGTAATTCGAACGGGCGTGGGGGCTGAACACGGGCCCAAGAGGAATGGATGTGTAATTCAGTAAGAATGCCAGCTCTGTTATCTACCCCACATTTTTTATTTATTTATTCCTTCTTTCTTTCCGTTCGTGGAAGCGCGTGTTACGATTCCTCAGGGTTGCGTAGCGTTCCTAAAGCTTGCAAGAAAATGTTTATCGTCTTGCTTTTAAAAAAAAGTGTCTTTAGTGCGGATGTTTCTTATAGGCAGCAACCGGGGAAATGAAGAAGGTCTTCATTAAGGGGATATGAGCCGTGCCAGCACAGGGGTGTTTGAAGACGGCGTTCCATATGGCGGTCTGCGCAGTAAGCTGTCATGTGACCTAACGTGGAGGGATATTTATAGCCGTTGTTAGAATCGCGGGCCGTACCTTGTTTGATGATCAAACAAGGCTAATGTGCAAAATCACAAACGCTGGGAGCAGCAGACGTCTCTTCTCCCGGTCGCCGAGCGCCGGGTTTCATGCAGGGGAATATT
>CM077293.1:49773220-49800720 GCA_039654925.1 Anguilla pacifica
CACACACACACACACACACTCTCTCACACACGTACACAGTCACACCCTCACATACACACTCTTTCTCTCTCACACACACATACACACCCACACACACACACTCTCTCACACTCACACACACATACACACCCACACACACACACTCTCACACACACACTCTCACTCTCGCACACACACACACACACACACACACACACACACACACACTCCCCGCCCCTCCTGTACAGCCAGCTCCAGTCTGCTCTGACTCCAGTGTTGACGGGCGTCTCAGACAGACGCCTCTCCAGTCTCAGCCCGGTCCCTGAGTGCCCCCCCCCGCCCACCCCCACTCCCCGGCCCACCCCCACCCCCCGGCTGCCTGATATACAGCCGCTGCGGATTACATCACCTGTTGCCGGGCGGAACAGGGGAGAGCCGCCGCCAAGAGGCGCAGGTGATATGGATTGGCAGTGTGTCCCCGACTAATTACCACGGATCGCCTGTCAACAGACGCGCCGAGGCTGAGGCGTGAGGGATTCGGTGTGCGGCCAGGACCCTTTCCCGACAAGCCGAGCCGTGTGCGGGTGACAGTTTGTACCGCGGCTCCCCTCCCAACTGCCATTTTTAAAAAAGATTTTGACCAATTAATTCATTCGAAAAACAAATATTTATCGCGCCTGCCTCCGTACCGTCGTTCTGTTTTGTCTATTCGAGCCGGCCTACGTTCGCGAAGGCACGTACTTTAAAAGCAAACGGCGCGGTTTTGTTTTTCAGAAAAAGAAAAAATAAATGAAATGACAATAGGAGCAGTGTTGTTCCTCCCGGTGCTCGGCGTTTGATGCGCGGGCCGGCCTCGTATATCTCCCCCGATTGTGTGGGAGAGTCTCTTCCTCCCATTCAGGGCGCAGGAATAGATCACTGACAGGGAGCCAAACGCTCCGAGCGCAGAGTTCATCGCCACGGTGAAGCGGGGAGAAACGGGGGGCCTCCCGCGGAAACGGGGGGGGGGGGGGGGGGGGGTCGGGAGTGTGGAGGAGGAGGAGGAGGAGGAGGAGGAGGAGGAGGAGGCCTCCGTCTGGGGGAAAGGAAGGCGTGAGCCTCTGTTCTTCTGGCGCTCTCCGACCCTCGCGCTCTTCGTCGCGCTCTTCGTCCCGCTCTTCCTCGTTTCCGATAATCGCGGCTTTCTCACCGGCGAATTTGGCGGGAGAAACGAGCCGCCGTTGTGGTCGCGGGTCGTCTTATTCCAGACTTCCAGATCCTTTTTTTTCTTTTCTTCCTTCGTTCTTCCCCTGTCAGTCGCGCTCCGCCCTCGCTGAACGCTACTTTTGACCTTTTTGGCGAGCAGATGATCGCCATTTCCGCCCCGGGTCGGGAAGAGAAAACAGAATTCCTTGTTCAGGAGCCCAAGCGGGCAGGATAAGCTCTTATAATTCCGGGAAATCTGCCAGCTTTGTGAAAAAAAACCAAAAAAACAAACTCAGAATTAATTTAGAATGTGACCAGATTTGGGGAGCAGTGACACCCCCCCACCCCCACCCCCTGATACTGCTCCCTCCTTTGAAGTGCGTTGGGTAGGAGAGCAGGGCAGAGACCCAGGACTGCGGGACCTGGCAGGAGGGGGCGCGGCCGTCTGTCGTCCAGCTGAACGACGGCGGCGGTGGCGACTTTAGCGGCGCGAGAGAGAATGGCGGTTTCGCGGCGGCCTGGGCACCTCGCGGGCGCGGTTCCGTCTGGCCTGGCTCACGCTCCTCTCCCCCTCCCCCTCCCGCAGATGGACACCCTGGACGCCCTCAGTGAAGAGATCAGCGGGATGGCACGCTGCCCTTACGATGCCAAGCACGCCAACGTCGCCCTGTTCGCTGGTGAGGCCCCGAAACACATACGCACACACGTTTCTACGGCAATCCTTCGCCATCCTAGCGCCTGTCCGACTGCATTATCCACTGATGTCACTTGGTATAGCTGAGCGAGTCATGAGGAACATTATGAAATAGAGAAGGCCGGTTTCTTATTAGGCTAGAATTGTGCAATTGTTGTGTAGAGGCCACAGGAGTGCACTCTTTCTCAACTTAACCCTTTGAAGAGTAGGTCTTTTGGAATTTTTTTTTCTTCAAAATTCCAAGTCAGTGTTCTAGAACTCCACTGCTTTCAGTTACCAGGGATTGTGACATCAGCATTAGAACATTCTGTTAAGAGCATTCTAATCACGTATCTGTGACCTTACACCTCAGTATAAGGGGTTAAAGGTTGTGGGTCCAGATCTTTTAGTGCTGAGCAGTATTGTGCTTACGCTGTTGAGCGTGGCGCTTGCCTAAATTTCTCTGACCAAAAAAAACCCCCTTAACAGCTGTGTTTACAGCAACGCAAGTCATCCAAGATGGTCTAAGTAGTAGTACAAGCAAAGACTAACGGCTTAAATTACAACATCGCTGTTTGAGAAAGCAGCCGGTGGGTGCCACGCGGAGGCCTGCGGCGGGCACAGGGTTCGAGCGCCAGCGCGCGCGTTTGATGTTCGGTGGCGGGGGGGGGGGGGGGGCGAGATCCCGCCGCGGGGCGACAGCGTGTTCTGGCTACACCCCTGCCCCCCCCCCGTCCCCCCGCCCGGCTCCGCCACACGGACATGTGTCAGGGCAGCAGCTGCCGCTGGCTGGCGAAGCGCGGAGCCCAACGTCGCGGAGCCCAACGTCGCGGCACATCTTTAAAGACCCCGCCCGTCCCGTGCTCCGCACCACCGCGCTGGGTCGCGCTGAGGGAGCGGGCCATTATTCGGCAGGGGAAAATGCACAAGTACTGCTGCTCCTCTGTTTCCAGGGCTGGGATCAGTTCCCCTCCAGTTTCCTCAAAGCAGTGAAACCCCGTCTGCCAGCTGAAAAATCCTCACGCAGAAGGAAAGCTTTAGAAATTCAATTTCAGTTTTTTCCCTAAATTTACTTAAATTCGGCTTCATTTCCCACGCTCATAGTGCGTTTGCCCAGTACATCCATTTATCATTTAAAATGCATTTGCTCATTTGACTACGCTTTGTAGTTCATGAGGAACATGGCAAACCTTCGCATGTGGCACGGAGACTGGGGATGAGAGCCATAACGTAGAGGAGGGGGCAGGGGTTTTGATCTGTTGTTTTTATTGCTTTGGAGACCAGATGAGGTTTTTTTGGCAGCCCAGTCCCGTGGCGTGTTTTTTTTTGGTTCGGAAACTCATGAAGCCATTGTGGCTTTAAACCAAATGAAAGCGAGCCTTCACAGGGATGCGAGGATTGAGAATAAATCAATAAGGGGGAGGAAGAAAGAGAGACCGTAGTGAGTCAGCTCTCCAGTCGTGGGTTTGCAGCTTCTCAGGTTTGGAGAGCTGCGAGGGTGATTCATTTTCGTTGATATTCACCGCTAACTCGGTTATGATCCTGTTTTTCTGTTTTGCCAAGGAAGAGTAAACACTTGGGGACTGCCCCGCTCGTTTGTAACAGAAGCGCAGATCTCTGCGTAATCGAGGCCATTTATTCCTTTCGCTGCCCTTTCACTTACGCAGTTAAAGTTTCCAGCGCAGTAGTCCAGCAAACGATGAGGTAATCCCAGTTGGGGAGTCTGGCGTGCGTGTGCGTGTGTGTGTGTGTGCGTGTGTGTGTTTGCGTGCGTGTGTGTGCGCGCGCACGTATGCTTGCATGTGCGTGTGTGTGTGTGCTATGTGTGTCTCCTGGCCTCAGGACCGGGGTCCTCACTGTGTGTGCGTGTGTGTGTGTATGCATGTGTGTATGCGCACGTGTGTGTGTGTCTCCTGGCCTCAGCACTGGGGTCCTCCCTGCGTGTGTGTGTACATGTGTGTGTGTGTGTGTGTGTGTATACTCTGCCAGTGGGCGTGTGCTCTGTGTGTCCCCAGGCCTCAGACCGGGGTCCTCCCTGCGTGTGTGTATGTGTGTGTGTGTGTGTGTGTCTTGTGCGTGCGTACGTGTGTGTGGTTGTGTGTGTGTCCCCTGGCCTCAGCACTGGGGTCCTCCCTGCGTGTGTGTGTACATGTGTGTGTGTGTGTGTGTGTGTGTATACTCTGCCAGTGGGCGTGTGCTCTGTGTGTCCCCTGGCCTCAGACCGGGGTCCTCCCTGTGTGTGTGTGTGTGTGTAATCCAGTCATCAGGCTCAGATCCTTAGAGGCTCTGTGTCTCTGTATTTATGATTGATGCTCCCGCGTTACTCTCGCTCTCTTTCTTTCTTCTCTCTCCAGATGGAAAGCTTTACTCCGCCACAGTAACAGACTTCCTGGCGATCGATGCTGTCATCTATCGCAGCCTGGGAGACAGCCCGACCCTGCGCACGGTCAAGCACGACTCCAAGTGGCTCAAAGGTGAGCGCGCGTCCCTGTCGTGTGCGCGGTGGCCTGAGGGAGGCGCCGACGAGCCAATGCGGGCCGCCGTCACACACGCGTGACATTTCTGTTTCCCCCCCCTCCCTTACATGCCGGGCTCGGGGTACCTCAGGCGCCGAGCGGGTTGGGTAAGAGCGAGAGCGCTCCAAATTGGGAGCCTTTGAAAACTCGGCGGCAGAGCTCAGCTGGAAACCAGCTCTCGAGGTGGAACGGTCGGCACGTCCTGCGATACGCCATATTCCAGCTGTTTATGAGTTATGACGAGCGGTCCCTCGAGTTTTCTCTTAATCGAACCAAAATGGCAATTTTCGATCGGAAATTAGATTCAGATTTCACCATTGTTGATTCCAAACCCGGTGCCTAAAATATTATTTAGCTAAAGAAAGATTCATTATTTGTAAAGAATGACAAACCATTTCAGCACTGCATCCCTGTTTAGTATTAGTACGGTGGGTGAGTGCTGCACTGGAGCAATGCCTCTGGTTATGCAGTCAGCCGCAGAAGTAGGCCTACTCCTGGCACTGGATTGCAGAGACCCATCCATTAGCCAATCCCAGTCTGTGTTCTGCTATGCGCTACACTCGGCTGTCTCTAAACATGCAAAACTAAGCGTGGCGATTTGGAAAGCCAGTGGGAAGCCAGCAGGGAAATCTCTGGCTGATTTACAAGGTCAGAGTTCGTAAAAATGGGGAAACCCGGCTGACCTTTGACCCCGTCGACTGACTCTTTGAAAGGTCAACACGGCCCCCGTGTCCAGCTGGGAAGTGGCTCTTCTCTCTGGCAGTTAAAAGTGAAGAGTCCAGGAGCGCTAGCTGTTTACACACTTAGCTCAGTAAATCTGCATAATGAATTACGGCTCAGCGCCCGTGCGTTTGCACCGGAGTTCGCAGCAAATTGGGCTTAATTGCTAACGATCTTCCGTTATGCCAACTGTGTTTTGTGATGTATAAACACAGGCAGATGTTATAATATAAACATACAACGTATCGATTCAGTTTGAACGGAGTAACTGAGTGACAAATTGACAATTTATGCATTATTGGCGGCCATTTTTAAATAGTTGTATGTGGGTTTGCACGCTTGATTTGTGTGGAGTGTTTCTCTTTCGCTGGCTAATACCGCACCTGGCTATTGTTTTCAGAGCCTTACTTTGTGCAAGCCGTGGACTACGGGGATTTTATCTACTTCTTCTTCCGAGAAATCGCCATGGAGTACAACACAATGGGGAAGGTGAGGTGATGGGGGGTCAGTCCCGACCGGACAGTTCCTGAAAAGCCAAGACGCTTCCTACCCGAGACCCGAAACAGGATGTGCTGCTCCTGGAAGTAAACAGGAAGTGGGTGTATCAAGTGTGTCTGGCTTTGGGTGGCTAGGAAGAAACAAACTGTCAGCCACTCTTCTGTAGAGAAAAACACTTTCAGGATGTCCACTCTAAAATTAGCTTAAAAAAAAAAAAAAAAGAGACTATGCTAGCGCTGTCTGGAATTTCAGTTTTGTCTAAAAATATTCTGCAGTCACACTTTTATGCTACTGTACCCAAAGACCTCCCACTCTCTCTCTCGGTGTTTCCAGTGAGGTGACCAAATAGATGCTATCAGACAAGTAAAAAAAAAAAAAAGTCTGTATTTGGTCCGTTTCGATTAATCTTTTCCTTTGGATTTAATAAGTAGATTGCATCGGTTTTTTCATACCCTCAAGAAGAGGATTAAGTTGAAACAATACATCAGAAGAGGGAAATTATTAACCGTTGAGGCCGAACACATCGCCACTTTAATTTGGCTCTCGGCAACCCTGCATGAATGGAAGGGAGGAATCACACTTTTATAACTCAGTACTTGTGGGCCGAGCGCTTGTTAATACGAGACTTTTCACACTCGGTTATTACACATTATAAAATATCACCGTGAGGTTGAGCACACAGGGTGATCCGACAATTAACTTTTGCTACACATTTACAGCGGTTCACAGTCTTTTTCGCAGGATGTAGCTATTGGGTTACCAGTCATTACAGAGGGGGAAAAAAACCAAGCAGAGAAGATGTTTAAATGTAGTCCAAAATCTTTTTGGCCAGTCATCATTGCAGCACCATTAAGCAAAAGCAGTGCACTTGTATCTAACTGCTGCCTCTAAGTATTACCCAGAAACGAAAAGTATCTGTCCGTGTGGGGTATTCTGGGTTCTGCGGTTTTGGGATTTGTTTCGGTCTCTGCTTTTGATACTCTGGAATTCTGGATCCAAGTTAAATGTTTAGTCGGGTTTGTTAATCAATGACTCCGGATTAATCTGGCGGTCTGAAACACGGCGGTGCCTGCAGCAGACCATCAATCGAAAGGCTTTTTATTTTTTATCTTCCAATTAAAGTGGAAAATTATAGATTGTGAGTCATGAGTCATCACGGCGCTGGCCACTATTGACTTGACGGGGGAGGGGAAGGCCTAGAGCCTCTCTTTTATACCTAACAGAATCCACCTCATCAGAAAATGTGTTGATTGATGAATAGTCAGTTATTCCAAACGTTATTATTGTATGGGTTATTTATGTGTTATTGAATAGGCTATGTCCTTTTTATAACATGTCACCTATTTTTAGTCTTAATATTGATTGTCAGTCTTGTTTTATGTCATATGTTCATGCGCAAAACAGATCCCATTCGGGGCGGCGAAGGTTTCGCCCGTGGGGCGTGGCCAGCGGGCGGTTCGGTTCGCGGTCCTTACCCCCCCGTGCTTGTGCGGTCCGCAGGTGGTGTTCCCGCGGGTGGCGAGGGTGTGTAAGAACGACCGGGGCGGCTCGCAGAGGGTGCTGGAGAAGCAGTGGACCTCCTTCCTCAAGACGCGCCTCAACTGCTCCATCCCCGGCGACTCCCACTTCTACTTCAACATCCTGCAGGCCGTCACCGACGTCATCCACGTCAGCGGGCGCGACGTCGTCATGGCGACCTTCTCCACGCCTTACAACAGGTGCGAAAGCGGGGCGGGGGCGGGGCGGGGCGGGGCGGGGCCGGGACACTCTGCCCGTCCTGCTGTGTGACACAGAGGAGAGGCGTCGTTTCGTTTTTTTTTATTTATTTCATGTTTTGACACGACACTTGAAAATGATTGATTGCAGTCATCAAAGCAGACCGTTTACAAGCAGCTAGCTGTTAACCTTAATGTTGCCCTGTGCATTAGTTTATTACCTTTAGTCTCGTTACAGTACAGAGACAAAGATAGATGATGTTATGCATTGGCATAAACAGGGACTATACAGTAATGGTAAAGGGGCAGTTAAATCAGTATGATTGGACATGATGGAAAACTAGGCATTTTCCTAAAGTACAAGGGGATCACAAGATATTGAGATGTAGCTCTGTGGCTTGGTAACATGACTGCAAAGCTCTCTGCAGCAACTGGCGAGATTCACTCGCACGGACTTCTGGTGAAACCACATAATTCCAGCTAGTGAGCAAAATTATAACAAACACATTTGGACTGGGCTTCCCAAAACCGTAAAACGAGGGGAAAGATTAGTCATGAACTTTGCGGACTGTCTGGACGGCGTGGAATTCCTCTTGTTCTGTATATATCCACTGCTGTCAGATCTGTGAGATTTAGGGCTCGGGCCACGGGTTCGACAGAATGACGCCTCTGTGCCGGTCACAATCCGGGCCTTGTGCCGCCCGTCCCCGCGGGTGCCCGGGTCCCCGGGGGCCAAAGCAGCTGAGATCTCCTTTAAGAAACGGCCCTCGGAGCGAGCGTAGTGAGTCAGGCCCCAGCTATGCGCGTCCGGAGAGGGAAAAATAACGTTCCCGTTCCCGTCTGGGAATCCCGCCGCTGCAGCATTCCCGGCTCGGCGGTGTGCGCCTACGACATGGCCGAGATCGCCCTCGCCTTCACCGGACGCTTCAAGGAGCAGAAGTCGCCCGACTCCACCTGGACCCCCGTCCCGGAGGAGAAGGTGCCAAAACCAAGGTATGACCCCCCCACCTCCCCCACCCCCCGCCCCATTTCTCCATCCCCCCCCCACCCAGAACTCCGGGAACAAAACCGGATGTGGGCGAACAATGCATGAGCTCATATCCCGCGCGGTTCCTAATTCGCTCTAATGCGTGAAACAGACGTTACCGTACCTCATTACCACCCCCCCCCCCCCCCTTCTAATTAATTCGCTTTTTGCCCATTTATTATTTTTCCGTTTCTTACCCCGGGAAAAAAAAAACGGGGAAACAAAAAAAGCGTGTCCAAGGCGGGGGGGGAAGCGATCTGCCGCACAGATAATTGGGGAAAGCAGAGAGTCTCATTCCGTACGGCTGTTAGCGGAGTCAAGAGCACCGGGAACCGCCACCCGAAGATTACCATAAAATTATGTGTTTGTGCGAAACGAGGTCAAGTGTTAATAAAAGCCATCAGTGCTGGAGCAGAAGGGAGGTCTGACCGCCCAATCAGGTTTCCCCCTCGCGTCGAGTGTTCCCTCCTTTTATTCAGCGTCGTGCTTTTGTCACGCGTGTTGCACGGGGACCCGCCCGTCTGAAATATAGGGCGGCCTTTTTCTTTGTTTTTGATCCCTTTTTCTCTCATTAGCCGACCTACTTGCCCGAGTCCAGGTGAAGGGAGACTTCTCTGGGGGGGGGGGGGGTTCCCCGAAAAGTGAACGGAATATGAAGCAATTTGAGCCATAACTGGGAGGTTTTTTTTTGGTTTGTTCTTTGTAATGACTAAAATGGCTTCCCTCGCTGCCCCCTTTTCCCGCCCTTTTCCCCTTGGCCAGGCCCGGCTCCTGTGCCGGCACGGCGTCCGTGGAGCGGTACAAGGTGTCCAACGAGTTCCCGGACGACACCCTGAACTTCATCAAGATGCACCCGCTGATGGACGAAGCTGTGCCCTCCATCACCAACCGACCGTGGTTCCTCAAGACCATGGTGCGGTGAGTACAGCAGAGGTCCTCCTGGACTAATCCCCCCCCCCCAAAATCCCTGGAGTACACCAGAGGTCCTCCTGGACTAATCCCCCCCCCCCCCAAAATCCCTGGAGTACACAAGAGGTCCTCCTGAAAAAATCCCCCCCATTCCCCCCCAGATCTCTACACATGGTTCAGTCCACAACCACATTGAGCCAAGTCAAGATTTGACACTGCGATTATGATGCAGAACAGAAGAGACCTTCTGCGTGGGGGGGGGGGGGGGGCCTGAATGGCTGATTAATATGCGGTGTCGGCAGAAAGGCCGGTCCCTTTCAAACGCCATTCCAGCTCCAGCGAACGCGGCGGTATCTCTCCAGTTCTCACTGCGCCCCGCCACAGTTCCCGCAGCGCTATTGGAGGTCGGTTGGCGGCTTTTTTAACGCGCGATCGATAAGCGTCTGTTCCGTTTCGCGGATCGCCTCTTAATTCCCCTTTATTTCCTCAATAGGAAAGGGATGTTTTCTTTTTTTCTTTTTAATGTAGGTATGTCTTTTAGGGCTCTAACGGTATTATCGTCTCCGATCCCGCGCAAAGTCCGACGGTAATATTATAAGAAGTAATTCACTCTTGCGAGGCCCAGAGGGAGGGAGGGAAGGGAAAGAATAGGCTTTGGAGTGTCTTGTTTCATAGCTACATTATGCCCTGTTATTCTGATGCAAGAAGTCAGCTGGAGGCCCAGTGTGTAGCAGGACTGTATCTCAGCCAGTACCCCAGAGCGAGGAGCGCGAATTGTACCGTTTGTCACAGACGGGAACAATGGAGCCTGTTCTCAGAGCGGCATGAGAACGCGTTCCAGCCGGGCACTCTCTGTGAGGCGGGGGGGGGGGGGGTACTCGAGGTTATCGGCCTTTTGTAAAATAACGCTAAATAAAATTAAGTAGTGGACATATCTAGACATGCCAAGCATGCAATACAGACACGCACATACATACCAGGAATGATTTGCTTATCATGAAACGTGAAAGTTATTTCCAACATCGTCCGTGGACTGAGGAGGTATGTTCGCAAGCAGAGATGATAGATACTAAAGTTATGTACAGTACTGTGTATATTTGACAGTAGAGCCTGCTGTTTATATTGTATTGTATGCCATATTTACTATGCATAATCTATTATTGTAACATACATTATTTGACTGATTGTTTACTGTAGTGTGTGTGTGTGTGTGTGCAGTACTGTTCACGGTTGGTTCTTTATGTGAGATGTGTTTGGTCTTCTGTGTCATTAATTAACTCAATTGTTTGTGCAAATTTAATTTGAATTCCATCTATTTGATTATCGCTCAGTATTTCTTTTGAGAGAGAGAGGGGGGGAGAGAGAGTGAGAGAAAGCGAGAGAAAGTGAGAGAGAGAGAGGGAGAGAGAAAGAGACAGAGGGAGAGCGAGCGAGAGTGAGAGAGTGAGAGTGAGAGACAAAGAGAAAGAGACAGAGAGAGAGCGAGCGAGAGACAGAGAGAGAGAGAGAGAGAGATAGGGAGGGAGAGAGAGAGAGAGCGAGCGAGAGACAGAGAGAGAGAGAGAGAGAGAGAGAGAGAGAGAGAGAGGGAGGGAGGGAGAGAAAGAGAGATAAAGAGAAAGAGAGCTCTTGAGATCGCAGCGAGCGCGTGGTCCAGTCAGGAGGCGGGTCTGATGGCGGCGGTGGCGTCCCGCTGCGTGTGATGCCGCCGGCGGTACTGATCACAGCCGCTTTGATTCCCGCCATCTCGCCCAGATACCGCCTGACGCGCATCGCCGTGGACACGGCCGCCGGGCCGCACCGGAACCACACCGTGGTCTTCCTCGGCTCGGAGAAGGGCATCATCCTCAAGTTCCTGGCCCGCCTGAGCGCCGGCTTCCTCAACGACAGCCTCTTCCTGGAGGAGCTCAGCGTCTTCAACCCGGAGAAGTGCGTACCGCGTAAAGCCCTCCCCAAAACCCCCCCCCCCCCAAAAACCTCCCCACCCACACCCCCCTGCTGCTTCACCCCCCCCCAAAAAACCCCCCCACCCACACCCCCCCGCCGCTCCCCCCCCCCCCCCAAAAACCCCCCCACCCACCCCCCCCGCTGCTTCACCCCCCCCCCCAAAAACCCCCCCCACCCACACCCCCTGCCGCTTCACCCCCCCCCCCGAAAACCCCCCAGCAGATGGGCTGCTCTGTCATTTTCGGGGGGTTTTCATCAGTGCTGCGCGCAGAGCCACGGTTAGCAAATTAAAGGCCCGGGCGCTGGAACCCCTGAGCCCGGGTCCGACCGCAGCGCCTCCGACTTACAGATGTCCCGGATGATTAAAGCAAACAGAGGGGATCTGCGTTAGTCTTTCGGGCCAACTGGAAGGGGCCCGCGCGCGCACTTAACGGGCCGCTTGGAAACATTACGCATACAGATGAGAAAGGGGGGGGAAAGGGAGGACAAACTGCAAACTTTGATATTTAGATGAAAGCCGCGGGAGTCAGTGTGAGGGTTTTTTTCTTTTTGGAGGGAGATGAATGTGGCCGTCCGGCACGGAGTGTTGTGTGACATGTTGCTGGGGGATGAAGGACGAGCCAACCCCGAACTCCCCCCCCCCCCCCCCGTCCCCCCCCCCCCCCCCGTCCCTCCATGGCACGGGCAGCGCATTCTCTGGCTGTGAGCCACATGGCTTAGCGGTTAGCCTAAGTGACTTTTCTGGGAGTGGATCAGGGAAGAGATGCCTGCCGCACATGACACAGTGTGGATGGGCTGTGTGCTGTAATCCAGCTGCTCTCCTATGCAGGAGGGAGCGGGGGGGCGGGGGGGCGGGGGGAGGGGGGGGGTAAGCCCAGGTGGGGTCGGGGGGGAGGGGGGCCGGGGGGTGATTAGTACAGCTCTGCGCCCTCTGGCTAGGGTCACCCGGCCTTCCCTGGGGGGGGGGGGGGGGGGAGGTCGCTGACACGGGATCGAAAGCGCACGGTGGTCCTGTCGGCTCACCATGTCTGACTGTGCCCCCCACCCCCCCCCAGGTGCAGCATCGACGGCGTGGAGGACAAGCGCATCGTCAGCATGCAGATGGACAGCCCGGGCCGCGCCCTGTTCGTGGCCTTCTCCTCCTGCGTGGTCCGCGTGCCGCTGTCCCGCTGCGAACGCCACGGCCGCTGCAAAAAGTACGTCCCCCCCCGTGTCCCGCCGCCACTTCCTGTTTAACCCCCGAACCGCCACGCATGCACGTGCGCGCGTGCTCTTCGGGTCAAAGGTCGCCGAGGTAACAGGGAAAAAACGAGCTTCAGGCGCGACTTCAGCTTTTCCCTTCCTGCAGTGCAGACTGCTTACGGTAAAATTTTCAGTTTGTCTTAACTTAATGAGAATGCATTTGCATTAAATGCAACTTCCTGTTCCTGTTGTGTACAGGACAAAAGGTGTCTTCTGATCTTTCCTTATTGTCATTTGAGACCGCTCTTAGTGCAAGAGTCTGCCTTAATGCCATTTCTTTACTAATCCATCAGAGATCCACGTGATGGACAAACATGCATTCTTAGTCAAGCCATACATCTCAAAGTAAAACATTAATATCCTTTAGAGACAAGGTCTGGTTGGGATTTAAACTTATTCTTGTTCACTGTCCAATTGTTGCATTTACACACACATATTCAGGTGTGCATTTTCTTTGAAGTCTTCAAAATACATTTCAACGTTTTAATAAACCCTTTGGTTTTTGATATGTATTAAAGTACATATCTGTCTTCTTGAACTTGTGTGTATTTCTTTTAATACTATTTAACGCCTCTCTCTCTTTTTCATTTCTCTGTTCTTTTCATTTATTGTGAAGCACTTTTTGTTGCACTAAGGGGTATGAAATGTGCTGTATAAATAGGGATAAGGATGATTGATTGATCTGTCTTCACATGTAAAATCTATGCTATTACTGAGTCAGCGGTGAAATGAAAGTAGTTCATCACCGCATTAGGAGCAGACGCACTTGACAGTACTGAGCCTGACAGTGTGTTTTCATTCTCTGCCACACAAAGCAAATTACTAAAACACACGCAGAAAGCACAGATTATGTTCATTTTCCTGTGCAGTGAAGTCTTCCTGAAAGGCAATAGGAGCCACTGCAGGATCTTGTTTATTGCTACGAGAATGCTACTTTCTTGAGGTATATTTACCTCACGTTGCTACCTCTAAAAGGGTTTTCACACTGCCGTAATTTGCCGTTTCGGAAATATTATCACTATTATTCTTTTCATATTATAATATTCATACACACACCGGGCCTCTTAGCTTTTTATTACCTATTAGAAATCCTCAAGTGTTTTCATCGCACCTGCTAACTGGCTAAGCAGCAGATTGCTTCTGTTGTGCGGCTGAGCTGCGTTTGACTTGTAATTGGACTGTTCTGGAGGTGTGACCACGGGGGGATTAAAGGAAGTCCATTCCAGCCGGTTTCACTGTCGCTCTCTCTCCCCCTCTCTCTCCCACTCTTCCATCTCTCGCTCTCTCTCCCCTTTCTCTCTCTCCCTCCCTCTCTCCCCCCCCGTTTCAGGTCCTGCATCGCGTCGCGGGACCCCTACTGCGGCTGGGTGGCGGAGGGCGCGTGCCGGGAGGTCGGCCCGGACACAAAGTACGCTCTTTCATTCCCGCCGAAATTAACTGCCAAAATTAACTGCCAAAATTAACCGCCAGCGCACACCAAGCGGCCGGGTCTCTCCGAGCTTTAAGGCCGCCATCGCGGCTAACTGATACGCCACGCTAGTTATTCCCCCCGCAAACAGGAAAGGTTACAGGAAGGCCCGATACCAGAAATGAGATATTTACCTCAGGAGGAGAATGCCCATAATCCCCTGCTGTATTTGAACTGCCACTGGAAAAAAAAGAGACCCGGCTTTCAGCTTTCTGAACTCACGGCAAAAAAAAGAGGAAAGTAAGAAAGAAAGAAAGAAAGAAAGAGGGGAAAAATAACCCCGGCGCAGATGAAATCATAGCATGGGGACGGGCTTTTTGATGTCGGGCGAATTTCATTCCGGCCGAATGAGTGGTCCTGCGTGCGTTTTCCCAGCCTGTCATTATTTCCTAAGCCGTGCTCGGGCTGCTCTGATTCGGTTTCCACTCTGGCACCCGAGCAGACAGGAGGCATTAAGAGGTTATACGACCTCACGTTCGCTGCGCCGTGTTTTTTAAGTGACTGAGCGGGGATTAAACCGCTATGATCTGTTGGGGTTTTTTTTTCTTGCGGCGAGCGATTGAAAGCTTTTTGGCCACCCGGAGCACGCGGCAGCATTTAATAAAGAGCACTGATACAAACAGGCCTCGGAGACAGGCCGCCATGCTGTTTCTGTCCTCCGCTCCAACTCTGCTCTCCCATCTGGAGGGGGAGGGGCTGTGGTGGGGGAGGGGCTGGCTGTAGTGGGGGGAGGGGCTGTGGTGGGGGAGGGGCTGAAGAGAGGGGAGGGGCTGTAGAGGGGGAGGGGCTGTGGTGGAGGGGAGGGGCTTTAGTGGAGAAGGGGCTGTAGTGGGGGGAGGGGCTTTAGTGGGGGAGGGGCTGGCTGTAGAGGGGGAGGGGCTGTAGTGGAGGGGAGGGGCTTTAGTGGGGAAGGGGCTGTAGTGGAGGGGAGGGGCTGGCTGTAGTGGGGGGGAGGGGCTTTAGTGGGGGAGGGGCTGGCTGTAGAGGGGGAGGGGCTGTGGTGGAGGGGAGGGGCTTTAGTGGAGAAGGGGCAGTAGTGGGGGAGGGGCTGGCTGTAGAGGGGGAGGGGCTGTAGAGGGGGAGGGGCTGTAGCGGAGGGGAGGGGCTATAGTGGGGGGAGGGGCTGTAGAGGGGGAGGGGCTGTAGTGGAGGGGAGGGGCTGTAGAGGGGGAGGGGCTGTAGTGGAGGGGAGGGGCTTTAGTGGGGGAGGGGCTGTAGCGGAGGGGAGGGGCTGTAGTGGAGGGGGGGAGGGGCTGTAGCGGAGGGGGGGTGAGTTCACGCCGCTCCCTTCTGTACGAGCCGCGGCACCAGACGTCGACCTTTCAGCGAGTCATCACAAAACCCGCCGCGCTTTTTACTGGGGCTCAGTGACCGAGCCCCGCCTCCGCAGCGCTCTGGTCTCCAGGGTAAACTGACACACGTCTGAAGTGTCTCTGATTAAACCTGCATGGGGCGGAGGCAGCCTTTCTGTCTTCCTGTTCCTGCGGAGGGTCTGTGGTTACTGTCCATGTCCCAAAGGATTATGGGAAATGGAACTACCGGATCCATATTTTTGGCAAATCTGTTCAGACGTCTTAGCAAAGTCTTAGGAAAGAGATCTTTTTTCTAATTTAACACTGATTTAAAGCCAGTTCCTGAATGTGAAACGTCCTGCTGGGTGGAGAACATGCAGGCCGATCTCTCTGAAGCTCGGCAGGCCTGTTTCACAGCACAGTTTGTGGTCCTGCAAGAAGATCAAACCCAAGCTCGCCTCTGTCAAACCAGAGCCACTGTACTTTGTCTCACCCTGTTGACATTACCCACCAACACACACAAGCACACACACTCACACACACACACACACACACCACACTGCACATGCACGTACGTACGCACACACACACACACCACACTGCACATGCACGTACGCACACACACACACACACCACACAACAGACAGATTCTGTCCCGTCGAATCGGAAGGCGGGCTGCTCCTCCCTGGTCAGGCAGTGGGTGTTGCCTGGCCTGCCGGCGGTTCGGTTCGCTTACCGCCATGTCTCTGTTGGCTTGTGCAGATGGCCGTTCGAGCAGGACGTGGAGCACGGCAACACAGATGGACTGGGCGACTGCCAAAGTAAGCCGGCTTCTTCCCTCTGCTTTTCGGCGCTCCGAGTGCCTCCGTATCCCTGGCCCGGCAGCCGCGCGCCTTCCCCAACCTCCTCTCCTCTCGCGGCCAGCGAAGGGCGGGGTCTAAAAACAGCGGAAGCTATGAAAAAAAAAACACAAAAAACTAAATTAAAAAAACCTGCCACGCCCGATCGGCTTGCTCTCTCTGAGGATGAAAGGGGTGACATGGCTCAGGAGGTAAGACCGATTGGCTGGCAGTCGGAGGGTTGTCGGTTCAAACCCCGCCCTGGGCGTGTCGAAGTGTCCTTGAGAAAGACACCTAACCCCTAACTGCTCTGGCGAATGAGAGGCATCAATTGTAAAGCGCTTTGGATAAAAGCGCTATATAAATGCAGTCCATTTACCATTTACCAAAAGGCTGCCAGAGGCCTTCGTTTAAATTCCCGCTGGCCGTTCATTTTGCCACCAGAAAGAAATGAAGCTAGCTGAGGAGTACATTTAGTGATGCGCATTTGATTTGCACTCAATGTCAGTTAGCAGCACTTGTTGAACGTAAAGCACATTTCAGAGTTTCAATGCCTGCATGCTGAATGTAGAAATATTCTGCCGTGTGTTGCCAGTAGTTCACTCTTTGGTGTAGTACAGAATTATTTCTAAGTCGTGTCTGTGAGAAATATTTGAGTGTTTTTGCCTTGTTTTGTCTCATTTCCAGATTCCTTTGTGGCGCTGAATGGTGAGTAGCACAGAAGGCTGAATGTAACTTTTACTTATCTTTTCCTCGCCTATTTTTTAATTATTCTTTGCATCCAGCTTGCCTGTTCAGTCTCTCAGCGGAAGCAAATCCTGAAGTAAAATTATTTTCCTTTTTAGACGTTCTGTCCTATCCGCACGAGCATGAAAGGTCTCGAAACTCACACCACGGTCAGTCTTCACTGCATCAGACCTTCTGTTTACCCCCCAATATTATCTTAACCACTGTAGCCCGTAGAACCCTAACCTACCTACAGCAATCTTAACCATAATGCCCCCATCTACCCGCAGCCGCCCCATCCCCCCATCCCCCACCCCCCACCACCCAAACCAAACACCGCCTCCTATTCGGTCTTTGTGCTGTTTGCTATTCTCCTCAGCCTGTAGAGCTACAGCATTGATTTGTCCTGACCTTTGATTTCCTAATTAGATGGCTCTGGTCGTTAATAGGATAGAGCTCCCAGCTAGGATAGGGCCCCATATAGAGAAAGACGAGGATGTCACAGGGGAAGCCAAAACAACGAAAAAAAATAAAAGCTTGCTTTCCCCGGCAGCCTAGAAACAATACATAAAAACCACATTACGTCACAAAAAGAGCCTCACAAAAAAAAGGCCCCTGTTGGGAAAAAAAAAAAAACACTGGCTCCCTTTCACACTCATCAGAAGTGTTCATTCGCGTTTGTTACTTGTGCTGGTGAACCGGTGTCCTTTCCCTTCCGAGGGGGCGGAGAGAATGATAAACATTCCTGATTAGTGTGAAACTGCGCGGAATGCGCGCCGACCCCGTGACCTCGCACGCCACCTCTGTGATCGCCGCGTCACCCCGGCTGCTCAATACCCCACGTTCAGCCGTTGGCGTGACAACATTTTTTATTTTAAAAAAAACAAAACAAAAAAAAAAACACATTTCCCAAATGAGTCGATGCTCGTAACTGCTTGTTGCTATCCAGAACCCAATCTGGGGGAAAACAAAACAAAAAACAAGAAAAAAGATTTTGCTTGTATGGAAAGGTTGTGATGACGGAAGCAGTGCTTGTGTGTTCAGACCCAGAGAAATTCAGATATGTCTTCACAGTGCTGGGAATAACTATGCTACTGTATATATATATGAATATTTACTCCTTCTGACTAAAACGTATGCACATGCATATGTATTATAAATGTATATTTTTCAGAGAAGGGTGCATTGACTTGATGTGAGCTTACGTCAGCCATACCGTCAATTACGCGGGGCATTCAGACAATTTTTCACTTGACAGGAAAGAGCTTGAACTGGTCGTTTGAATTAAGATTACTGCTTGAGATATGCGCCCCCGTGGCCGAGATGGAATTTTTAAGTATTTCCGAGTCCAGTAAGTATTCAGAATGTATCAGAAAGTAGTCAGATTCATAAAAATGGGGAAAGCTGTTTACAGACGAGGGGCACAGGGGCTTGACCCGAAATCCGGCGTGTAAAATATTTAAGCAAGGCCCAAACGCGTCTGTGAACGTCAGGAGGAAAAAATGCATAATGCAGTAGGACGTTCGTTCTTTATTAAAACTCCGGAGGCCTTAAAACAGGAGCTTTCAATTAAACCTTGGGGTGTTTCTTGGCCTTTACTCCGCCGCGCGCGCACAGTGCCTGGCGTCTGGCTCAGCACCTGTCCTCCGTTAGCTCGGATACTTAGGGACCGCGTACGAACGGCACGCAGCAGAACAAAGAAGCGAACAGCAGAAGAGAAGCGAGAGTGGAAGGGGATGAGCGTGCCGTGTGTTTCGCTCTGCGTTCTGATGATCGGTCGGCCTCCCTGCTCCTGGCGTCCCCACCGTGTGGAACAGACGCGGGGGTCCGAACGGATAATAAGAGCCCGCGCTTGCGTGCTATTTGATCGGCGCTGATTTAGGGTTTAAAATCAATCAAATCAAACTTTATTTTGTGTAGCGTATTTTACAGCAGTTGTCACAATACGCTTCACAGACAACCCTGACCTAAACCCCCACAGGAGCAAGCCTAAGGCAACAGCGGCAAGGAAAAACTCCCTGTGGCAGATTGGAAGAAACATCAGAAGGAACCAGGCTCAAGGGGGAAACCCATCCTCCTCTGGTCGGCTCAGGGTGCCGACTGGTGACCAACACGTCAGTCAGTTTTATAGGGTTTATGAACCGTCCCCACCACATCGCCTGCTTGGCGCTCCTCGTTTAATATCCGAGAGGGAGGGGAAACGCGGGCGTGTGCGTGTGCGTGTGCACGGTTCCGTGCGTGTGCGTGCGTGTGCGCGAGCGAGCCGGCTCTCCGGGTCCCTCCGCTGCCTCGCAGAGGCCTCTTCCGTTTCCCGCGGACCCGGCGAGAGCGAATCAGAAGAGAGCGCTGTCACACTGATCGCCCGGCCCCAGGCGCGGCGCTGAATAAATCATCTTAATGATTCGCCACTCGCCGGCCGCAGGGGCCGCTGTGCGTCGGCGGACCGTCGGCGACGTCGGGGGTGCGGCGTCCCCCCCTCCCGCCTACGCCCCCGACCCCGGAACCCCCCGCCCGACCCACGTGACAGGGCGCTGTCAATCGGCTCGTCGCTGAGACCGTGCTGTTCAAAGAAAAAAAACGGAGCGAAATTAATTGCAGCCGCCTCCGCGTGGTGTCCCACACAGAACCGCGGCGATGCTCGAGTTCCTCCGAAATTGTGACAGACCTCCCTGGAGAACTGGTTGGCTTCATTTGCCCCCTGAAGGAATGCAAAATCCATCAAACTGCTCCAACCGTAGACCTGTTATAGCTCCAACACCATGATTGTTTACATACCAGTGGCAATAGCTTACACGTCTCTGTAGTGTTATATGGAACTGTACCAGGTCATGTGTAGCTGTGCCTTTATAGAACTCGCTAAATATTTCACACAAAAACAAAAAAAAAGACCCAACAGTTTCATGGCTGGAGATCTATGGATAAAAGCCAATACAGGATATTTGTATAGTGCATGCCATTTACGAAGGGTTTCATTTACTGATTTCATTTAATTAGTGTTCAGGCCCTTGGGTCATATAGGAGATATTTTGTTAATGAGCGTCTTCGGTTACACAGGTAATTTTGAACAAAGACCCCGAGGCAATTAATGGCTAATAATTAACCTTCACAGTGGAATGTAATTAGTCTAGCCGGAGACAGTCAGCGTGATGTCACGGGCGTTTATTCGACCTGCGGCGCGGAGCGCTCTGTGCTGACAGTAACTCAGAGACGAGTTTCACAACACCGTGACGTTAACGGCTGCTGAAATCGAAAGGAGAGAAAAAAAAAAAAACGTGCAAGCGTATTCGAGCAGCAGGTCGCACGCTGAACTATAAAAAGAAACCTCTCGGCACGATTTTGCAATTAACTTAAACATGGAGGCGAACGCGAGGCGACTTCCTCCTGGATTGTGACGGGATCCACGCTCCCTTTCGTTAGCGTCAGGATACGGATATTTTAATAATAACTGACCCATAATGCAGCTGACTGATCTCGGATGTGATGAAATCATCAGAGGGAACGGAGGGACAGGGCAGGACGATGGTCGACCCCGCGGAGCAGAAGGTAGTTTTTTTTTTGTTTGCCTCTCGAGCTCGGTGAGAAAGGCGAGCCTGGACCGGTCCCCTCAGAGGGGCGTCGGCCCACACGGACAGTTCCTCCGAGGTCACGAACCGCCGCGGAGGCTGTGTGATAACGAGAGACTCCGGGGTCGCGAAAATGGCTTCCTCACCGCTCGCCTACGCTACCCTCCTCCTCCTCTCCCCTCCCGACCTCTCATCCGTAAGCCCCGCCCCTCTCCTCTCTACCTCTCATCCGTAGGCCCCGCCCCTCTCCTTTCTCTACCTCTCATCCTTAGGCCCCTCCCCCTCCTCTCCCCTCCCGACCTCTCATCCGTAAGCCCCGCCCCTCTCCTCTCTACCTCTCATCCTTAGGCCCCTCCCCCTCCTCTCCCCTCTCTACCTCTCATCCGTAAGCCCCGCCCCTCTCCTCTCTACTTCTCATCCTTAGGCCCCTCCCCCTCCTCTCCTCTCTCTACCTCTCATCCGTAAGCCCCGCCCCTCTCCTCTCTACCTCTCATCCTTAGGCCCCTCCCCTCCCCTCGCTACCTCTCATCCTTAGGCCCCGCCCCTCTCCTCTCCCCTCTCTACCTCTCATCCTTAGGCCCCTCCCCCTCCTCTCCCCTCCCGACCTCTCATCCGTAAGCCCCGCCCCTCTCCTCTCTACCTCTCATCCTTAGGCCCCTCCCCCTCCTCTCCTCTCTCTACCTCTCATCCGTAAGTCCCGCCCCCCTTCGCTCCCCTCCGCCCCCCCCCACTCCCGCACCCACTCGTCAGTGACGTGTGTTGTGTCCGACAGGCCACGCCACCTTCCCCTCACACACCAGCGCCCCCCCTCCCGAGCGGGGGCCCCTGGGCCACGGCCGCATGGTGGAGCAGAAGGACCCCCCGCTGCCGTCCGATAAGAGGGACCCCTACGTGGCGGTGCCGCCCCACACCCAGCAGGACGCCAATGGTAAGCCTTGGAATAGTGGAGCCATCCTTCCTGTGGCAGGGTCCCCCAGATCTACCGCGTGTCCCCTTCCAGCTGACCGGCACACAGCCGTGACCCTGTCGGGAGAGCAAAGTGCCCGCACCTCCGGGGAGATTTATGAAACAAGGGGGCCATTACGTCCCCCCCCGGGGGGGCGGGGGCAGGGGGGTGTAATATCCAGACCGGGGGGGGGGGGATTGCGATGTATTTATTTTCCCCGGCGCCGTCTTCACCCCCGCCCGTCCTGGGGGGGGAGGGGGGGCGTGACATTGGACAGGTCTCGCCGCCTCAAGGACGATTCGAGGCGCAGCGGGTTTAAAAAAAAAAAAAAAAAAAAGGCTGAGAGGCCACGCCCACAAGCCAGAGATGCAGCGATTCGATTGGTGGATCGATAGCGGATTGGGTATCCCTCATAAATTCCATTAGACTTAATCTAATGTGTCCGCTGCAGAGCTCATCAGTGAAACTTAATAAACAGGTATTATGATGGATGGATATTAATGGTCAGTACTAAAAAAGATTCATAATTGTTCGTGGGGGATGGGGGGGGGGGGTAGGAGGGCTAATGCGGCGCCTCCCCGGCCCGCGTCAGTTCGTCTCTTAGCGCAACGCAGGCCAAAATGGCGGAGAAGCGAGCGCCAGGGCGAATGGGAACGACGGGCTGGCGGTAAATGGGGCCCGGCACAGCGCGGTCGCCCCCCCCCCCCCCCGGAAGTGTGCGGAAGCTGGAAGCGGGACACCCGTAGGCGGGACAGGCACAATGGCGGCAGAGCCGAACTTGCATGCTTGTTACCATGGCGGTGCCGTCCACCCCCCCCCCCCCACCCCGTTCCCCGCCATCGCCCCCGGGCTGCCGTGTTCAGCGATGGGCGAGGGGGCGGGCGGGTGGGGGGGTGGGAGGTGGGCGGGAAAGCTTTACATCTAAATATAGCTGCTTCTTGGTTGTTGTTGTTGTTTTTTTGGTTGTGTTCCTCCAAAGGCACCCGTACTGCTTCTCTCAGTTTTGATTTCCGCCGTTGCCGTGGGTTTGAGATCAGCTGTGTGTGCGGAGGCCGTTTTCGTGCGCTGTTCCTGTGAGCGTGTTGCATGGCTTTCGTTCTGACACACTGATGGGGTTCTTTTGTGTGACGCTGATTTCCTGTTCCTGGCTTCTTTTATTTAATTACTTATTTGATCTGCTGTAATTTTTAAGCTCCCTTTTTGTAATACTGTGCATTCCTGCTTTGGCAATGAACCTCACTGTCTTGGCGATGTCAGCGCTCGTGTCCATCTTCCCATTGGCTGTCCTCTACTTCCTGTTGCGTTTCCGGCTGCTCCCATTGGCCGTTCTCTCCTTCCTGTTGTGTTTCCGGCTCCTCCCATTGGCTGCCCTCTCCGTGGCTGGTCTTTTCGCACCTGCATGTGCCCTTTCATCGAAACCCCCAGGGTGCCAGATGTGCTCGGAAAAACATCAATTTACACACCACAGCGCCGTGACTTCAGATGTAAACATCCACAAACATCAAACAAACATCGCTTCCGGCTCACTTAATTCGACTTTTAAAATTAACGAACCTCTGACTTAATGGAGCATTGTTGACCTATTTATCCTGCGCAATCATTAAGAAAATGAACATTTACTGAATGAAATGCGTTATGTTAAAGTATGTAAATTTATATGATGTATATATTAGGTCTAGTGTGCCGTAGGCATTTGCATACGATCACAAGTATAAATATGTCAGTCGAGTATATTTTAACATTTAATGTAAAATATTCCTTTCGATTTACTCTCCACAAAGTTGTGGGAAGGAATACCAAATTTGAAAATATCAATACCATTAATCAATGATTATCTATTCCTAAATGTCATGATTAATTAAGAACTCCTCATATGAGTTCAAAGGAAGCATTTCAGATGGCTTCTGAGCTCTGAAAGGTCTGTCTGCTAACGATGACAGGCATCGGACCAGCCCCAAAAATAATACTGAAGCCCACATCCCCTGTGAGTTCATTTAGCCCTTTACTGTAGATGTTCCTGGAAGCACCAGAAGCCGGAAGTGATGAATATTTACTGGGCATATTTATTACCCAAGTATTCTCCCTGCCCCCGCCCGCTTAGCGTCATGGCGATGTTTTCGCAGTACATTTTAGCGCTGTTGTGTCTGGGCACATCTATCTGTGATACCCTCCACCACCTCCCCCCCCTCCGCCCCCCCCCCCCTCCCCCCGCCATCTGCTGCCATTGTGCGTAGTTTCCCTTCCACAGGGTCCTTCATCTGTCAAGAAGGAACGTTCCAAGGCTGTACCTTACACCAGTGCAAATGTATTACTAACCATATTTATGGGTCATCTGAACAAATCGAAGTCATATCTTCCCCCCCTCATTCCAGGGGAATGAAGTCCTGCCCACCCCCCCCACCCCACCCCTCTCTCTCTCCCCCCCCTGCCGACCTGTAGCCATCTCTGTGTGTCTCTCTAATTTATGGGTTCATTACAAAAAGCAACAGCAGATCCTCCCCCACCTCTCTCTCTTTCTCTCACCCTCTCTCCTTTCTCTCGTTCATCCTGTCTCCTCTCTCTCTTGCTCATTCACCCTCTCTCCTCTCTCATTCTCTCTCTCAGTCACTCTCTCTTGTTTACCCTCTCTTCTCTTGCTCTCTCCCTCTTTCCTTTCTCTCCCTCTCTCTAATCTCTGTCCTTCTTTCTCTCTCATTCACCCTCTCTCTCTCCTGTTCAGCCTTTCTTTCTCTCTCTCTCTCTCCCATTCACCCTCTCTCTCTCCCTCTCTTTCTCCCCTCTCTCTCCTCTCTCTTCCCCTCTCTCTCCTCTCTTTCTCTCCCCCTCTCTCCTCTCCTCCTGTCAGACGGTTGTTCTGAGCCCTGGCGTTAGCTGATTTAATCGCAGCATGGCTGACGTTAACCACTGGCGGTCTCCGTTACTCACCCCCCCCCCCCCCTCTCCATTTAGCCCTGTGATGCGTGCCTGTTTCAGGGCGAAGGGGTTACGCCGTGCAGGGGGGGTCACGCGGTGGTTGCCATGCCGAAAGCTGCCGCCTCCGCACGTATTTTTACTCTGTGTGATTTAGGGCGAAAGGCGTACGGGAGGATCAGAAGAGCATGAGCTTGAGAACACACTTCAGCGTCGTGGGTTAGCCGTTTGAGAACGCACTTTAGCATCGTGGGTTAGCCGTTTGAGAATGCACTTTAGCATCGTGGGTTAGCCGTTTGAGAATGCACTTTAGCATCGTGGGTTAGCCATTTGAGAATGCACTTTAGCATCATGGGTTAGCCGTTTGAGAACGCACTTTAGCATCGTGGGTTAGCCATTTGAGAATGCACTTTAGCATCGTGGGTTAGCTGTGTTAGCTAAGATGGTATTTTAAAGGAAAGATTCAAAAGACTTGATTATTTAAGATATAGTATACTAGGGCCAATATGTATTGCATAATAATTTCATTATTATAATATTTATATCATATTCATTAGTGCCAGTTCTTTATTACTACCCGTTCTTACCATAGTTTTTTAAATGGATTTCTGATTTCCCAAGGATTAAAAAATGATTTTGGGGCAGTGTGGACTTTTCACTATATTAGACAGTTTGTTCTATTGCACATTTAATCAAATTGATTTTGCAATTTTAATTTTGTCATGTTCCCCATCTGCAAAGCCAGAGTAGAAGACAATGAAACATCTTCTTGGAAAGTATCCATAATTGCATTCCTTGACTTTCCTTTTCTGAGGGTTCACTGAACCGCTTTGTAAGCACGCTACATGAGATGGGTTTGTTACACCATTCAAAGCAACGTCCCTTGTTTAAGTTTTTGCCTGCACCGTTTTCTTCTTAACTTCACACAAACTTGTACACAAAGTCCTCTGGCTGAATACATTTCATCTTATGAATCCAAACTCAAAGTAGTAAAGGCAGCAGAGAACAGTTAAAAATGCAATGAACAAGAGATAGTTTACGCGAAATTCTAATCTGCAGTGAGGCACAGAAGAATTCAAGTGATGAGCAACAATCTTAATGTACACATTATTGTCAACGTTGATGATTTATGATGTATGCCAGAGCTGTTCACTGGATTACAATTAACATTAGGGAACTTTAAGAGAGCGGATATCTGTAAACAATATTTTCCTGGTCTGAGTACGCTCCAAAGGCTAATTCCTAAAATGTACACCTATTTAAAATGAGTAACAAACAACTAGGGACTCCTCCTTAAGCATAGCTGGCGAAGATAACAGATGATCAAGAATGTTCCCTTCATTAGGACCAAACAGTGGCACTTATCTCTATTCAGGAAATGTCACGGACCTGTTGTTTTTTTAAAACATAGTTAAAAGAAACATAGTTTTTACAAGGACACGTTAGCAGCTGGTACTTTTTTCGCTCGATTGCATCTAATATGGGAGCTCAGCCTTGGTGGCACTCACATGAAGTAATGTAGGTTATACAGGGGGAAAAAAAACTTGTTTTCTGTTGAAAAAACATGTCAGTTTAAATCAATGCCATTTAACTTAAAAAGCACAATGGCAAGGTTACTGCTTAACGCAAGTAAACAGGAAATCAGCGGCAGGTGGATGGTCTTCAACAAAGAGGCTGGTAAGATTTTTCAGTAAAACTTTACAATAAGGTCACATGAATTGGCATTAACTAATATAGTTGTTAACATGAATTAATGATGTGCAAATACATTAACAAAGCTGTACAGATTAACTTTTCAGTAGTTAGTAGTTAGTAGTTAGTAGTTAGCAAGGACATTAGCTAATGCCAATTCATGTGACCTTGCTGTACAGTGTTACCAATTTTTCCTTCATTGTTAATAGTTCATTATCCTAATATTCACCATTATCCAGGGTCATTATCCGTCTAAAGTAAGCGTTTTACCGCCTTTATTTTTCACCTCACCAACTGCTGCAAGTCTGTGCATGTTTCAATTACACCTGCCTTAAAAATCCATAAGCTATTAGGTTTAAATGCCTTTTGAATTATTCATGATAAGTGATAAGCCCTTGTTAATACATGAATTGAATGCATTTCTCAATAACCTCAAAACATAACCGTGCAATGCTGCTATGGGTACATGGTCGCTCTGCTGTTTCGGGAAATGAAAGGACAGTAATCTGACGTACGTCTGCATGTTTAGAATATGCCGTAGATATCTGCACCGAGGACAAATTCATGAACAGGCCGCATCATATCTCCTGTAAAATCAAGAAATATTTAAATTTCAGTATTAAAACTCACCATGTGCTTTGCATTAGTCTTGACAAGCTGCTGATGATTTATGTTAGACATAAAATATCGATTTAAATTATTTTGGCCTGACATAGTGGCATCATTTTACCGAGTAGTTTTCAGGGCAATCTTACAGTTTTATAACTATTCTGCAAACTTGCTAAGATTGTAAATGGCAGCTTGCGCATAGCATTGGTGTGCTGGCTTCTAATCTCGCCATATGGGTGACATTTTTCATTTTGAAGCTCCAGTGGGTTTTCTGAGAAGATTAGGAAATACTGACTCTTTAAAAATCTTAAACATCACTTCATCGCTTTTTCGCATCTGAGTGCGTTCAGCACAATTTTTCTGCAGACTTCAGTGTGCCGTTATATGCAAGGTAAGTTTTTATGAAGCATCTCGGCATTTACTTCCGAGCCTGTCCTCCCGAAAAAAAAAAACGTTTGAAAGCCACCAGAAAAATATACGACGGGAAGAAAACTTCTATAAACGCATACATCAAACTGTCGTCACTTTGAAAGCAAACTCGCCGCGGAGTTTAGAAAGAACTTTCAAGATGTTTGATGACCATCTCAGCAAATGTTTACATCAAAGTTGTTGGCGTCTGGTGCATGAAATGCTGTACATCTCAACCAAGCGGAGGGAACAATGACTCTTTTTTGGTTGCCACTGTAATGGAACAATGACCCTCCTTATTAAAGATCTACAGAGGTCACTTTGCAGTATTTCATGTGAATGGGGCTTTGAACTTATAAATGGCCAAAGTTAGCCAAAGCGACTCACAGTAGAACCCCCAACAGAGGTCTTACACCCCTCGTTTATGCCAATCAGTCATGTCAGTGTGTTCCCGTCAGATTTTTTTTCCCACCAAACCAGAGCGATACATCGCCGAACACGTTTCTATCTGATCACTAGATTTTATCGTTTCCCTTCTCACCACCTCAGACAATAATGCCTTCAAATGAACCCAGCGCTTTCAGTCGGAGGTTACGGCCCTAGAAAGCCGCGTCTTAATGTAACGTTCGCTTTGAT
>CM077293.1:49805720-49843300 GCA_039654925.1 Anguilla pacifica
TGTTTGTCATTGGACTGCGTACAAATGGGCTGCTCTGATGTCAACCCCCGCGTGCAAATTAGGGAGAGAACGGCACACACACACACACACATACACGCACACACGCACACACACGCACACACACAAAAAAAAAAAAAAAAAATGCTGGCTACCAGTATTCGCCCTGGCATTTGTGCTTCGCTGTACGCCACTGTGAATGTTGGGACTAGGCCCGATTCCGTTGCTCTTTACGGCTTTCGTTTAAAGGGCAGATATTCGATATTCCTTATGCTTCGGCAAAACAGATTTTCCGGGGTTTTTCATTTCGCACAGAAGCAGCCCCTCAGCGTCTGCTCGCGTACGTACGAAAGTGTACATTGTGAACACGACTCCGTGTGAACAGACGCCCCCCGGCTACGCGATGCTAAACCGTATACCAGGTGCTTCTATTTCTGGCACTGACAGCACTGAATCCCATTGGAGTAAGACCCACTTTCATGCAAAAAGAAAACACAAAGCATCCATACAGCAGAGCTTCTTGTTCGCTTTAGGTTGACATCTTCATTCACATTCTTTTTTTTTCTTCTTTTTTTTTCGGTGTCGTTGTTCGGTTCGACTTCCTGCTCTCCTCGCGAAATCGTCACCGTGTTTCCGAGTTGGTACCCGTCCCGTTCGCAGCGACACAAAGTGCAGCACATGTCTTCTTCAGTGACTACAAAACACGCAACGGTCCATGCATTCTGGCTTCTGTGCGCTTTTGGAAGTATATGTGGCTGTGTATGGCATTGTAGAGAATCTCTGGAGAAATAATTGTGTGTGCATATGAATGCAGATACAGTTCAGTTTTTTACACTTTTGGAATTTGAACTACATAAAACATATCCAACACAAACTTTATATATATATATATAGAACTACATAAAACATATCTAACACAAACTTTATATATATATATATATATATATATATATATGTTAAGATGAAGCATTTAGTTTGTTTTCGTGCATAGGCAGTATCCTTTTTCTTACGTCAATCTTTTGACAGCTCTTACCAGTGTTACAGCATATGCAATGATTTTTTTGTAATACAAAGTTTTGGTTATTACTTTGTTATTTTAAATCCGTGGTTACGCCAAAAATGCATGAAGTTATTTACACTAGAAGAAGGTTTCTCTCTGCGTGGCTTTTGTTTCTGATTAAGGCGATATTGATGATAAAAGCGATATTGATGATAAAAGCGATATTGATGATAAAGGCGATATTGACGATAAAGGCGATATTGACGATATTGACGACCTGTCTTGCAGGGGTGATCCGCGAGAGCTACCAGAAGGGCCGCGAGCAGCTGGTCCCCGTGACGCTGCTGGCCATCGCGGTCATCCTGGCCTTCGCCATGGGCGCCGTCTTCTCCGGCATCGTGGTGTACTGCGCGTGCGACCACCGGCGCCGCGACCTGGAGCTGCCGGGCTCCCGCAAGGACAAGGACGCGGCGGCGGCGGCGGCGGCAGCGGCGGCGGCCTCGCGGCGCGGCTCCATGAACAGCGTGACCAAGCTGACGGGGCTGTTCGAGACGCAGGCCAAGGACGGCGGGCGGCCGGACGCCATCCTCACCCCGCTGATGCACGGCGGCTGCGCGGCCCCCGCCAACGGCAACGGCAAGGCGGCGCTCCGGGCCGACCACCAGCACCACCTGGACCTGGCGGCGCTGCCCACGCCCGAGTCCACGCCCATGCAGCCGCGCCGCAAGCCCAGCAGGGGGAGCCGCGAGTGGGAGCGCAACCAGAACCTGATCAACGCCTGCACCAAGGACCTGCCGCCCATGGGCTCGGCCGTCATCCCCACCGACCTGCCGCTGCGCGCCTCGCCGGGTCACATCCCCAGCGTGGTGGTGCTGCCCCTGCCGCAGCACCAGCCCCAGCACCAGCACCAGCACCAGCACCAGCACCAGCAGGCCTACCAGCACGAGTACGTGGAGCAGCCGCACCGCGCCGACCTGGGGCCCCTGGGCCTGGACGACCAGGCCGCCACGCTGGAGTACAAGGCCCTGAAGAGCCCGTGCCACGGCCTGGGCCTGGGCCTGGGCCTGGGGGAGAAGGACGGCGTGCCCCCCCGCGTGCCCCAGCGCGAGGCCTCGCTGTCCGCGCCCGCCCCCGTGCCCCAGATGGGCAAGCGGCTGGAGGTGCACTCCTCCATGTACGGCCACGAGTACAAGCGGGGCTACCCGCTCAGCGCCCAGGCCAAGGGCTCCGCCCTCAAGAAGCACAACACCAACTCGTCCAACTCCTCGCACCTGTCCCGAAACCACAGCTTCGCCCGCGTGGAGAAGCCGCCCCCCGCCCCGCAGAGGGTGGACTCCATGCACATGGCGGGCCCCTCGCCGGGGGTGTCCCTGTCCCGCCAGCCCAGCGTCAGCTCCTACGGCTCCCTGCCGCGCGGCGGGGGCAAGCACCTAAAACCCGACGTCCCGCCCAAGCCCTCCTTAGTCTCCCTCTCCACAAACATCAAGTCCAACGACTCGTGCACATAATCGCCCCGGCAACCGGTAACCGAAACCACCGCCCCTGCCGCGCCCACTTCGTTCCTGGTCAGTGTACAGCAAATACAACACACTTTAAAAAAGATGTTTTAAAGAAAAATATATATATATATCTATACGAAACAGTTGTCGTGAAGCTCTCAGGCTGTTGAATCGTGGTTCCTGGAACAAAACAAAAACAAAACAAAAAAAAGAAGTGGAATATTTGCTATCGAAACGAAACGACAAAATGACTTTCGCTGATATTTCGTCAACGACAAAAAAAAAAAAAAAAGCGAAGTCGTTCTGTAGCATTCCGGAGCGACGTCTGTGTTGTACTTGAGGAGCGGCACAGTGACTCGATGGATGTTTTATTTTTAGTTTTCTTTTCTTTTTTTTTTTTTTTTTTAAAACAGGCTGCCAAAAGCACATTTGAGCGGTGAAAGCGGGAGTCTCGGATCGAAAGTGGGAGGCCGGGTGGAGGACTGGACTCGCACTTGGGCACATTGCTCTCGGACTGCAGCACTGGCTGGGGCTGACTTTGTGTGGACGACTGTGAAAATGCCTCTCAGTGTTACAGCCGCCAGCCACCGCAATCAAGCTCTTTTTCGGTTAAGGCCTTGACCCGAAAAAAAAATAAAAATCAGCTACTGTACTGGTTACTGGATAACATGTGACTGTTGATACTAATAGCTCATTGTATTTATTATTTAATAAGTGCTTTTTGGAACAAAAAAAGAGAGACAAGACTTTTTTTTAGGCTCAGAAAAAGGAAACATTTAATATGAATTAATGGAGTGTGAATTTATTTAAAGTCATAAAACTGGAGCCAGTAAAAAAAATTTTTTGTTTTGTTTTAGTTTTTTTTGTCAGATTAGTCCGTTGACTGTGTAGGACCTCGGCTTTTAAAGCTCGGGACAAGCGTGACCTCCAGTTGTGAGGGGGGTGGGGTGGGGTGGGGGTGGTGGTGGGGGGGGGGGATATTTATTTACCTGTGCCAGGTGGCTCGTGAGCAGAGACGGGGCGTTCCAGGAGTCGCCCGTCCCGCGACAGAAGCGGACTGCCCGACGCACGGGACTCTCTCGACCTCATCGTCACCTCGCCATCGACCTCCTTCCGCACCGTTCGCGGCAGAGAGCTGCAGGTCCGCCGCGGGCCAATCGAGGTTCGCTGTTTTTTGCATGTAAAAAATGCAAAGGGGGAACAAAAAAAAAATGAATTGAAAAATCACACACAAAAACAAGAAAACGTGTGAAAGGGTAAGTTTTCTGCCAGGTTTTTGGAAAGTATTGTCTTTTGCCAGATAAAGAAAGGAGGTATCAACTCTAGTCTCACGTGGGCCTTTCATGGGAATTCATCTGTTAATAGCCTGTTTATCTTCCACATGTAAATGTGTGCCTTACACCCAAAGTAGTGGTTTCTTTAGCTGTTAATTATGTTTCCTGGTAGATTTTATGAAGAGATATTTCCCCTTGTCGAGGCAAAGAATGTAGGTGTTCTTGCTGTAACTCTGGTCCCTAGGAATATTCGGAAAAGGGGAAGGGGGTTGGACGGTGATAACCCCTCGTTCTTTTTATGTGGTTCCTTTTTTTTTCGGATTGTGCCAACGATGCGCTTGAAGAAATCCCTTTCCGTTGTGCTGGCAGTGTCGACAATGTTGTGGGTGTTTGTTTTTTAATCCATCACGTCCCGATATTCTTTTTGGCTCTCATCTTTTGCTGTTTGATAGAGTGATTAATGTACGTTTCTGCAAAGGCCTCCTTGTGTTCAACAGATGCACTGCAATAACAACCCACAATTTTTTCGGCCACACCATGGTATATTGATAAGACACCGGCTTTCTAGTGTAAATGATAAAACTCGATTTCTAGGCAGTTAAATAAAAAAGAAGCAGGCTGGTTCCTGCAGTAACAAAAACCTCCTCAAATAAAATTAGGCAAATATATTTTAACCCCCTTTTTTAAAAACCAAGTTTCAGCAATTGAAACAGATTAGAATGATTAATCTATTAACTCTCTATATCGATGTGTTATACAGGAGGGTTTTATCTGACTATTTTTTGTTTATTTGTGGATTTTTACATGATATTTCACGTGATGTTTATCATCATCGCTCCCAAACGGACAGATCGCTCGCCCAGTTGTCTTTCTGTAGAGAGAGGCGAGCATCGAACCCTTCGACAGGTTTCTTATAACAAACGAGAGAAGCCAGCCATTACCTGTGGCCCTGCAGCCAATGTGAAATTAACATGTAGGATTTTACCCCCCCACCCCCCCCTCGGTTTCTGTAAAGGAGTAATCGTGTTTCTTTAACCGAATTGTACATAGACGCTTGTAGGGTTTTGAGTGCATTGACTGTGTCATGCATCAGAATATACCTTGTGAAGGGACGTTCGTTCCTGTTCCTTTCTTTTCAGTAGTGCAGATGGCATCTATGCCCACAGTTTGGATGGTGTCTGTTGACCGTGGGCTGTTTTTGGTGTGCCTTTGTCTTTCACCCTCGCTATACACTGCTAGATGCAACCGAGTCAGACTCTCAAAATCGTTTCTAATTTGTAAGCTTGTAAAATATTGTGATGTCACCAGGTTTTTTGCCCTTCACTTCTTTAACATTTGATTCACAGCTAAATGTATGTTGTAAAGAAATTCTCTTTAATAAATGAAAAAAATGTAATAAAAACAAAAACTAAGCATTGCTGCCACTTCGTTCTGTTGTTGTTGTCCTCCTCCTTCCATTGGTCCAATCAAAGTCACGTGATTAGGCGTGTCACCTACGAACTGTGAAAGAGGCCTCCATTCACAAACACTGCATAACACGAAGCAGAAATGAGAAAAGGCACGTCTAGGCCTTTCACTACACCTGAAGGCCAGCTGATGTCCCCTGTGGTTGAGACACAGATAGGCCTATCTCTCTTTTTGCAGCTAAGAATGCGGTTGAGACAGATAGGGCTATCTCACAGCTGTTGAGAATGTGCAGGTATACACAAAAACAAACGTCCCGTTGATCTACGATCTTAGTATAAATTGTTAGTATAAAGGCCTATAGTTTACCATGACTGAAAAACAGTTGATAGTGATCTGTCTGGAGCCGTTTTTTGCAGATATGCATTGTGGTGCCATTCAACGCATCTGCTGATATGGAGATGAGTCACGAGAATATAAGATTAGACCACTGGGGAAGAAAGGTGCTAGCTTCTTGTGATTAGTTCCTGGTTTTTGTTCCTCTCTGAATGTTGTCTTTGTCAAACACGTGTAATCTAATGCCAACACTTTTTCCTTTCATCTTCCTTGATGAAAGCCTGATAAAAACCACTGTCCACATTAAACCGGGATTCAATAATGGCACCATGGTACAATCAGCTCCACATTACCTTTGTTACTAATAGCGGGGAGGTTTTCAACCTCATTGATATCCACTGATACTCCTGGCGAATTAAGGTTGTTCAAAGCACACGTTTAACTTCTTCCACATTTTCTTCCCTTAAACTTACTTTAGCACGAAGCAGGTTTGGCTTGTCGCCATTTGCTCTCTTTGAGCTCCACAAATGGTTCAGCTTCGGTGACCAGGTGTCCGCAGTTTCAGCAATTAGGAGAGCCGTAGAAATTATCCCTGAACCTGGTGTAACACTTTCAAAATTTATGACCCAACTGATTTCACCTGGCAGTCTATAATTTAATCAATTAAAAGAGATGACCTCGTTCTAAAGGAATTCCTTGGCATGCAGCATATTACTGCAAAAAGTAGCATTTAGTTGATCTGGTAAAAGTTCTGGGACGTGAAAATGGTTCTTTCATCCTTCACAGCATACACAGCTTTTTCTCTGACAAAATATGGCCTTATGGGGGCAAATCCCTCAATAGATATTAAAAATGTCTAATTAAGTACAATTAATCACTTGTTACAAATCAGCGGTTTCCATTACAGATGGAATGAAAATCAGCATATAGAGGGGATCCCAAAGACGGAGTTTAAAAGACCTGTAATTTATAGATGTAAATATATAAAGGGGCCTTTCAAAAATAATAAATGTAGCAAATTTGGGACGTGTAAGTTTAACATGAAGTTACCCAGTTTCCCTCCTTTTCTAGAAGACTTACCTGTCTACCATAAATCCATTCATCCATCCACTATCTATACCCGCTTATCCTGGGCAGGGTTGCGGAGAGCGCTGGAGCCTATCCCAGCATGCACTGGGCGAGAGGCAGGAAGCCTACCTATCCATTTGGACGACAAGTGGAGGATGACTGTGAATGCAGCCATTGAACGCAATGGATGGCGGGGCCCCTGCATATAATCACCAGCTCAATTGAGAGGCCTGACTGACAGACCATTCACCGCGTGAGAGAAGTACAGGGTCACCGGGAGGTACCGGCAGAAGACACAATACACACAAAAAAGAGGTTTTTTAAAAATGCACGGCACGGCCTGCTAAAATGAAGCCATTCCATATTAGCTCGGAGACAGCTGGCTGTCTGTGGTAGACGCAATGTAAATATACCGGACAGGAGGGGAAGAAAAGCTTCAGCAGATCCCCCCCCCCTCCTCCCCCAAGCCCCCCCCGCCATACACAAATCACCCCAGTGCCACATTTACCAATTAGAAGCACTAAACCAACAACTGCTCTAAATGGGGTTTTTATTTGGGTACTCCCTCCAGCGTAGAGAAATAGTCGGTGTCCTTTATGCAAGACCGTTTAGCTCCGCCCCCAAACGATGATGCCATTTCTCACTCTCATTTTTCACGTAGAAGCAGGCCCCTGTCAGTTACCATACTGCCACCTGTTAGCATGGATTTTATGCTTTCCCTTCAAAATTCGGGAGGGAGAAGAAAAACACTTCAATTCCAGACAAAAACAGCCCCGGGGCAGAAAGGCGTGTCAGTAGGTCACATGACACCGTCGCCACCGTTCCCTCGCCCGCGATCGTATCTCGCACGAAAAAGTCTCTGACCTCCCCCTGGCAACCCTCACCGCACATCTGAAATCTGCCAGAAATCTCTGGCCACAGCCAGTCTGGTCAATTAATACTTGGCTCTTCACACAGTAATGCATTCTGACTGCTGATATCTTTAAATGACTCACATCCTCAGACACAGTGTGACTCCCCTCTCCCCTTCCCTCTCTCTCTCTAGACTTTACAACCCGCAAAAGAAAAGAAAAGAAAAGAAAGAAAAAGATTTTTTTCTGAATTTAATCTACATGTGCTGCTGTGGGGTTTGCCGTCTTCGCTGGTCTGTGACCTCCGGATTGTCCGCCTGATTGATTCGCGGTTATATTTGCTCTCCTGCTGCGGGCTGGACACCGTCTCTCAGCTCTGAGCTCGGCTCGACGCATCCCCTATGTCTGCTGCAGTCAGGAAATTAAACTGGGGGGGGGGGGGGGAATATATCAAATATCAAAACAATAATGTGTGCTAAAGACTGCAACAACATAAAGTGCCACCCAACCATGGGCATTCAGGAACAGCTTCATCATTTCCTTAGTACAAGCTTTTCTGCCTCCAGACGTGTATGTGCTTATATATTTGATATATGCTGATATATATTTGGCCTTTTATCCCACATTCAGGTCCACATTACCATTGTTACTAATAGCAGAGGGTCTTCAAACTCATTGATACCCACTGATATTCCTGGTGAATTAAGGTTTCTGTCTCCAGACATGTATGTGCTGATATATATTTGGCCTTTTATCCCACAGTCAGGTCCACATTACCAATGTTACTAATACAATGGTATAACTCCCGGAAATAGTCATATGAACAGATCAGGAGCATTTCTTTGTTGAACTTCTACTAATCTGAATCACAGGCTGTGGTTCAATGAGAACACTGCAGTGAATTCACAACACCCACCATTTGTCAGATCTGAACGGGCCCCAGATCGTGTGGTTAGGGCTGACTTTTAGAAATCAATATGCATAAAGAGAGATGACGAATTTTTAAAAAAAACAAAGCCATGCATTGTATTTATTTAATGCATTATTTAGCATTTTCCCCCCAAATAGCAATGCAAATACATTTTTATGGATTGCACCAAATTATAAGTATGTTCACAGAAATATAAATGGAGACAATATGGGAATGATCCTTGCCAGTTGCATTATGGTAATTTGTGACTTTGATTTAGAGTCAATGTAATCATTTGATACATCAGTTTAATATGTTGGTATTCCCTATGGAGGCATCCATGCACTGTGATATATTAAATATGTGATTCACTCATTTGTTTGCAGACTGTGCTGTGCAGCTGTATGCACATGTATTTCTCTCCTTTCATTTTTAATCCTATTGTAAAAGTATTTTAAGAAATTTAAATTATATAATTTATTAGTTTTCCCGAATAGTAATTTTTGATTTATTTTATAAATTAAAACGGGAAAATGGACAGTACTGACGAGAACACAATAAACTACTTGTTTTATTAAATCTATGTATGAGGGCCCGATTGGGCCAAAGCCTTCCTCAGTGTGCTCAATGTGCCAAAAAAAAAAAATGAAGAGGTCCAACCCCACATCCAGTGCTTAAATGGATCAACCATACACCATGTGACACACATTGACAACCTGGGAACCACTGGCGTAGGTTGTTTAAATATAGATTGCATTGTTCAATATTACAAGGATTGAGTTATCAATTTTTCAATTTATACTTCATAATTGGGCAGGCAGTGAATATCCTGGGTCGTGCGCTGTATGATTTGAACATATTCATTTCCTTTGATGTGTTTTATAACTCATAATCTTTAACTGTAATCAGTGAAGTTGCATCTTTCTCCTGCTGAAGCCATTCAGGCTATTAGCAAAAGCTAAATCTGTAGGGTGTACCTAAGTGGCCAGTGATGAATTAACAGCGTATTGGCAACGCGCTACCTGACAAGATGCACTGCCCAATAACAGCTGCCCGTCCCAGTTCATTGTGTGTGAAGACGGAAATTCAATGACTCCTGAAGCTCTCGACATTCCTAGTTCCGGAGCCTATCTGAAGAAAAGCCGCTCATACTGGAAGATTCGGGGCAATCCGCTGAAACTGGCGAGATTAAGATCTAATTAAGATATGCAAGGGATGAGCCACCGTATGACAAACTGAACAGATGCATCTTGGGAGTTACCATATGCATGAATTCATCGGAGACCAGCAAAAGGATTTACCGCGACAAGTAAAATACTCTGAGAGGATCTGAGTTTATATTATTAAGAGGATAAAAATGTCTATGTTGCCTTTCTATTTTAAGTAAAGAAAATATAAATATGAAATGATTACAGTACGTGCTATAGTGCAATAGAGATTTTCCCCATTGCTTCCACACACAGCATCTTCCCGGGGCAGGAAATCTGGAGCTCCATTTTGTCATTGGTTGTGACAGAAGTGGCAGCACCCTGGTTTTGGTTTAAAAACTGTTTCTTTAGACCTGCCTGCTCTGTTTCGGGGAGGGGGGTCAAGCCCGATCTCATTGGACTGTGGGATAGGCCACGCCGGACGGGTCCATCGAGAGCGATATATCACGCTGAATTATGGGAATTCCCGCGGTTGCGGCTAAACTCGACCCGACGGGCCAGCGCCACGCGCCGACCTTGTTTCCCCTCGTTCCCTCTCCCTCACGGTCGCCCCCCCTCACGGTCGCCCCTGTCGAAAAAGAAAAAGAACAAAAAAAAGAAGCCCCTCTGTGCGAGCCCGGCGGCGGGACCTCTCCGGTCGCGCGCACGCCGTTTCGAGTCAAGGCCGCGTCCGCGGAAGCGAACCGGTTAACCCTCGCAGTCTCGCAGCTCAGGGTCTGGTTCAGATTTACCGGTGGCCAGGCAGCCGGTTGCCATGGCCACGCTCCACTTCCTCGTGTCTGTCCTCAGACCGCAGCCCTGGAAGGGGGTCGCGACCTCCAGCCAACCCAAAGAGCGAAGCTTACGGGGCGGAAGCTCGTCCCCAAAGCGCTCTCTGCTTACACCCCGAGCCCTAACGCGGCGGCAGCTCGACTACTGCAGTACGCGCATTTAAATATTTATATAGATGAAGCATTCGTGTACGTACCTCATAAAACATGCATGGGCTCAGATTAGCTTTTATGTGCACAGTGCACTTTACTCACACACGGATATAATTTGATCTCATTTGCTTCAGCCCTCCGGTGTGGACTCCTCCCACCGATTTTACACCCGGGCTGCTTAATCGGCGTCGCGAAAAGCCCGCCGCTCCTGCCGAGATGCAGCCGCGACCCCGGGCCCAGGAAATTAAGGAGAGCCGCCCCCCCAGAGCGTGCTCGTCACCACGGTTACGGCATCGCCTATCGGCGGGGGCCGCAGACGAAAGGGAGGGGCTGTGAGGGGCTGTGCGAAACGGCTAAACCCACCGGCAGCACCGCAGACCCCCCCCGTCCCCTGAGCCCCCCCTGAATCGAGGTGATTGTGGGCTGACCTTGACAGCGAAGGGGATTAAGAGGAGGAAGGAGCCGAGGGAGGAGGGAGTCGGGGGGGTCGGTGAAAAGGGGCCCCAAGGGAGGCGTGAGGAAAGTGGAGGAGACCTACGAAAGCTCCACCCCCGCCCCCCCGTCAGCTAAAGCCATTGCTTATGGATGCGCACAGACCCAACAAGACTGACACACGCTTCCGCGCCGATTCCCCTCATGGCAACCCGCAACTGAGGGTTGCCATGAGAGACTCCCCCCACAGCTGCGTGTAAAACCCAAAGGGGAGCGCCCAGGCCCAGAAAAAGCAACGGAGAGACAGGGGAGCGTTCTGCCCTAGTCCCACGGCTGTGATTGACACATGAGTATACACAAAAGGAGACATGAAATAACCTTAAAATGCAGGCAGATATTAGAATGGTAGCATTGTACCGAGAATGATGACTTGTTTTTGCTTGCATCTGTCAAAAGGACACTGTCACAGTTTTTGTTGTTTTTTTTAAAAAATGATTTAGGGGGGTTTGCTGTTTTTTTCAAATGCAATGAGGAACAATGGCTTAGTCTCTCTGTGCATATCACAATTCACAAATAAGGTCTTTATCTTAAATGAGCCTTCTGGGCTGCGATGCTGTGGCTGGGACTTTCAAAGCCACCCGTGGTGCAGGTGGGCAGGAATAATTACATGATAATGACTAAGGTGCTCGCATTTAATCCAACAGAACCAAAGCCACCAGCTTTCCAACAAATTTTGAAAAATAATTTAAATCTGCAAATGAGGCATTTGTCTCAGCTTCTTCTGGGTTATGATGTGGAGGAGAGGTAGACCGGCAAAATGACATGGCAATGGTGAAGGTGTTTGCATTTAACCCTTTGAAGTGTAGGTTTTTTGGAATGTTTTTTCAAAATCCTAAATCGGTGTTCTAGAACTCCACTGCTTTCAGTTCCCAGCAGTGATTGTGACATCAGCATTAGAATGTTCAGTTAAGAACTTCACATCTTACAGGGTTAATCCAACAGAACCAAGGCAATGAGATTGCTAACAAATGTATTGCTTTGTATTTAAACAAAAAAATATTTTTACAAACAGGGCATTTCCTTTGGGACTGTGACGATGTAGCTCGGATGTTAAAAGTGCTCCGTGATTGCGGGGTTACAAGGGTTCGGCGACATGATTACACGGTGAAGAGGAAAGGTGCTTGCGTTTAATTCAACAAAGCCAAGTGGATCAATCTAATAACAAATGACTGAAATATTTCACTAATATTAAAGGCATTCATCTCGGTTTTACTTTGTGGGCTGTGCTGATGTGGCTCAGTTGTTAAAAGTAGCCAGTGGCACAGGAGGGGGACTGGTATGATTACACAGTGCAAACGAATGTGTCCGCGTCTAATCCGGTAAAGCCAATTCAATCACCCAGCAAACATATCAGTAAGCATGTACAACCAAATAAGGATTTAATCATCGTCTTCCGAGAGGAGGGAGGCGAGACAATACATTTTTAATGTGGAATTTTAAAATAGAGGCAGGAGGTCCAATTTTGCGACTGTAGCCTCTGAACCGTTACCCTTGGCGATGGCACCTGCTGTCTGCAGTCGCCTAGCACGGCATCCATTTTGTTCTGGCTGGTTTCTCTGGTGACAGGCGTTAGGCCGTCGCGTGTCGCCCCCCACTTCACCCCCCCCCCCCCCCATCCCCATCCCCCAACACTCTGGCACATCTGTGCGTTTTTGGTGAAGAGCGTGTGACGGCGCCCCCGGTGGCCTGCCCCCTGTACTGCTCCGTAGCGGGAGGGTCGCGTACCGGTCCCAGCACAGCAGCGGGGAGGTCGAGGTCGTGTGTCACCGTCTCTCGACGGGGGTGCCGCTCGCTCGCGAGGTCGGGATTTGAACAGTCAGCTCGTGCCCCGTCCATCCAAACAGTCGCGCACGTTACTCAATACTGTACTTCACTTCCCAGCTACCCTCATGGGAAAAGCCTCAACTGCCTTCAAACCTGCACCAAGCAGGCCTTCCGACACGGTTTCCCTCATGCGACAGGCCCACACGCTCAATGCTCTGCTCTGTGGACATGACACAAACTCTTCTCACACGTCCGTATGCTTTCTCTTACGAAACGTGCCTCTCGTTCTTATTATGGATTTCTTCAAGCTGTTCTCCAATAGCTTTTCTTTATCGTTGCTCAGGCGACTGACCCGATGCCGTGATTATACAGCCCTGCCTTTCACGGTTCTCATGAATAGCACAATAAACTACACACTTCAAGGAGGTTAAGCCAAGGCTACTGTGGAGTGCGTGTGCTGAATTTCAGCGTAAAACTGTAGCCAATTCACAAGGTCGATCATGAGTAATAAATCAGGGGACTGAAATCCTAATGCTTGTTCTCCAGGGGTTGAAGCTAGACACCACCTAACCTCCACCACAAACCTCCAGATCCAACCTCCCCCACCGCTCTCCAGATCCAACCTCCACCACCACCCTCCAGACCCAACCTCCACCACCACCCTCCCTACCCAACCTCCCCCACCACCCTCCAGACCCAACCTCCACTACCACCACCCTCCAGATCCAACCTCCACTACCACCCTCCAGACCCAACCTCCCCCACCACCCTCCAGACCCAACCTCCCCCACCACCCTCCAGATCCAACCTCCACTACCACCACCCTCCAGATCCAACCTCCACTACCACCACCCTCCAGATCCAACCTCCACCACCACCCTCCAGACCCAACCTCCAGTACCACCACCCTCCAGATCCAACCTCCAGCACCACCCTCCAGATCCAACCTCCACTACCACCACCCTCCAGACCCAACCTCCACTACCACCACCGTCCAGATCTAACCTCCACTACCACCCTCCAGACCCAACCTCCCCCACCACCCTCCAGATCCAACCTCCACTACCACCACCCTCCAGATCCAACCTCCACCACCACCCTCCAGATCCAACCTCCACTACCACCACCCTCCAGATCCAACCTCCACTACCACCACCCTCCAGATCCAACCCCCCACCACCACCCTCCAGATCCAACCTCCCCCACCACTCTCCAGATCCAACCTCCTCCCCCTCCACCCTCCAGAAAGGGAAGCGATTTCTTCCCTTCCTTGTCACACGCTTGCGCAGATATATCACTTACACTCACCCTGCCCTGACTCTATCGCTCTGAGGCAATCATACAGTACGTGACACGTACTAATTGGACGAGCCGAGCCCAGCCATCTGGTCTCCACACTGCTGGATTGCCTTTAGACACAGTGGAGGTGCTGTTTAAACGATCTCTGACAGGGGCCTCTGCTTGCCAAGGCTTTCCCCCGGCCCAGACATGGTCAAGGCTGTGATTTCGACACCCCCCACTCCCTCCCTCCCTCCCTCCCAGCCCCATCCCCCCTCCCCACCTCGTCTTCTCCCCCAATAAAGAGGGCCCAGCTGCAGCCGAGCTCGTCGGAGGCGCGAGGCCTCCCTTCTGGAAAATGACAATTCCCCGCGATACTGAAGGTCGTCCGGCAGCGTGATTATATAGCAGAGGTGCCTCGGCGGAGGGCAGTTAGATTGATTTTCTGTCACCGCGGCCGAAAATTAATAGAGGAGATCAAATGATTTCTTTTTTTTTTTTAAACCCGAACCGATAAATGATTTCCAAGTTACCTGTTACAAGGTTACACATCATTGCGATAATTATGCTACAGAAAGATATGACTAAATGTAATACCCATGAATAATGTGTAAAGCGAGAGAGAGAGAGAGAGAGTGGAGATGGATGGGAATTGGGGTTATTGCTGAAAGGTATGAAAACATTAAGCTGGGGCTCCATCGCTTTAAGCGAGACTAACATCAAACAATTCATTTTAATGAGACACGTACATATATGAACGCTCTGTGTAAGCACTGAGCCTTCCACTGAAAAAGACAAGGAATTGAATTCAAACCGAATCGCAGGCACTGGAACTCTGAAACGATATATTTAGCGACTGCGAGAAAAAGCGTAGCGCACATTGAGATAATGTGGGAGCTTTTTTAATTGCCCACATGCGGGAGAAAGTAGGCCATTCTTCAAGCAGGAGCTGGATGAATATCTGCCTCCGAATGAGATTCTGAGCCGTGTTTATGTGAAACACAGAGCCGGAAACAAGGAAAGGACCCTTCAAGCATCTGGAAAATAGAATGAAAGACACCATTTCTTTTTTCTGCCCCGCCCCCCCCCCCATGGTCACATCATATCAGTATGAAATTACAGCTTCTTCACCACAATTACAGATGGTCTCTTGCTCTTTCTTCCCCCCTCTCTCTCTCTCGCTCATTCTCCCTCTCTCTCTCTCTCTCTCTCTCTCTCTTTCTCTCTCTCATGTTTCAGGCTGGATGGTCAGGTGACTGATCACCTTTCAGAAATTACATTGCAAATAACGCGTAATCTTCCGGACCGATCTGAGCCGAGTGATGTGAAACACCGCACCGCTGTTCTTTATTCGTAATCTAGGGCAGGAAACCCCCGTGGCTACCCCCAGTTAACCGCACTGCATTCTAAACGGTTTTGAGGGGCACGTGATTGGGGTGAAGAAAAAAAAAAAAAAAAAGAGAGAGAGAGACTCTTTAGCGATTACCGGAGCAGTGTTTCAGGCACCGGTCGTGCGACGGCACCCCCGGCTGTCACTCAACGTGGCTCCACGCGATCGCCATGACAAATGTATTTTCATATCCCATTTGGCACGGGGGTCAAAGGTCAGCGCATATCATTTGGCCGGGCATCAGTCACACATCGGCCGATATTGACCCGCCCGGGCGCAATTTTCCCCGGGACCCCCCGCTGCGACGAGGACGCATTTGGGATCCGCAAATGGCTTCGTTAGACGGGTCATTTGCACAATAAATTGAAGAGAGAAAAAAAAAAAAAAAAGGTTTTCGTTCATTAATGGGTTTTCCTTTCATGTTGTTCAGAAGCCAAAAGTTCCTTGGCTGATAACAGCCCCTTTTTGGCAGGGTGACAGACTGTGAAAAAAAAAAAAAAAATGTACCCCCATCTAAAGAGCCCAGAAAAGCATAATTCAAGTGCAGACAGATGCCTACTGGGGCTGAATGATGCAATCTTCACACAGCCTCCTGGGACTCTCAGCCTTTTAATTTCCGTCTGCCTCCAACCTCCACGGTCATGTGATCACAGGTCTCTGGCTGTAATTGGACTGTCGCTAGCGGTTACGCTCGCATACAGCCAGACCCCCCCGGCAGACTATTTAATCCCATATTTATGTCCCTTGTCCCGGTGACACGGGGTATGCCCGGCACGGGCCGCGTCTCTCGTGATTGATATCGGAATTAAGCCAACGTGATGTGGAGTCCCACGTCTGCGCAGGTGCTGATATTAGCGGGGGGGGGGGGGGGGGGAGGGGTGCTGGGGGGGCGGAGATGGGGGGGTGGAGGAGGGGGGCAGCAACACGCAACGCTGTGACGAATCCAAACAAACGCAGAACGCAGAATAGCCGGAGACCAAGCGAGAGGTCAAAGGTGAAAAGTCCGGGGGGCGGGGGGGAGGGGGGGGGTGGTTGGAGGGGTGGGGGAGAAAGTGTAAGTCCTATCATGTGTCTCTTCCACCCATAACCTCAGCCCAGCTGATTTCTCTGATTAGCTCTACTGTGCCTCCTGGCCGAAGCTAACTGTGCTAGTTAGCAGATCCAGGTGATCAAAACGAGGGCTCTCACTGACTGGGGCTGGCCTTTCCACCGCAGCGACTGGCCTTTTCCAACGGGCGCTTCCGACGTCCCGTTCGATGTCTGTCGGCGTGGCGAGCGAACGAGCGAGCGAGCGGGTTTCCGCTGACGCAGCCTGGCACTGTAGCTGTGGGCCGAGATCCTTCATCCATTATAGAACAGGGAGCCGCGGCCCCCCCCCCCCCAGGGGCCCTCCCCCATTTCCCCAGCTGTTCCCCAGCCAGGCTCCATTTGCATGCCTGCTACCCGCTTCCATTCATTATGCTGACAACGCTCGAGATCTCCCAGTGCGCCCCCCCCCCCCAAACCCCCCCTGCATAGCGTGAGCTGCGCCAACTCCAGGTCCCGGCTCTTACCGCGCGGGGGGGGGAGAAATAACGCCAAATCTCACTTCAGCCGGCAAAGTGCTGGGCTCACCCCAAAAGAGAGAGGCCCTTTCTCCACACGCATAACACACCGCTCGGATTCATTTCTCAGGGAACAGGCTTCGGATTCATCCGTTCGTCCTGGCGTATAAAATCAAAGCCTTAATCCCAGATATCTCTGGAGAGATATCTCCTCCCCTCAAAAAAAGCTGGATTCAGCAGTAGCATGGAGGAAAAAAAGAAGCTTAACCCTAATCCAACAAGCACAGTAATGCCCTTACTGTGGTCATAGTTTCCCTTTTTCAGACAGGAACAGTAAGGCTAATAAATAGTAGCATTGTAGCATAATATTACACAACTGTTCAAGGTACTAAACGTAAATTGCCAGAGCATGTACTATATCCCATGTAAGTATATGCGACTGTAAGAACTGATGCCGTGTAAATATGCTAGTTTCTGCAGATATGTGCTGAACCAGGACCCACAGTGGGCCCCCAGCTTCCTGGCCCAACGTCGGCCGTGTGAGGGAGCAGACTGACCCAGACTGGGCCCCCAGCTCCCTGGCCCAACGTGGGCCTTGTGAGGGAGCAGACTGACCCACACTGGGCCGGTGTTCCCTGGAGGACGTCTCCCGCAGATGGTAGAGCAGGAGATGCCCCCAAACCCAGATAAATAAATGAAAACGACTTCAATAAAAGGCATTAATAAAACATAAACGCACGACTCCTGTCTGACTCCTCGCATGAGAGTGATGAACTGGGACCTGAAAAACAATACACTGTGCGTGCGTGTGTATATGTGTCTGCGTGGGTGTGTGTCTGTGTGTTTGTGTGGTGTGTGTGTGGGTGTGTATGTGTGTGTGTGCGGTGTGTGTGTGTGTGTGTGTGTGTGCGCGCATGTCTGTGTGTTTGTGTGGTGTGTGTGTGTGGGGGTGTGTGTGTATCTGTGTGTTTGTGCGGTGTGTGTCTGTGTGTTTATGCGAGTGTGTGTGTGTGTGTGTCTGTGTGGGTTGTGTGTGTCTGTGTTTGTCCCACTAAAAGGTCAGTAATTTTGAAGAAAAAACAAACAAGTAGGTCTGCTGTATTAGTCTGATTCACATTGTGATTTACACAGTATAATGTTTCTGTTACGGTGAGATACACAAATAAAGTCAGAATCCCAACCCCGTTCTATTCCACAGCATTATACAGTATTAATCTGAAGCCATGTTATCAAGCACATAATAAGCTCAGTAAGATGATGCTGTAATGGTATACACTAAGCACTGTCACATACATTCTGTTGGGGAAATATACACTTGTACACTTATCTGGAAACTTTATTTTAGCTCACGGGTCACGGCTACCTGCCCGCTATGACAAACTATGGATTTAAAAACAGCATATTGCCCATATTATCTCCAATCTCTGCACTGGTAGCCAGTTGAGTTCAGAATTGATTTTAAGACCCCTTTAATTACTTTGAAAGTGAGGCACGGGCTTGGCACCACACTCCCTTTCCATCCATGAGCTCATCCCCCCCCCCCCCCCCCCCCCGATCAGGTCATCAGATAAAGCTTGGCCAGCTGCTCGGAGGTTCACGTTGAAAATCGAAGGAGACCGCACCGTCTCAGTCAAAGCCCCCAAAACTCCAGAACGGCCTTCCCACGGGCTTCAGAACAACCACTTTAGTGACCCCTTTTAAAAACTCACTTTTATTGACTCGCTTTTACTACGCTGTAACCCCTGTCGTGTATCTTTTTTATTCGCTTTTTTTTTAATGAGTTTTTTATTCTTTTTTATCTTTCTTCTGCTTCTCCTTCACCTTGTCTGCTATTTGGTTCTCCGTGTATTTTTTGAAGCACCTTTTACTGTACTGCAGGAAGGATTGTTATTATATTATTATTATTATTATTATTATTATTATTATTATTATCATACTATTGCTGAGATTCTGGTTTGGCCCTCTAAGCTCAAAACATGACTGCTGTAGTATAGATGCATAGTATAGTATAGTATAGTATAGTATAGTATAGTATAGTATAGTATAGTATAGGGTAATACAATGTTTAGCCATATAAGACAATGCTCAACAATGATGCTGGTAAGAGGAGGGTACTTTCTGATCTTTTTCCTTTTAACAGTTGCGGGAAAAAATGTATTTCATGTTTATTTAATTCACAAAATCACTTCCAAACAGGCTTTCAGCATGCGAGCGTAATTTATCAAGCCTAAAAAAGGATAAACATTTGTTTTACCATCTGTTCCACTCGTGAACTCAGGCTTTGCCTGAAATGCTCGTACTTTTCCAGGCTTTGATATTGTAAATTGCGGTGCCCCTGAAAAAAGGGAACAGAAGCAGAGAGTGCAGCGGGCTATCAGAGGGACAGCAGGCTAATTTAATCGTGGGGTTTCACCCAGGCCAAGGAGGAGGGGGCGGAGATGAAAGAGAAGGCACCAGCACGGAAGGCCACGCGGGAAAAAAGCGGCAGACGCGTACGCTCTCGTGCTAACAGCGCGGCTAACCTAACCAGCGCCACCAATCCCATTAGCACACGGGTGCTATCGCGCTAACAGCGCGGCTAACCTAACCAGCGCCACCAATCCCATTAGCACACAGGTGCTATCGTGCTAACAGCGCAGCTAACCTAACCAGCACCACCAATCCCATTAGCATACGGGTGCTATCGCGCTAACAGCACAGCTAACCTAACCAGCCCTACCAATCCCGTTAGCACATGCGCACGCGCATGCTCACACACACCACCACACACCACACCACTCTGGGAGCAATGGTACACCTCTTTAATCTGGTCCTTACATCACACATGCACACACACATGTGCATGCGCAGGGACATGTGCGCACACACACACACGCACTCACACATTCACACACACGCTCACATGCGCACACATGCACACGCACACACCCACACACATATGCACACACTTTACACATACTGTATGGTTGGCTCCGTGGTTCTGACGCTTTTTGTCATCCATGTTTTTGTGCATTGTAGTAACCCCTGCAGTTACTAGCTTTGAAGGAATGAGATGAGCTACAATGTGGTCCCATGTAGAACAAAACGTAACATGGGAAACATACATTTTCAGTTTTTTAACTACAGATGAAATTCAGCACAAACATCCCTAAAATTAACACAAATCATTTTCAATCAGTTACAATTCATTAAAAAAAGTAAACACCCACGAGAAGTAATCATCGCGCTTCACGTCCATTACCGTAGATCAGCTGAAAGGCAGAAAAGCTTTATTTCGAAGGCTCTTTCGGCAGTAAACAGATGGAGATATGTGCAGGGACATGAGATTTCCTCAGAGGAAGGCACACGGATTTGTGAAACAGGATTAGCTGGTGTGTAATGATATGAGCACTGCGGGGTTTCACATGCTTTGCTGTAGGAGTGTGTGTGCGTGTGTGTGTGAGTGCGCGCAAGCGTGTGGTGTGTGTGTGTGCGTGTGTGTGTGTGTGTGAGTGTGCGCAAGCGTGTGGTGTGTGTGTGTGCGTGTGTGTGTGTGTGTGAGTGCGCGCAAGCGTGTGGTGTGTGTGTGTGCGTGTGTGTGTGTGTGTGAGTGCGCGCAAGCGTGTGGTGTGTGTGTGTGCGTGTGTGTGTGTGCGTGCTCATGTGTGGTGTTGGGGGTTTGTTCAGTCAGAATTTACTTGGGGATGGAAGTGTGGATATGGAAATATCCAGAATTCGAGGGGCTCTCAGATTTTAGGGGTGGTGAAATATGCATGAACCCTCTCTTCTGGAGAAGCCTTCTCGCGCAGCGTTCCGTTCTGGGTACTGACAAGCAGAATCGTCTATTTGAAGACAAAGACGACCATTAAAGAAACAACACAAGGGGGGTGGGAGGTGGGACACGTCTGTCTTCTACAAATCTCTCAGCGTTTCATTCTTCCCCTTCTAATTATAGAGAAGATGTAAAATTGATGTTCGTGAAGCACTGGCAGACCCATTCAAATCCGAAATTGTAATGTAACAAAGATTGTCTTGTTTGAAGGATTATTTCCCCCCCGAAGCTCTGTATTTTTTATTTCTATACTCGGCACAGGAAGGTGAAGGTGGAACTTTGCCATTACTCCGTGTCAGTCTTGCTCAACACTGTATATGGTAAAAAAATTTAAATATGCCATTTACAGAATAATAGGAGATGAGTCACAGGGTAATGCATACATTAGACAGTAACATTTCCTCATGTCTTCTGAGGCAGAACAGGAAACGAAGGCAGGCAGCTGCCATTCTGTCGAGGAATGACTTCCTGTCACTCTGACGGGCCAATTTTCCTGGTTTAGCATTCGCACCTTTCCGTCTGCTTGCTGCGCGGGTGACAGTATGGTCATCCAAGCAAGGTCACCTCATCTCAAACGCTGACACCTGCACCGCAGGTAGGACAGCACAGCCGACTCTCGCTCCGAGATCAAACTCTGCGGGAGGAGACTACACTCTCAAAGCGGAGATAATCGAACTCCGTGAACCCAACTAACTCATCCATTGTGAGCTCCAAAAATCACTCGTGCTGAAATTATTCGAGAACTGCACCGGAAATCCACCTATTTTTGCGTGCGGTGAACCACTCTGAACCCGAAAGTTATTCGTGTTGAAATTATGAAGGAGTTTTAACCGAAATCAAACTACTTTGTACAGGGTGAACCACTGTGAACTCCAAAAAGTTACTCATGCTAAAATCACAAAAGAATTTTCACAGGAATCAAACTATTCTGCGTGGGGTGAACCACCGTGAACTGCAGCCTTAATAATGTTGAAATTACTAAAGCTTGTTAATTTGAATAAAAATCTTTCACGTAGGGACAAATTCAGTGAACAACACAAACTGAAACAAGGTCAATTTTTCTTCATTAATGAAAACATGGACTTCTAGCATATCTATTACTATACTGTCTCAAAGGCTACAGCAGTGTTGGCACATTTATCATATTTCTATCTCAATTGTTCAAATAACTCTTAATTTCATGCTGGGCATGGTTATAAATCCCTGCCAAGAGTCGTCAGTTTTTAAATTACTTTTTCATTCAATTTAATGGTTTAAGTCTTGAATACCTACAATAGTCTTTGTCTTAAAGACCTAATCATTGAAATCTGCAAATATGTCCTTCTTTCAAAGATGGAGTTAAAACTACTCTCCATAAAACTCATTACAGGATGAAGTCAAAATCTTCTCAAATCTGTTTTATCTTCAGCTTTGAACTAAAAAGCACAACTGCTAGGAAAGTGCCCTTCAGGGTTGAGCAGATCTTACTGTCTGATTGTGTTCTCATAAAGTGCTGCTTTAATCACATCTGTGCACGAGGCCTTCTAGCACCTTCCAGAACGATTGTCTAGTATCAAATGTGTGAACTTTGTGTTAACTTTCTTATTTAGGAGCTACATACGGACTATGCAAGTTCAATAAGTTCTTCAGGAAATGTTCACAGAATACAGTCACCATCCATATCGCAAGTGACCTTTCTATAGCTCAGTAAATCAGAACAGCATGGCATCGATGTTATGGACAGCGGCATAGCACATCCTGAGTTTAAAAGTCAGACGGCATGATTATTTCTGTTTTACATTTTCTGTGTGATAAACATAGGCAGTTCTCATTAAGCCAACTTGAGGGGCTAATTACAGCATTGCCATATGTAGCTCTCTCTGTATGTGCGTAAGGGGATTTCTCAAGGGGAAAAGATGAAAATTACCCTTTGAACGAACTCTAATGCAACATACTGGATGCACTGTTATCCATGTTGTGATTCACAACCGTATATTGTCTCTGTCACATAAATGTGAATAGCTGAACCTTTTTACAGAAGTTGGCACAGACTCTGTAAGTAGATTACAGAGAAACGGATGGCCGAGCCACAGATGGGTTAAGTTTTTTGGCGGCGTTGTCACGGTGTTGACGCGGTGTTGTTGCGGCGTTGTCGCGGTGTTGCCGTGGCGTTGTCGCAGTGTTGCCGTGGCGTTGTCGTGGTGTTGCCGCGGCGTTGTCGCGGCGTTGCCGCGCTCCACGGGGACGCGGCTCGTATCGACCCTTTGTGAAGCCCAGAGCAGCGTCTGAGCTGTGACAATGGCTTTCAGGCTCAGACCCCTTGGGCCGGCCAGTCTACGCCGCTCCTGGCGTCTCTCCGACACACGCGCATCGAAGAGGCCCGGGGGGGGGCGGTGGGGGCTGGGGGGTGGGCGGGGGGGCACTCTGTCATCATGACCCGAGGCAAGAACGGGGGGAGACCCGGCAGAACGGGGCGGACGAGACCGGTTCCATTAAAGACCCCCCCCCCCCCCCCCCACGATGCGCTCGTACCTCCAGGCGGGGGGATTCGGCGAGGGGGCCGGCGTCACATTCGGCTACGGGCCGAGCGCCCCTCGGCCATTACATCACCCCGCCCCGTCACAGGGCCCCCCATTGTCCCCCCCCCCGACACAGAGTCGCCGCTGTCCCCGAAGCGCTCCGAGCTTCGCCAGGGCCTGGACGCGGGGCCCCGTTAGCACAAGCGCCAGCTCACACTGAGGGGCCAGCCAAAAAAAATTCAGTCAAGAACAGTCCGCTGATTGATTTCACTCCTTAATTGCTCTTGGTACATAAGAGACACCCATCAAAATTTCAAGCCCTTTAACAAGTTTCATAATTACTGAACTGGATCCACAAGCAGTTCAGCTCCTCGAAAAAACGTGTGAAGCTCTACATATCGCTACTTCGACCACTGGTAATTTCAACTCAATAAAAATTCAAAGCACAGTTCGCTTCAATGCAAGCACTTTAATTCCCTATGGGTAATCGGCATGCTCGAAATGAATTTTGATTGCTATCAATAACGTTTCGTATGTGAGAATACATGGACTTTATTAATCATCCTTTCCACATAAAAACTAAGAGTGTATTTCACAGTGAATGAAGTAACTGTGAAATAATTTGAAATGTGCTAATCACTACTACTTCATACTGTGCGAAATACAAATCTCCATACTGGCAAGCAGATTCACCAGAAGGACATTAGGAATGAAGAAATGATATTACAAATTATGAAATAGAACGGCGAGCTGGGGACAGGCTATTACGTTCAATTAATGTTTAACTTATGTACTGCAAGAAATGCAAAATGAAAAAGTAGAACATCATATGTTACATTTAAAATCAGCAGCGAGTTCATCCTGCCAGTCTTCGGTTTTGTCAGAAGAGTTCTGAAACTATATTTCAAAACACTCTCGTTTTCCTTGCACATCAACCGAGAATGACTGAGTGACATATTGACACATTTAAGAGTGTCTAGGGTGCTTGATAAAAGTTGCTAATTTGCTGGATTGCTGTTGCATTACACACCAATGCTATCTGTGATTTATAAATAATATAAAATAAGAAATACTGTAGACTAACGTTTTAATGCTTTGCTCCTGTATTCAGCAAATATATAAACTAGAGGAAGTACTGGAAACAAAGAAAATAAACAACATTCTGTGTAACAAACGAATACTAGAGATATTGTGTCAGCTAGTAGGGACAAAGAATGAATGAAAGGCCTTTATGTAGTTTGTTAATAAAAAGGCTAGAAGATTTTTTTTTCTTCTTTGGCTTGTAGTTTTAAAAAAACAAAAAAACAATTTCAGTTCTGGGGAGCCCCCAACCAAATAATAAACACCTGCATTCTTCATGTTAGCTAAGCCAGGCATTGAACTTAAAGTAAACATGGACTTGACACAGGCTGCTGTTGTTTAAAGGCACTGTCTGCTTCTGAGTGACTAGTGTTTAAGGTTTTGGTGGTTTGGGGGTAAATCAGATTAAAAAACACAACAACTGGAGGCTATCCAACAGGAGAGCAAATCAAAGACTATTTACTGTGGCACTTTCACATTATGAACTAATTTTGCATCGCTCAAACAAGGCCTCCACTAACGCAGAGAATCACAGATAATATTCTGATTGTGCTCACACAATGTGGAGGTTTTCTCTTTGTCTACAGTTTCAGCTTGTGTCTGGGTACTATTGTAATTCTGCCTCAGGGAGTCTTTGTTTCTGAGCTGTTGTTTCTCTCCAGCCCTTGTCCTGTCCTGTCACAATTTGTAATTCTTGTGCTTTTTTAGAGGGTTACCACATCGGTTGTTGTTTTTTTGTTTAGTTTTTTGTTGTTGTGTAGGGTGAATGAACATTGTATGCAGGCCACCCTGTTCGCGAGCCGCAAACCTGGATTACTCCGGGCCTGTTTCCTACCTCCCAGGTTCCCACTCTCGGTTCTGTGTTTTGCTGAGTCCCGGTTGGATGCACTGGGCACAGCACCTTTTCCCATCGCGGTCTGCGCGTCGCCATCTGTTCCGCATGCTGTGTAACACACATCTCCCCGAGGCAATGACTTCGGTGATTTTTTCACATGGTGAAAAACTGTAAATTGGGTAGAATAACAGCTCCAAGTCGAACGCAGCGCAGTGCGGCTGCGCGCGCGCGCGCGCACGCGCTGGAGGTTTTTTTTTTTTTTGGACCCCGCCCAACCGTCTCCCCTTTTTGTCAGCGCGTGTGGGAATGAGCGGTCGGAACGCGCATTTATGGCAACGCCGGTTAATTTTTAAAAAGTGCAATAAAATAAGAACGTTATAATTTGATTGCGCAGTCTCCTTCACTTACGCGCAGAACACAAAGAGGGCTGCCAGAATGTCAACTGACGCCAGATTTCCCAGAGTGACTCACTCCTCCGTTTCAAAAACAATTAAGAAACCATTTGACAGGCTTGTTATCCCATCAATGGGAACTTTAGCGTAAAAACACAACCCAGTATTTTCAAAGTAAGAAATAATTCAGTTAAAAAATGTTAAATAAAATTCCTGTGTAAGAAACATCAGACTAAAACAAAGACTAATTAGATGGACCAGCCTGTCCTCAACAAAAGCATCCTTAGGCTAACACCCTGAGTCTTTTCCCCGAGTCATCCACAGCTACTACAAAGACTTATTACACACCAAAGTCCTTCATGAGTACACTCAACATGTTTCAACAACTCTCCGGCTCAAACACAGTCCCCTCACATCTTCTTGAATGATCTTCATTGGCGGTAATGTAATACAAAAGTCATGCAAGACCAGAATTTCCCATTATACCACTTACAAGATAAAGGATGCTTCTTCTGAAGGCAGGGCTTTGATGGCTGGGGAAAAGCCTAGCACATGCTCAAATTATGCTCCTGATCCTCTTCTGCTAATTAACGCAAAAGTTAACCCTGTAAATGCCTTATGTTCTTAAAATGCGGCACAGAAAGATAATAAAATATGGCTAAAATGCCACTTTTATCACTTTGGCTGAAGTCACTTGACCATGCACCCCCAAATGACCATGAGAAGTTGCACATTTTCATTGTACACTGTAACCGTGCTGAGCCATCTTCTGGTTTTGTGCATCCTTTTCTGTTGAAGGCACTGTTAAGGAATGTACATTTTGTATGTAAGATCGTTATTATATAATCATTATACACATTCTGTTTTAAACTAACACAAAGCTAATACAATTAAGCTATATAATGATAATGTAATTCACAGATTAACATTTTATCTAAACATTCATGACTTGATCAAAGAACTGCTACTTTCTTGTGCAATTTTGCACCAATTCTCACATAGATCCTGGACAAACATTGATCACGGGTATCTTCAGTCCTTCAGATCTTCAGATGCCACACACACCATCATTAGTTACATTACAGGCATTTATCAGACACTGTTATCCAGAGCGACTTACACAACTTTTCTTCACATAACATTTACATTGCATTTATACAGCTATATATACTGAGGCAATGCAGGTTAAGTACCTTGCTCAAGGGTACAACGGCAGTGTCTGGGGGAATCAAACCTGTGACCTTTAGGTTACAAGACCGGTTCCTTACCCATTATACTACACTGCAACCTTACACAAATGACCAATAGGGGTTGGGTGAGACAGCCCAGAAGCATTGTTCTCTTAATAAGCAGAGCACACTGGTCAGTGTGTTCTTTGTTCTTTTCCACCATGATTGTCATTCAAGAGGTTAACTGTCCTCATCATTTCTGGAACCTCTACTCCTCCCTAATGAGGTGGTCAGTGTTTTTGCAACTTTATTTCGCTACATGCCATGTGCTGTTGTGCACGTATTTTGTGATATTGCATTTACATTTACATTTGCATGGTCAAATAAAAAAAATATATAAACAGTTAAATACACAAAATAAAAAGTCCTTTAAAAAAACAACAGCAAATGAAGTTTAATGCAGACAAACAATGACACAGCCATCACAGGAACCACTTACACTAAAGGGACTGACGTTTCAGTGTCCGCAGTATCTATATGCTAAGTGACAGCAATGGTGACACTTTCAAAGGAATGACAAGACAATGACAAAATGGGCTCTGACACTGTATGTACAACGCTCTCGGTGGCTAAATATTACTCTGCATCACAGCCATCAAAGGAGATGAAGCATTCTGGGTACAGTTCTTTCGCTGGTCACATGACACAGGCAAGAATGAGGACCTTGTCGCCCGCTGTTAAGGGAGACTGTTTGACCGCCATCAAGTGAGAGAGTCCAGTTGGCCCTGGATCGTCTCCAGCTGCAAGACAAAGACCAACCGACAATTAAACAAGACCAGGTCAAAACCTAGTATATGGCTGGACCTAACACGTGATCCAGTCGACCAATGGTGTAACTTCATAACTCGGCCGGCCAATGGTGTAACTTCATCACTCACTCACTCACTCAGTCACTCAGTCACAGACATTCGCGTTTGTAGGGCTGGCCCCGCTGTTGCGGTCCAGCCAAAAACCATCCAGAGAGAGGCAGCATTTCTGGGGGTTGTGTGTGGGAACACAGAGAGATTCTGAACCCACCTTGTTGTAGAACTGGAGCAGTTCCTGGTGGCTGAACTCCACAAAAAGCTTCTCGGCGTTCTGGAAGAGAAGGCACACCCTGAGCATTACGGGGCTCCCACACAAGCACGTCCACCGGCTCTCCATAAAAAGCCTCCCATGAATAATTGCTGCGTTTTTGTCCAGGCAAAGAGTCCATTTCCCTTCCCCCGCCATAAAGGAAGTGCAGCCTTTTTCATCTTTTCTGGAAAATGCACAAAAACCTCTTTCCACTGATTCTCACCTTTTCAGACACACTCAGAGCGACAATAAATGAAACATAAATATTAGGAGTGGCACCGTATTGTCACGTATAAAATGCAACCAACTTATAACCAAATCAAAAAGCACAGTTTCCAACAGCATGCACAGAAAAGCATTTCCAACAGCAAGCACAGAAAAACGTTTTTTGGTCATCTTTGTACGTTAAGATCTGACACGGTTACACTTCATTAAGTACCACCCTTAAAAGCTAATTATGAGGGCATCTACATACCCACGGTTTACATGACCATCCAGCAGTCATGCACGTCAGCGACATCATTTGAAGTCTTTGGCGAGAATGTTTTTCGCCAAAGCGAACGGTCAGCGCTTCGGGGCGAGAACCACAACAGGGGAGGGAATGTGTCAGGGCACATTAATGAGAGGGAAATTAATGAGAGCCTACATTATCATCCATAATTAAGAGCAACGAGAGGAAGAATGTGATGTTTAGCACAAACTCACTTGACAAGTGCGAATGTTGAAAAGTAGGGCAGACTTGGATTTGGATTAGACAAGAGCAACAGCTTCTGTTTTTACTCCGCATAAAACAACAACAACAACAACAACAAAAAAAAAAACCGTACAGCAACAGTGCTTTCTATGCAAATTAACGGGAAACAAATGTCAAGCTATTATCTGCTTCAACAACGCACTGGTTACCCACACTTCCACCTTGTTTTCCTTTCCACTGAGCTGTATAAATGCAGAGTAGTCATTTTAATACCATCAATACGAGAGCAAATCAATCACATCTCTCCCAACAAGCCGCATCATTGGTCCTCACAAGGACCAATACGAGAATAAAAAATTAATAAATAAAAACTTTTTACATGAGATAGAAGGGAAGAAGGCCATAAAACACAATGCCTGCTTATTTAAACGTGTCGTGATAAAAATGGTAGAAGGGGCAAACTGTGTACCGTTGTTGTAAAGAAAACTACCACAAAAAAAGAAGAAAACACAATCACAGAAAGAATAGAGAGAGAGAGAGAGAGAGAGAGAGAGAGAAAAAAAACGTCTGAAACGCTCTCGATTTGAAACTTTCATTTGTGAAACGAAGCATTCATTCGTTTCAGAATTACCATGAAATTGGTTCTCGGGATGGCGCTTTGATATCACACTTTTTAATTATGAAAGGGAAGAGCAGCTCAAACAATGGGGAGTCACGGACGCTGATGTGACCTTTACGTTCATTTCCGACAAAGATATCTCCGCCATCCCAGAAAATGGCAAAGCAACCGACGGCGTATTTGAGTTTCGCAGGTACGGTTTCCAATAGCGATTTGGATGGTTTGTGGGTTTTTATTAGAAAAAAGCATGTTGTGACACTGTTAATATGTCAGTTTACTGTTTGTTAACACATTGTGTCCTGTGTCCTGTGTTAAGGTCATTCCTCTATAAAAAATAAAAAAAGAAGTCCTGGCCATGACAATGTTGTTGTGAAAGGCAGCCAATATCACTGGACTGGAAGAATGAAAATCTGTTTTTTTCCCCCACTTAATCATGTGGGGGTGGCAAGTCAAAAAAATGGAAGGATGGAGGGATGGTGTGGGGGCGATGGCAGAGGAAAAGACACTAAAAAGAAACAAACACATTATTCCTAAGACCTGAAAACCTCACAGTCTAGTTTTAAACACACTTTGGATACTGCAGGTGAAAATCTACACACACACACACACGTTCGCGCACACTCCACACATGCATGCACGTGTGAAAATAATGAATTATGGGTAAAAAAAAAAAAAAAAAAGAAAACACTGCAGAGATCCAGACAAAAATAAGTGTGAGGAGCCCCATCTTCACACACCTTAATTAGATCTTAATTTGATCTTCAGGCGAGTTATTAATGATCACATCATTTATTCGATCTTTGTGAAAAGCGTGGCTGCAGCACAACAGCAATTAATGTAATACGCCCCCCCTGAGCTCCATAATCATGCAAAATGACACTGCCAAAACGCACTGCGTGAAGTGGACAACTCTCAATACACAGCCAATACTCTTCTAGGTTCACTGCGCCTATATTTTAATCCAGAAAGTGTTTGCAAACAGTTATTTCACAAGGTAAACTTTGGGATAGCCAGTTGTTTTAAATAACTTGTCAATAAATACAGGATGGATTGTTTAAGATTCTTTGTTAAATAATCCACCGCTTTCCAGTGCCCGTTTCTGGGCTTGCCAATTGGCGCCAGCACTTCCTGTATGGCTGACTTCCATTCAGCCAATCACATCACGAGGACATTACACCATACGCGCCAGTCCTCAGGTGAGCTTTCCTCAGGTAAACCTCGAGCGTTCTGAAGCGGTATCACCGTACAATTACACAAGAAAACGTTTCAGTTACCATGGAAATCTCATGTGGGATTTCCCATTGCCTCGAGAGGTAGCTAAAGTGTGCAACTTCCAGGAGGAACTGGAGTGAGAAATGAATTGAGTTCGTTCGGCTAACCAGCGTCACATTTGATTTAGTTTCTCATGAGTCTATTACCCAGTTAGGATAAATATAGGCTCGGTTCAAAGAACGCTTGTTGCATTAGTACATCTGTATCGTTTAATCTCTGACAGCAATGAAACTTCCCGCAATCACAAGTTAATTTTGCTTCTATAACACATCCCCAAGAATATGTAAGCTGTAAATTGTAATTGTTCTCTTGCACAATTTTGTTCTTTGCAAATTCCCCCCGAACACTTTTTGAATATCTCTTTCTAAAACGTCCTTCTCCCTCAACCATACCAATTTTCCACTCTCAGAATACCTGAAAGGGACGAATACAAAATGTTCCAATGAAATATCTTTTAGAAATGCAAGAAGTATAATTACAGCTAATAAATTGAAGAGTCTTTGTTAGTTGACAGTTTAAAGAAATCCTAATTAAAAGACAGTTCACAAAGCTTTTTTCAAATTATGTTCTTTTACCAGCTGAAAGACATTTTGATTTAGTTGATCATGGACAACTGAAAAGCAAAGAAAAGTAAGTAAAGAAGGCTGCAGGGTGATATTAAAAGGATTCAGTTACGAACATATGGTGCCTGGTGGCTTTTTCAAAGCCTGACAATGTACTGGGGACAAACCTACAGTTCACATGTTGACATTAATTGCAACTAAGCACAAACATATGCGTATACAGAATGAATTTATGCAGTGTTTCAGTAATACAAAATTCATTTGAAAAGCATGGTCATTTTATGTGTGGCAACAACAGCTCTGATAGGTGGCCCTCAACTATTTTCTCTTTGCAAGAGTTCCTGAAAAATGTTTTCATTGTTTTAAACAAAATGGAATAACAAACATTTTAAAATTTGATTTAAGATGGAAACAGATTGTCAGTGAACATATTAAGGGGGGAAATACCCATCAACTGAGGCTGTTTTGAAGGTTTAAGTTCTTCTTTGATGGCTCAATCAAACTCAACAGACTGTAAATGCCGTCAGTGGAATATAACCCAGTAATGAGTCTGCGTTTGCTCTCTACTGGGATTAACGAGGTGATTCATAAGAACTCTCCAATACCACGGTTGTATTTCATAAAATATAAACATGTGCGCATTTCTCCAGCACGCGGTCCCATTATTTGGTTTCATAAAGAAGTGTCAGGCGGGCAATGTCATGATGTGGAATCTGGAGCATTTGAAGAAAAAAAAAAAAAACGATGATGAGGAGGGAATGTGTGTCAGGAGGTAAGGGTTAAACCCACTCCCACGTTTCGACACAAAGGTGCCACGCACGACTTGACGTATCTGGGCTAACGGTGACGGGTTTCACGTACGGGAGGAGCCGACCAAAAACAACACGGGAGATAAGGCGGGGGAACTCCGGAGAGTTATGCTGCGTGTTTCGCGGCTTTTCGCCCGCACCCAGGGGGGCAGCAGGACGCCGCGAAGATGAGGACGCTGCCGTTGGCTCCGCCGGGCGAAAAGCTAAAATACAATCTCGCCACGGGGCTCGGAAGACGGTAACCCCGAGCAGACGGCCAGCCAACGAAGACGGTTTATTTATGAGTTTTAAATTAAACATCAGGCATTAATGTCAATTTATCCGATGACATTGCAGTACGTAGTGTTTTTTATGTCTCCTTGAGTTGGTACTGATGAGGAGAGCGAGACATAAAAAAGCACTTCTCATGAATTATTTGCCAGGTGCTAAAATTTATGGTTTCCATGGGTTTTATTAAAATAAAATTTTTGACGTCTCTCATTCCTATACGCCGAGTGTTTCTGGTGAGAAGAGGGAGCTCATTATTGTTTAAAGTCCAGAAAAATAACCCTGCTAGAATCTCTCAGTGCTAATGGAGAAAGCACTGGACCCTACTGGTACTGAGAATGTTTTTACAGGACCTTCTCTGGCAGAAGAAGCCTGGCATGAACTCAAAACCCTACACACCGCCACAGCCGACCCCCAGGAACAAGGGGCCAATTAAACACAGATAAGACAGTCCTGATGCCACATGACTGGTTGCGCTCCTCCAATCATGGAGTGTGTTGGTAACAACCAAAAGAACACCACTGAAGGCCATTGGGGGATACTAACTACTTCCTCATAATACCAATAGGGAGCCGGGAAGCCTAACCAGAAATCGACCAATCACAACAAGCACTGTTCTACTGGTTGTAACCTACGTCATCTCTGAGCGATTAGTTGCGCTCTGTTTTCTATACGTAGGGTGAGACCATAATTCATATCTCATACCTATTATTCCTGTCCAGAACCTGATAAAAACCAAACTTCCTTGGATAAAACCAACGGAACCAACAATTATGCAAATTGCCCAACAACTGAGGCAGGATCTGCTTCCCGGTCTTCTTAGCTGCCAAACTGTCACAGGTGTTTTCGCCAGTTTGAAAGGTTATCAATCGCAGTTCTCAATTATCTTTTCTAAATAGGGGAGCAGGGAGAAAAGCGTTACACTCGCGTGTTGCTCTGGTGATTATCTCGCCTGGTATTTTCCAGTCCCCTCGTTATTTCTGAGTGAGTCACGGTGCATGATATCCCCGCTGTCTCCAGTGATTTGAAAACTCTGGAAAAGAAGGGAGGCAGAAGTAACTTTTGAGTTACATTTTTGCGCCCTTGACTAAAAAAAATAAATTAAAAAAAACGAAGCTCATTGGCCAGTCATAGATTCTTTACAGACAGTGAGGCCCTGAGCATTCTACAGGGCTGGATGGTCTTAACAGCCACTGGGCCCCATCAGACCACACGGAAGAAAACTCCGGAAGGCCCGGTCATCAACAGGAAGACTGCCGGTACGGCGCTTCCTCCCGATTAAGCCCGATTCAGACCACCAGAGTCCGTATTCGATTATTAACTTAACCCTAAATTTCACTCGCTGTTCATTTCGAGCGTTAGTTTTCCGACCTTTACCAAGGTCTTTGGGTTCAGTTCAGTGACCATCGAAAAACTGCACCTGCATCGAAGGCACTTGCACTCATTTGTCATTCTAATTTATGGACAAACAATTTGCTTTGAAGCCCGGCTCAGCTGTGGATAATTTACAAGTTGCGGTCTTACGCTGTCCCACAGACGGATGCTCCGTTTAAGGAACGTCGCACATCGACAAAATACGGCTGTTTGCCATTCATAAATACAGCACGACCTGCACCTGCGTTTTACACGTCATTAAACAGGGTTTAGCCAAAACAGAACGGACACTGTGTACAAACTGGAACCCAGCAGCTGCTTTTCAACACAGGAGCCTTCAGCCAAAACCTAATCTGATCAAACATGTAAAATAATCATTTCATACACAACCCCGGTGTCAGAGTTAAGCAAATAATGAAGCTCCATTATGAGCCTGGGACGACGCTGTGTCCTGTGCGCCTTATCGCAAAGCCACAGTAACGATGGAAAATGACTCCGTATGCTGAATAATGCCAAAATGCACTCAACCAGGCATCACATTTCCATAAGATAACACTGAAAGTGTCCTGAGGACATTACAATGTTATGGGGGGGGGGGGGGGGGGGGGGGGGTGCTGTTTCCAAACCATCCTGGTCGGCCAACATTAAGCAAATTGTTGAATTTATTTCGCCAGAAAACAAGTCCACAATGTTGTAACTTATGGGGAAAGCAAGTTTTCCCCTCTTTCTCTGGTGCAATTCAATCTAACCACAAAGTATTTTAATCATCCTCTCAACTGCCACACTTTCCAGAGATGTCAGTTAGAGCTACAATGATGTGTGGGATGAAAAATTTAAAACCCATTATTAATGTATATTTGGGAGTATTTAGAATACGAATTGAAACGTATTAATTAAACATACCTTCAAAATAACAGGATGGATTTATACATGAATCACTGCATGCCACAGGCTCCCTCAGTGCCCTCCTTAGCCAAGCATTCTCTACCATCCCACCATCCCTCCATCTCATCCTCCATCTCATACTCCCTCCAACCCACCCTCCCTCCATCTCATCCTCCATCTCGTCCTCCCTCCCTCTCATCCGCCTTCCAAGTCGTCCTCCCTCCATCTTGTCCTCCCTCCATCCCACCCCATCCTCCATCTCATCCTCCCTCCATCTCATCCTCCATCCCACCATCCCTCCATCTCATCCTCCATCCCACCCTCCCTCCATCTCAACCTCCATCTCGTCCACCCTCCATCTCATCCTCCCTCCATCTCATCCTCCATCCCACCCTCCCTCCATCTCATCCTCCATCTCGTCCTACCTCCATCTCATCCTCCCTCCATCTTGTCCTCCCTCTCTCATCCTCCCTCCATCTCAGCCTCCCTCATCTCATCCTCCCTGCCTCTCATCCTCCATCTTCTCCTCCTTCCATCTCAGCCTCCCTCCATCTTGTTCACCCTCCATCTTGTCCTCCCTCTCTCAGCCTCCCTCCATATTATCCTCGCTCCATCTCATCCTCCATCTCATCCTTCCTTCATCTCATCCTCCATCTCGTCCTCCCTCCATCTCATCCTCCCTCCATCTTATCCTCCCTCCGTCTCCCTCTTTCCCCTCCTCCTCAGAAGGCCCTCTGCTGGACGTAGAGCGGTCTGCTCCAAACAGGAGCCACCACTCCGGTGGAAACTGCACTTCAGATTCACGAGAACGGGCCAGAGACCAAAACGTTTTACGGTTCAGTGAGAAAGATGTACACGCGGAAGAATATGCACTCACGTAAAAGAGAAAAATTAAAATGTTAAATGTTGTGAAGACATAGTCTTAATGGCACTAACAAGTGCTTCCTCATCTTGATACTGTATGTATAGTGCATAATAGGGTCAGGTCACAAACTATAAAACTGTCATCAATACTTTTAAAATAGGTTAAACCATAAACATGAACAGTATACTGATCTGACACATTCGCTGGGAGAGGTATGTTGAAAATATATTTTTTAAAATAATCTAATATGACATGGAGTACTTGGCTCTACACCTTTCAGACTGCACTGAGCATATTTCATTATATGCATAAAATATCTAAGCGAAGTATGATATGAGTGAAGGGTAAGCATATTTATTTGACTGTCTCCTGATACTCGTTCACCTGAGGAAACACGCTTCCTCTTTGATACCGACACAGATAAAATATTGCAATCTTCCTGCGCGTCTTGCCTCGCAAATGTCTCGTGAAAATCTTGATGGAAACAGGAGCTCAGGGCAGAGCTGCTTGTTTTTGGCACTTCACCCTCGGCTCCCCAAACATTCTTAATTATGAATAAAATCCAGGACTCCCGGGTTAACCGGTTGCCATGGACACCGAGCTCTTAAAACCCTTCTTGTTATACTACTAGGCTGTCTCAGTCAGTCTCCTGCATGGTCGATGTCTGGCATTTATTTATTTATTAATTTTGACTGGATAGTGAGCAAATGAGAAATTTCAATATAAATGTAACTGTTCTTTTTTGGGGTCACTGGGAAATAATTAATTTTTTTGTTGTTGAAAGAAATCATTTTACTTTTCTTCTGTGTCAATCATTTAATAAGAACAGTGACCAATTCGCTCCCATGAACAGTGACAAAAGCCTCTGGTCTTTGAAGAAAAGTTCAATGAGACGGTCCACAGCAGACTGTCAGAAAAGTGTGTTTTTCTGTGTGTGTGTGTGTGTGTGTGTGAGTGAGAGTCTGAAAGAAAAGACGGAGATGGAAGAGTACAAAGCCGGTGAAGAGAAAAACAGTGACAGCTGAGGAAGAAAGGAAAATAAAACAGGGAAGAGACGCCACAGAGGAGAACTCCAACCGGACTGATTAATATTGCATAGCAATTCTTTCCAGCTTTATTGCGGAAACGTTCCGTCCCTCGGAAAGTAATATTTTTGCTAAAGCCGTTGTGATTTACACACACACAAAACGCGCGACGGCTGGCACCCGGTCGCCTGCTTAATTTCCGTCTTTCGGTTAAATTTAACCGGAGAGACGCGGGCACACAGTGTGTGTGCGCAAGCGTGGCGGCAGTGCACTGTCACTGATCAAACATTCGCCTAGAAACACACGACAGGCTTGTCCTATTGTAAGCCAGGGACGGGGACAGCTAAATCAAATTCTGGCATTCGCTATGCATTCACAGAGGCTTGTTCGAAGCACAGGTCAAAATAAATAAAAAATAAAAAAAACATTCCCCACCTTATTCGAAAATTACTAGCGCTCGTATGAAAACCTCAACCGAGTTTGGAAGTTGTTTGTTTCCTGGCTGACATTTAGCATTCAGGTTTTGGATGAATAGACCCTTAAGTGGCTGGCTCATAATAACAGCTCCCACGCCCCCCCCCCCCCCCCCCGGTGCATCACCGGAATCCCAAGAAAAAGCGTCTATGAAGCCTCGCTCAAGAAGCCGCCACGCAGAACAAGCGACCAATCAGACACCTGAGGGGGGAGGAAGTGACGTCACGCACAGGCAGACTGGCGTTCCGGAGCCGAGGCCAGCATGGGGTGCGCTGAGATGGCGAGCTCAGCGAGAGTCAGGGAGCCGGTCGGGGGGCCGGTCAGGGAGCCGGTCAGCGAGAGTCAGTCAGGGAGCCAGTCAGGGAGCCAGTCAGGGAGTCAGTCAGGGAGCCGGTCAGGGAGCCGGTCAGGGAGCCAGTCAGGGAGCCAGTCAGGGAGCCGGTCAGGGAGCCAGTCAGGGAGCCAGTCAGGGAGCCAGTCAGGGAGCCGGTCAGGGAGCCAGTCAGGGAGCCGGTCAGGGAGCCAGTCAGGGAGCCAGTCAGGGAGCCGGTCAGGGAGCCAGTCAGGGAGCCGGTCAGGGAGCCAGTCAGGGAGCAGCGCTGTTCCCTCCGCTTGTTTACCGAACCGATCATCGCCCCAAAGAACGCAAGCCAAAGGTGACTTTGCAAAAAGGGGGGGGGGGGGGAACAAACAAACAAACAAACAAACAAAAAACGACTCGGCGAAACTTGCAAAGATCTCAAACAGATAGGCAGATCATCCAGATTCCTGGAGCGTGCTAACAGCAGACAGAGGCGCAGAAGCGACTCCGGTTTCTTTTCCTGAGAAGCCGCTCGTTTTTCAAGACGGACTCGCGGGCCGTCGAAATCGAGAGCGTTACCCAGAATGCCTCTG
>CM077293.1:49843400-50075900 GCA_039654925.1 Anguilla pacifica
CTCATCCTCCCTCCATCTTGTCCTCCCTCTCTCATCCTCCCTCCATCTCAGCCTCCCTCATCTCATCCTCCCTGCCTCTCATCCTCCATCTTGTCCTCCTTCCATCTCAGCCTCCCTCCATCTTGTTCACCCTCCATCTTGCCCTCCCTCTCTCAGCCTCCCTCCATCTTACCCTCTCTCCATCTCATCCTCCATCTCAGCCTCCCTCCATCCTGTCCTCCATCTCTTCCTTCCTTCATCTCATCCTCTATCTCGTCCTCCCTCCATCTTATCCTCCCTCCGTCTCCCTCTTTCCCCTCCTCCTCAGAAGGCCCTCTGCTGGACGTAGAGCGGTCTGCTCCAAACAGGAGCCACCACTCCGGTGGAAACTGCACTTCAGATTCACGAGAACGGGCCAGAGACCAAAACGTTTTACGGTTCAGTGAGAAAGATGTACACGCGGAAGAATATGCACTAACGTAAAAGAGAAAAATTAAAATGTTAAATGTTGTGAAGACATAGTTATCTTAATGGCACTAACAAATGCTTCCTCATCTTGATACTGTATGTATAGTGCATAATAGGGTCAGGTCACACACTATAAAACTGTCATCAATACTTTTAAAATAGGTTAAACCATAAACATGAACAGTATACTGATCTGACACATTCGCTGGGAGAGGTATGTTGCAAATATTTTTTTTTAAATAATCTAATATGACATGGAGTACTTGGCTCTACACCTTTCAGACTGCACTGAGCATATTTCATTATATGCATAAAATATCTAAGCGAAGTATGATATGAGTGAAGGGTAAGCATATTTATTTGACTGTCTCCTGATACTCGTTCACCTGAGGAAACACGCTTCCTCTTTGATACCGACACAGATAAAATATTGCAATCTTCCTGCGCGTCTTGCCTCGCAAACGTCTCGTGAAAATCTTGATGGAAACAGGAGCTCAGGGCAGAGCTGCTTGTTTTTGGCACTTCACCCTCGGCTCCCCAAACATTCTTAATTATGAATAAAATCCAGGACTCCCGGGTTAACCGGTTGCCATGGACACCGAGCTCTTAAAACCCTTCTTGTTATACTACTAGGCTGTCTCAGTCAGTCTCCTGTATGGTCGATGTCTGGCATTTATTTATTTATTAATTTTGACTGGATAGTGAGCAAATGAGAAATTTCAATATAAATGTAACTGTTCTTTTTTGGGGTCGCTGGGAAATAATTAATTTTTTTTTGTTGAAAGAAATCATTTTACTTTTCTTCTGTGTCAATCATTTAATAAGAACAGTGACCAATTCGCTCCCATGAACATGACAAAAGCCTCTGGTCTTTGAAGAAAAGTTCAACGAGACGGTCCACAGCAGACTGTCAGAAAAGTGTGTTTTTGTGTGTGTCTGTGTGTGTGTGTGTGTGTGTGTGTATGTGTGTGAGTCTGAAAGAAAAGACGGAGATGGAAGAGTACAAAAGCCGGTGAAGAGAAAAACAGTGACAGCTGAGGAAGAAAGGAAAATAAAACAGGGAAGAGACGCCACAGAGGAGGAACTCCCAACCGGACTGATTAATATTGCATAGCAATTCTTTTCAGCTTTATTGCGGAAACGTTCCGTCCCTCGGAAAGTAATATTTTTGCTAAAGCCGTCGTGGATTTACACACACACAAAACGCGCGACGGCTGGCACCCGGTCGCCTGCTTAATTTCCGTCTTTCGGTTAAATTTAACCGGAGAGACGCGGGCACACAGTGTGTGCGCGCAAGCGTGGCGGCAGTGCACTGTCACTGATCAAACATTCGCCTAGAAACACACGACAGGCTTGTCCTATTGTAAGCCAGGGACGGGGACAGCTAAATCAATTCTGGCATTCGCTATGCGTTCACAGAGGCTTGTTCGAAGCACAGGTCAAAATAAATAAAAAATAAAAAAACATTCCCCACCTTGTTCGAAAATTGCTAGCGCTCGTATGAAAACCTCAACCGAGTTTGGAAGTTGTTTGTTTCCTGGCCGACATTTAGCGTTTTGGGTTTTGGATGAATAGACCCTTAAGTGGCTGGCTCATAATAACAGCTCCCACCCCCACCCCACCCCCCCGGTGCATCACCGGAATCCAAGAAAAGCGTCTATGAAGCCTCGCTCAAGAAGGCGCCACGCAGAACAAGCGACCAATCAGACACCTGAGGGGGGAGGAAGTGACGTCACGCGCAGGCAGACTGGCGTTCCGGAGCCGAGGCCAGCGTGGGGTGCGCTGAGATGCCGAGCTCAGGGAGCCAGTCAGGGAGCCGGTCAGGGAGCCGGTCAGGGAGCAGCGCTGTTCCCTCCGCTTGTTTACCGAACCCATAATCGCCCCAAAGAACGCAAGCCAAAGGTGACTTTACAAAAGGGTGGGGTGGGGGGGGGGTGTCACTGGGCTCTCATTTGATTACGCCCGTCAGAGGAATTCTGGGTAACGCTCTCGATTTCGACGGCCCGTGAGTCCGTCTTGAAAACGAGCGGCTTTTCGGGAAAAGAAACCGGAGAGAGAGGGCCGGCGTATGCGTGGAGCACCGCAGATTTACAGCACGTGGCGCAAAACATCAAACATGGAGGCTCTTCAGCAGCGGGAGGCCAACCCTGCGCCTCCTGCCTCCCCCTCTCTCAGAAGCGACGTTTGGGTTTTTTTCCCTCTCTCTATCTCTCTCTCCCTCCCTCCTTCCTGCCGGCATCCCATCCGTACAGGTTTGAACGCAAGCAGGCTATCGGGGGGGCCGCCATCCATCGCGCGGCTGAAAGCTGGGTCGCGTCAGTCCCCAGACAGGCACCCAGATCCCATTAAGAGTGGGGGGGGGGGGGGGGGGGGGGCGGGGAAGAGCGAGGGGGCTGTCAGGGTCTGCAGGAGAGGCCGCAGTCCGACGTCGCGCCAGACGCAGACGCGGAGACAAACAGGATGTGGTGCCGGCGCTGAAGAAGCCGCGCGGCTCGCACATCCATCGCGTTAGCGGCTCGGAACCCCTGGAAGGTTCCGCTTAACCGAGTCGCCAGAGGGAGAGAGAGAGAGAGAGAGAGAGAGAGAGAGAGAGACAGAGAGAGAGAGAGAGAGAGAGAGAGAGAGAGAGAGAGAGAGAGAGAGGGAGGGGAGAGAGAGAGAGAGAGAGAGCGAGAGAGAAGGAGAGAGAGAGAGACAGAGAGAGAGAGAGAGAGAGAGAGAGAGAGAGGGAGAGGGAGAGAGAGAGAGAGAGAGAGAGGGAGAGGGAGGGAGAGAGAGAGAGAGGAGAGAGGTGGCACTGGGTGAGAGAGCAATATTTCGCTGGGAAAAGAGAGGTGGGCGGAGCAGACTTGCGACTGAACGGTGACCCTCAGGTTACAGCGAGCAGGTGTGTGGGGGGGGGGGGTGACGAACGTGCTGCCTCGTAATCCGAGCTCGCCTCAAAACCCCGAACAGGAAGTCCCATTTTCACAGCCGTGTGCCCCCCCCCCGCCTCGGCCTTCCCGCCCAGCAAACCCACATCCTCCATCGCGGCGGCCTGGCGGTAACGAAGGAGACGTGCCGCGCGCACATCCGTCTCCCTCCGCCCGCGACATCTGCATGGGGCGACCGCAACAGAACCAGCCAGAGCCGCTCCCTCCCTGGGGCTGAGGTCTGGGCCTCGGAGGCCAGAGAGGAGAGAGAGAGAGAGGGAGGGAGGGAGAGAGAGAGAGTGCCGCTCCCTCCCTGAGGCTGAGGTCTGGGTCTCGGAGGCCAGAGAGAGAGAGAGAGGGAGAGGGAGAGAGAGAGAGAGGGAGAGGGAGAGAGAGAGAGAGAGAGAGAGAGCCGTTCCCTCCCTGAGGCCAAAGCTCGACTGATGGTCTGGGGCCTCGGAGGCGAGAGAGAGGGAGGGAGCGAGGGAGAGAGAGAGAGAGGGAGGGAGGGAGAGAAAAGGGAGGGAGAGAGGGAGGGAGGGGAGAGAGCCGCTCCCTCCCTGAGGCTGAGGCTCGACTGAGGGTCTGGGGCCTTGGAGGCATTCGTCTGGTCAATCTGCCTTCAATTAGCCAGAGAGAAAGAAAGAAAGAAAGAAAGAGGGAGAGAGACACAGCGAGAGGGAGTAAGAGGGAGGGAGGGAGAGTGGAAAGAAAACAGGTTTATTGTCCTATTGAGGACTTGTGTCCCCAAGCGGGCTGAATTCACCACAGCCCGGTGGGGGGGGGCGAGGGGGGCGAGGGGGGGGGGGGGTAGGATTTTCGCAGGGCTTTCACACCCCATTCAGTACAGTACACAGCGGAGAGCAATAACGCGGCACAAAGGCAGCGATTGTCAGGAGCGGCTCTGCGCCGGGAAGCTCCTAATTACAGACGGGGGCGCACAGAGCCCCCTTTCAGACAGGGCCTCATCCCTGGACACGGGTCACGTCTCACCTTCCCTTTCTGCTCCCCACAACACCCCCCCATCCCGCTTCCCCTCCCCCCCCGCCAATTCACAACACCCCCCCCCCATCCCGCTTCCCCTCCCCCCCCGCCAATTCACAATCCCCCCCCCCCATCCCCCATCCTCCACCCCCCACCAAGCCTGACCCCCGACCTCCCGGGGATTATGGGAAAGAGGTCCCTTCGACCCCAGGGCTCCTCCAATCTCGGGGCGGAGGAGAGGAGCAGGAAATCAGGTCGAGACGTCATTCCGACAGCCCGTTAGCCCGTTAGCGGTGCCGCGCTCCCGCACGGACAGCGAGGGAATTAAATCCGCGCGGCGTATTCCATGCGCCGTATTCCGAGCGTCGCCCGGTCTGATGGGTTTTTCCCCCCTCGCTCTTACTTCTCCACATTCTTTGACGTGCCCATTGAAAGAGGCTGTCGAGAGCTTTGGGGGAGAGTGGGGGGGGAGATAGGGCATGAGGGGGGGGGGGGGGATGCCAGTCAAACGTGTGAAAGAACAGAGCTCTGACTGACGGGTTTTGTGCCGGCGGGTCTGTGGTAAATGCCAATCGCGAGGGGGCCGGGCGGGGCCCATCGGGGAACGGGCTTCCCCTTCAATCGCACGACAAGGGACTGGCATTGCGCCCCGCTCCCCAGAACCCGAGGGCACTGCACCCCAATCCCCAAACCGAGGGCACTGCACCCCAATCCCCAAAACCCGAGGGCACTGCACCCTGCTCCCCAGAACCCGAGGCACTGCACCCCGCACCCCAAAACCCGAGGGCACTGCGCCCCCACTCCCCAAAACCAGGGGGCACTGCACCCCAATCCCCAAAACCAAGGGCGGGGCTGTGCTACCTTTGCCAGGAAATGTGCCCCACTTAATTTCGGAGCTTGCTGTTACAAACATGCCGGGGCTCCCAGAGGTCAAAGCCCCGCGTGTCTCTGAGCGAGGCCGTCCAGATGGGCTGTGTGAGAGGGTGTTTCAGCCCCCCCCCCCTTAACCCCCCCATCGCCACCGCCACCGCCCACCCCCCGCACAGGCCGCCACTTCCTGCAGTAGTATCCCGCACGTGGCGTTTGATTGGTGGACAGCGCAGCCTCCTGCAGAGTAAGTGTCTTCCACGAGCCGGACGGCGCCCCAGTTACATGTGAACGCATAAAGAGCGAGCTCCCTCCTTCGATAAGGACTTGGAATGCACCCTGTGCATCTGCCGTTGTTTTTAATCGGCTTATTATCCAAATATAGAGCTCAGAAAAAGGAATTATTCTCCCCGTAAATTATGCACGGCTGGCAATAACGCTCAACATAAAAAAATACTCAAAAAAGGAGTTTTAAATTATTTTCCATGCATTCATCTCACTAGTGTTCAAGATGGCCGTTAAAAACTATTTGTTTTGTAAACAGATTTTTCAGGGTATAAAACAGATTTAAGGGAAGGGAAACAGTGACAAACAGTAAAGTAATGATAGCTGACAAAATGCAGTTGTCGGTTTAGCCAATTTTAACAATGTTGACACATGAACGCAAGCTCTTCGATTCTGAATTTGAGAACATGGTCCAAAGTAGGATCCATCAGTGTGGAAAAAAAACCAACAACTAACACCACCATGCTTAGCGTCGCCCGTCAAGTGTGCACAAGGGAAGCTCGAAACAGCCCGCCCCTGTGTTCTGCAAAGAACATAGTGTCACAAAGGTTAGTAAATATTCCTGAGGGTGGACATTTTGTAAAACACCGTGCAAAAATGTCCGGACTGGAACAAACTGCAATACAGCAGCTGCCACTTCACAGTCTTTTCACAGCATTAATGTTTTCAAAAAGCTTATACGCGAGGATCTCGACAAACACACGCAGCCTGTCGTATCGAACATTACACATCCCCAGCTTTGGTTTCGTAAATAATCACAGGGACTTGCAATTATCAGCTTGTTTGAATACCCTTCAATAGTTCCTCGAGATATGCAGGGTTTTTGTGTTTTTTTTTTTGTTTTTTTTCGCGGGTCTGATGTCGGTGCCCTTTCAGCCGAACGTCGTCGTCGACGGCGACGGTGGCGACGGTGACTTGTTTACACCACCTACCCGTGTGCCTTCACAGAGAGCGCAGACTTCACAGGGCACGCATCACTCAGTCATCGCGCCTGTTTGTTTGTTTGCGTCTCCTCTGGTTTCGCTGTCTCAGAGGACGGCGTGCCTCATTAAGAGAGAAAAAAGCGGGGTGGAGGGGGGGGGGGGCGTCGGTCCTTAAAAGTGGAAATAAGGCGCACATTTCCCCCGTCCCACGGCGAAACGCATTTCCATAACGCGGCGCTCGCGCGGGGCGGCCCGCCCTCATTAGCGCCGCCGCCGCGGAGGACATTAGCGGCTAATTAGCATACGGGAGGGCCTCGCGACGACGGAGGCTTTTCCACACGACGAGGGAGCGAGAGAGAGAGCGAGAGAGAGCGAGAGAGAGCGAGGCCAGGCAGAGCGTGGGGGGGTGAGGGGAGTGGGGGGGTGGTAATGAAGGGGGGGGGGGGGGTTTGAGAGCGAGCACGGTTCAGCTCCCGCGCAGCTGATCCCCGAAAGCTGTCGAAGTCGCGGAGCCCGGAGATATTCAGATCAACCTGCGGCGGGAAAAATTTTTTTTTTTTTAAGTTACGGAGAAATTGAAGCGCTGGACGGGATACGGCTTTTGACGAACCCTGCGCCGGCATCGGGCCCCCTAATTGGGGAGCGGAGGGAAGTGGGGCCGTTTCCAGAACGTTCCGCGGAGGCGCGTGTCGGATGCGGCCGCACCAAAAAGACGAGGGCCAGACCGCTTCGCCCGTGTCTCCGGAGACTGCTTCTGTGAATTGGGCTCCAGGGGAGCAGATTAACCCCTGACACCGGCCTGTTATCAAAATGGCTGACTCAACTCCAACTGCCATTTCAAACTGCCGGATCACTGGGCAGCCGAGTAGAGAAGCTCAGAAAAGCGAGCACACGTTTCTAATTGCTTCAGCGGCTTTGTAATTAGTCACAATATTGAAAGTTCATTTCAGAGTGAGCACACTTAGCACGTTCACCCATGCTAATGGGAGAAGCTGAGCCAAGCAGTAGTTCTAAATGAACGTGAAAGCTGGATTTTTAAACGGGTCGCTCGTATTTGGATTGCACTCGGATTCAGATCCTTTTGACTTCACTTTTTCACTTGACGTCAGGTGATCCATTACTAAAAAATGAGTTAAGTGGAACAGCACCTCACTGTACTTTAACTTTACTGCCATTTAGCAGACACTGCTTACTCTGCATACAGGCCTATGTTTGCGTGTGCTCTGACACTCATTAGAGGGAATACACAATCTTATTTCGATAAGGATTCAAACTGCGTTGAAAGCACTTAAAGGCCATAACATCCTGTATTTTGTCAGAAAAGATCCATATGCAAATCCATATCTTGCGCATATTTACACAGGTGTCTTCACCTCCGATTAGTGAAAAACATTTTAAACTTCAAAGCTGAAAGCACGTATCTTAGGATAAGTGCCTCGATTACGCCAACACAGGCTCTGATAAGGACGGCAGACGGCTTAATTAAAGTCAATATATTACTGCGAACGCATAACAGCCTTAAGTTCTCCTCGTTCCAACTCCCCCGAGCGTGCCATTAAAGGTGTCATTAATCAATATTTACACAGTTTAATTGCATAGCGTATGTTTGTCCAAACTGCGCTGGCTGTCAAGCTATCATTCTTCCCACAAAGCAGCCAAACGTCAAAGAATCGCTAAACGTTTTCTTAGACAGCGGCGTGCATGACAGGCGAATAGGCCTAGTCCCAACAAGCAATTTTCTGTAGTTTTTTTTTTTTTTTTTTTCTTTCCCCAAAGACTTTGAAAAAAAGATGTTGATTTGCTTACAGCCAGCAGAGTCTCCTGGGGACTTCACTCTTGCGCAATAACCCAGCTCGGCTGCGATCTCTATCGCGCCGTTCACTGATTTTTACCAGACGAGGGTAGAATTCCACCGCACGGGATCCGCCTCGTGGACTATCCCGTACGGACCGCCCGCAAAAACCACACGCGCCACACAACTCGCGGTGCGGAAACGCGATGCGACAATCGCGGATGTCACAAACGATTGGTAGCAGGCAAACTTCGGTTGGAGAGCGGCTTTAGCCGGTCTAAGACAGCGGCGGCCTCTTTATGTTCTCGGTAAATAAAACCTTCAGAGGATCCGCGCGGAGCCACAACTAGACCAACACACGGTTTTAGGGCTCTCATCTTTCAACATTAAAATGCATGAGCACGTAAAAAGCACTTCTGAAATTTAACAATAACTTTCAAAAAGAAAAAGAAGAAGAAAAACAACCGTACGGCTGACAGAACCGAGCCCAACTGCCCATTTGGTGAGGAATATAAATCACCCGCACCAGCGCCAGTCTTCGGCGGGATGATGTTTGTCCTGATTTTATATCGCCCAGAGTGAAAAAGCAAAAGGAAATTAAAACCTCCCCTGGCTCTGTGGCTCATGTCAACACCTAACAACGGGGGGGGGGGGCCTCGATATGCCCCTCGATATCCTGCTATCGGCAGCCCTGTGGAAACGCTTCACTGATCTGACGCGGAGAAATACCTGTGCGTGTGAATTATTCACCGGGTTTTGCCTTAAAAATATTGCAGGGCAAACATTCCGAATGTATGCTTTTGGGTGAATTACTCCGCATCGCCTTCGGGCTGTCGAATAACCGAAAACAGTTTCTTGTCAACGCACTGTAAGCAAAACACTACAGAGTGCTTTGAATGGCTGTTTTTTTTTTTCCCTCCTCCCCGACCAGTTAAGTCTTGAGCTTTCCTCCATAAAACTGCTCACACTCTGCACAGTTCTGTCCGCTCTCCAGCACCGACGGGAGACAGGTAGGGAAGGCGAGCATCACGGCAGCAAAAAAACCCGAGGTTCAGCTTCGTCCCCGCGTTCCACGGACCAGCGAGCGCCCCCAGAAAAAGCGAGTGGGGAAATTGCCTTCCTCCCGAGCGCCTTTCTCCCGCGCGCGACTGTGACCAAACGGATTGCGGAAGGCTGTGACGTGGGCTCGGAGAAAGGCGGCCGGTCGGAGTAATTGCCGAGGGCCGACTTTTCTCCAGCCTCTGAATTTTATCTCTTTACGCGGCTCCGCGCCGACGCGCCTCTTTAGGGGTTTCTGGAGCTCGCCGTCTTATCAGGGATCCGCAGGACCCCCGTAAAACCGGGCCCAGGACATCCCTCAAAGCCTCGCCCACTCGCCCCCTTTCACAGCAGGACGACAGCGGCACGCCGACACCCACCCCACCCCCCCACTGTCCCCCACACATTTCCCCCCGAAAAATTAACCATCAGCGCTAAATTTACTTCTACATTGCGCACGATATTAGCGCGCGCGCTAAGTACCATACGCAAAGCAGGATTACTAATAAAAACGATCCATAAGATGACAACTACAGTAGCCAGAAACCAACCAATCATTATACCAATATTTAATGAAGTATTACATGTACGTCACGCATTTTCAGCTTCCATGAACTGGAGGTTATAAATTATAATACAGTAAACAATGCTAATGTTGTACAGGCAGGTACAGAAAGGGTACAGGCCCACAGGCAGGTACAGAAAGGGTACAGGCCTACAGGCAGGTACAGAAAGGGTACAGGCCTACAGGCAGGTACAGAGAGGATACAGGCCTACAGGCAGGTACAGAGAGGGTACAGGCCTACAGGCAGGTACAGAGAGGGTACAGGCCTACAGGCAGGTACAGAGAGGGTACAGGCCTACAGGCAGGTACAGAAAGGGTACAGGCCGCGCGTATATTTCAGAGCCCTGTTCCGTGTTGGCGGCTGAATGGCATGAATGAAACCGCTGGTGTGCGTGCTGGCGGGACCGCGGGTCTGACAGGGAGACGGTGAAACACACGCGTTCTGTGAAGGCGGCGGCATGTCAGACGAAAGATTTGATGCCGTTCCTCGCGGCCTCCTCAAGGCACCGTGCGCACCTTTTTTTTTTTCTTTTCTTTTCCCCAAAAAACCCGCTCCGCACTTCCCCTCTTCATATTTCCTTTTTTTTTTTTTTTCTCTTTTGCCTCTCGCTTCAATCTTCCGAAAAAACGGTTTGGACCTGATATACGGCAGCAATCTGTCGGCGCGTGAAATGTGCGCCACGCACTGTGTGTGATATTATGGGGGGGATGGAGATGCCCTTCCCAATCCGAGATAGGCCAGTATTTTCAGACGGGTTTTTCCTCCTCTGAATATTACGTTGTTTCAATCATCTTAACGCGCTTCGCCGAAACGCGTTTCAATCATTTAAATATGTTTCACTCAGGCGCTCGGCGAAAATGTTTCTTTTTCCGACATAAAAATGACCTCAAGTAACTGGAGAACAAAACCAGAAGAAGAAAACACACATAAACTCGCCTTCCTCAGTCCTGCGTCTGCGTATTCCTACTTCTGATGAAGCCTGCTTGCTTAAGACGCACACTCTCACCAGTGCACAGGATAATTTCTCTCAGGCATTCTTGCTTCGTTGCATTTAATGAACAATAATAGGAAGGGCCGCGCGTAATGAGTTCTTTTTCTGGTTTGTTTCTGTACTTAAAGACATAATTATGCGGAGACGGTGCTCCGTTTTTCATTAACAATCTATTGCCATCGATAGCTGGAAGTATACGGAGCCAGCTGATTGGCCCAATTTCGCCCACAGTGCAGCGGTGTTCACTCTCAGCTGGGTTTCGTTGTTACTCAGTCATTAATTGTTCAATCGAAGAAGCCGGCGAAATGCGGTTACGCTCGATTCTCGGCCTGTTAATTGGGCCAGAATTGGTCGCTGAATTTAACGTTTAGAAAAAACCGAAAAGCAGCAGTGGATCTCAGCAGAGGCTCCGAAGGTCAAGTGTTGCAGAGAGGGGTGAGTTGAATTAGACGGGACCGCAATGGTGCGTAGCCCTACTGTACCTCTGGAAAGGGGCCCTCCTCTGGCCCCCCGCTATGGGACAAGCTACAATCTGGACGTCAGTCACAGCCAATTTCCTGCCACAGACTGAAAACTGACTTATTTAAACTACACCGTGGCTCGCCTAATACCAAAACGTTCCGCATGGGTTTACTGGCCGTACCAATGGCAAATCTAAACCTGTATTCCCAAACCCATTTACGCCCCAATTCTATATTCTCTGTCCCCATCTTGTGCCTCCCTGTGGCATCTAAAGGCATGCTGTAGGATGACGTGTCGTGTGTCATTGGTTGCGACCCAGATGGCCGGGATTCAGACCTGGATGTACCGTACACTGCTTATGTAAGCCACTGTGGGTAACAGGGGCTGTTAAATGACTAAATGTAAATGTATGGGCGAGTGACAGAACTGCAAAAATGCTCTGGAAAACGCATTACACAGCGGGAAAAGACACAGATGGGGAAGTCAGCGTAGCTCCTGTTTCAAATTTAAGGGAGGAGGGGGCAGGGGGTCCCAGCAATCAGGCCCAGCAAGGTCTGGCTGACAGGTCTTGGTGTATATGTGGATGAGATTACAGCGCGTTTATATGTACACAGTCCCAAATCTGCGATTCAAAAACAGCATAAAAAAAGCACTGCTGACTGTGACACCGGATAGCCCTGAGCACCGGGACAAGCTCAGGCCCCGCGATTCTCCGCAGAAGCCCAAGGACTCCGCTCGACTGCTGAAGGTGACCTTGCTCCGCAAGTACGAGCAGGCGATAGTCTGAGCCGATACGGCCCGTCGGCCTTGGGAAGCCTGATTCACAGGATATCAGGATAAAATTACCATTAATCATCAAAACAACCCCCAGAGGCCTTAATCTCTGAATGCTTAGACAGGCAGGGCTGCAAAAAAAAAAAAAAAACTATAAACAGAAGTGCACGACGTTGAGTGAGGAACAATGCGCCTGCCCTGCCAAACAGCATTTGATTTTCGGGTTTTCCGGAATGGGGCGTCCATCCGTGTGTAAACGCATTTGCAAAAAGCCGCAACCAAATATGAGCGAGCGGATGCGCCTGTGTGTGTGCGTGTGTGTGTGTGTGTGCGCGCGAACGTGGGTATGTGTGTGAGCGAGTTGGAGGAGACAAGAGACAGGAGGAATGGCGTATCCCACAAGCCTTGGCCAGGGCTCAGCGACACCCACCTGCAGGATGCGTCACGCTCGGACTTCCTGCCCCAGGATACGGTTTCGGAAACAACCTGCCCGCGTCCAGGAAGCCCTAAACTCGCAAATACGGTCACGTGACCGCTCTCCTGGAACAGACAGGCCCAGGAGAACAATGGGAGAGAGAGTCGCGCCCGTCCAACGAAGAGCTTCAAAAACAAACCGTCATTTTCACAGCGTTTTCTCCTGGAACAGAGCGGAGAAGCCGCTAAAGTGAGAAAAGGCCATTTTCAATATAATCCGTGTCACATCTGATGGGTTGTGAAACATCAGCAGGAGGTTCTTCTCCAGTCGTGGGTTAGTTACAGGAATATAAAGAGCCAATCAGTCGCAGTCGAAGTCTAAACATTCGACCGACCGTTTATAGCGAGCTTCTCCAAATATTCTCAGAAAACCTGCCTTCTCTGGCGTATGAACCGAGCATCGGGGTCGACCGGGATCATAATGGCGGTTTAAACCACAATGGGAACACATTAACTCGCCTCTCTGAATTATGTAAATCTCTTTTGAGGAAAAAAGATGGGAAAAGTTGGGCAACTGTAAAGTCCCGGGGAAAGGGAGCAGTCGTGCTGATTACCGTTCGCCCAAGCACTGATAAGGAAATGTAAAAAGGGTGAGGATGCTTCGTGTGTCCTCTTTTCTGTTGCTAAGCAACACCCGAAGAAAACAAAACCGTTTTTTTTTTTTCTCCATTTCAGCCTATAAAAAACCAATAAGCAATCATAAAAACAAAGCAATCAACCGCACGGCCCAGTAGGAGTTTCGACACGCTATCGGGCTAATTCCGAAATAAAACAGAGATAATAAATGAGCGATGATAATTTTGTCCCTCTCCGCATTCTGGAACTGGAATTTTCCTCGGTCCTTTGTCTGATTGGCTGCACACGGCTACAGTCACAGACTCCGCGGACCACCGCCGCGCAGGAGCTGAACATCTTTCGAACCCCCGCGTGCCAGTTAGCGCGCGCGCGCGCGGCTAAGAACCGCGGAGGCGGGGGGGGGGGGGCGCTCAGCCGAGCCCCTCGCCTTCCGCGAAAAACGGCCCACAAATAGCGCCGTGCGAATGGAACTTAATGCGCCACGTTCGCCGGACGCTACGTAACAAGTAGCCAACGCAATTAACGCAGCGACGGCAAAATCAGGAAGTACAAATAAATTTAAAAAAACACGAAAAACAAAAAAACGAAAGGTCCAGAAGCGGTTACGGACCGTCCTTCTCCACACCAATCTTGCCAGCCTCGTGTTTCCGGGCGTTTTGAGAAATTGCGGACGATACCCAAATTTCTCGAAACGCGCTTGGCTCACGCCTCACCGTCCGTTGCTACGCGGAGGAAAGTGCGCCTCTCGTCACGACCCGGCGGCGTCTGTTCGGACGCCAGTTTTCCGCGCTTGCCTTTCTCAGCGGCCGCGGTCCTGACGGCAGCTGCTCCTGCGTTCGCATCTGTTTTGCGTCTCGGACAGCGCGCGCAGACACCTCGGCGAAAGCCCGATAGCGATCGCGTTCGTTTCGTGTTTCGGCTTCATTGTCCCAGCGTCCTAGACAGGATGTTTCAGTTCGCCTCATAATTTCGCTTAATCTGATTTGGGGCCTGGATGTCGGAGACTGGAGTAATACAGAGTTACAAGTTAGAGGTCTAGTCAACGGCGACACAGACAGACAGACAGACAGACAGGGGTCCTGTTCAGAATGTTCTTGAGTTTGCGGCACCATTAATGAGATGTACCCCATACACACGCGCGCGTGCGTACACGCACACACAGGTAATTACAGGGAGTTTCACAGACCACTTAACATTGTTTCATCTACCACAGTTTCATTTTTAAAGAGCCGGAACGCGCCACATTATTTTTTTGAAGTGAGGCTGCTGCTGCTTCTTTTTTTTTTTTGTGACGAACGCACAGCCACAATTCATGCGTATTTATTTCAGGGGCCAAATGAAGTGCATCTCCGTGGCGATCGTAGTCATTATGCGATCGGTTTCCTCTCGGGCGCCAGGTCGGCCCGTGTCGTCCGGAGCGAGAGGCCGGGGATGTAATCACCGACTCTCTCTATTTAGTTTGGACCGGCCTCTGCACTGCATCTCTGACACTGAAGCAATATGCAACTAATTTGTCATTCCTTTTTAGTTTATCATAACAATTACATTTCGTTAGGGTTTTTTTTCCCTCTTGCTCTGAGTTATGTTTTTGCCCGCTGCGACGTCTTTCCTGTGTGTGCGCACGTGTGTGTGTGTGTGTGTGCATGTGCAGGCATTTACATCTTCGGATGTACGCATGTATTCAAGGTTGTGCATGCTTGTGCATGTGTGTGTCTATGTGTGCAGGTGTTTATATGTTAAGGAGTATGCATGCGAGTGCGTGCATCTCTGTCCATGTTGTCCATGTTTGCGTGCGTTTGTGCGTGCATGTGTGTCTGTGTGGAGGCATTTTCATGTTTAAGTGTACGCGTGCATGCGATTGTGTGTGTGTGTGTGTCCATGTTTGCGTGTGAGTGTCCGTGTGTGTTTGTGTGTGCATGTGTGTCCTTGTATAGGCATTTACATGTTTAAGTGCACGCGTGCATGCGATTGTGTGCGTGTGTGACCATGTTTGCGTGTGAGTGTCCGTGTGTGTTTGTGTGTGCATGTGTGTCCTTGTATAGGCATTTACATGTTTAAGTGCACGCATGCATGCGATTGTGTGTGTGTGTGTGTGTCCATGTTTGTGTGTGAGTGTCCGTGTGTGTTTGTGTGTCCTTGTATAGGCATTTACGTGTTTAAGTGTACGCGTGCATGCGATTGTGTGTGTGTCTGTGAGTGTTTGCGTGCGAGTGCGAGAGCATTTGCATACAGGTTAACCTCAGGTCACTTCGCGGTCATACATGGCGACTGATTTAATTCTGTCTGAGGCGTCGGAGAGGCGCTAAGATGCCGCCATCGCTCCGTTTCTAAAGAGGGCGAGTTCTCCACTGACAGCAGACATGAAAGCGGCTTTCAGGACCGTCGCTGATGAAAGAAAAAGAATATTAAGCAAAACGGCACATAAACAGGAACGCAGCTTTAATGGCCGCCCCTTAAAATGCGGGATGAATAATTTAAAGGGGGGGATGTGCGCCGCACCTTGATCGCGCGCTTGGGGAGAGCTCAGCGGCCCGTCGCGGGGAGCCTGGATGAGCTCATGCAACATCAGCACCGCCCACTGCCCCGCCCCACCACGGCGGTCCACCGAAACACGCGAATACAGCCGCCGCCCTCTCTCTCTCTGTCTCTCTCTCTCTCTGTCTCTCTCTCTCTGTCTCTGTCTCTGTCTCTGTCTCTCTCTCTCTCTCTCTCTCTCTCTCTCTCACAGACAGAGAGACAGACAGACAGACAGGCAGTCAGACAGACAGACCGATGGACAGACAGAAATGCAGACAGACTGGCAGGCAGGCAGGCAGACTGACAGACAGAGAGACAGACAGACAGACAGACAGAGAGACAGACAGACAGAAAGGCAGGCAGGCAGACAGACAGACAGAGACAGATACACTCCTCAGGTGGTGGGGACAGGAAGGCCAGGCCAGTGGTGGCAAGTGCTGCCTACCACCTCTGCTCCGTGGCTGGTGTCCCCACCACAGGGAATTACACGATATTTACGCTCCTGTCACTTTTCCTGACGCGTCATTGCTAATTTACGGCATAAATATCATGACAGTCCACTCAGCTGAGAAACAGCTCCCCAGTTCCATACAGGCCCTGAAACGGTTTGCAGGTCTTTAAAAGAAAGTTTCCACATTCCATAAACATGCCATTTTAAGATAGTGCTGCATAAGTGTTCCAACACCACCGTCAAACGCTCGAAGAAAAACAAACACAAAAAAAAAAAACGAGAGATAATTTGCAGCCGTGTAGGCGAAGCTGACTGGAGCAGCCCTTCATTGCGCCAGCTACAGTAGATAAAATATGAGGAAGTCGCGCAGCTGGCGCACAATTTACGAGTTGTTCCAAAGGTTCCCGTGGGAGACGGGCCTCACATCGCAGCCGAGCGACCCGCCGCTCTTCATAAACGCGCATCTTTCAGGGCCGGATCGCGGGTTCACCCAGAGGCTGCGTTTCAGCGGCGGCGCTGTCGGGTCGCTGGATGACGTCGCCCAGCGGCTCGTGTTAAAAGTTAAAAGCGTTTACGCTCCTGTTCCGTTGAGCGCGCGCACTCGCTTGCATGCCGATCGTCTCGGTTACGAGACGCGCCCGATTTTTTTTCCTTCGGCTGTGCCGTGCGTGCCACCTTCTCGTCTGCACCTGTTCCCCTCGTGACAATTAACAACCCGGGCTGCATTCCGTTAAAGTTTGGCTTCCCAAAATTTTTTAAATGACTTTGCTTCCTCAAAACTATGTGAAAGCTAATTTTAGCACGGAGACGGGAAAAGAGATCAGCCTGTCACTGAACCGACGAAGAAAGAGGGTCTTCATTTTCGCGTCGTCCATTCCGTATACTTTCAGCGTTCTGCGGAAGCTACAATGAAACCGTTTTGACACTTTGTCATCAATTCAGAAGGGATCGTTTTATATTTTTATTTTATTCCGCCACCAGACCAGGAGGATTGCTTGCCACTGAAATTAGTGACAGTGAAAGGAAATTAAAAACAGCGATAATAGATATAATATCACTTAGACAAGTGTAACAGCTACTTTAATTCACAGCTCAAAGTCGGGCGATGAAGTGCCATAATAGTTTCGTTGAATGCCCCCCTTAGACCAGCTTTCAGTGCCTCTCAATGTCTAAAGATAAACAGACAGCAGAATTACCATTTTAATGAAAAAATGATGAAAAACATGTTTATTTGAAGCCAGGATTCTTGCAAATTAATGGATGTCCTATTTGCATAGCATTTCGACCGGTCAGGTTGGGGATTTCTGACAGTAGAGAATAGATGCGTTCCCCGACCCCCCCCCCGTAAAACAAAAAAAGGCTTTGATTTTTAGGGCCCCCGGTGACCAATCAAAACAAAACAAAACAAACAAGCAAAAAAAAAAAAAATTTTGGCGTGATTCTTGTAGATGCTGCCCCCCTTGAAGAGTATTTTTGAGGACTCCGCATTGTAAGAAACTGCACACTTTTAAGGATACGATCATGTTGGTCACGTAGGTCAACTGAAGATTGAAAAAATGAAAAGGAACTTTAATGTTCATTGATATTTCCAAAAACCGTATTCTCCTATGAAGTACCTGCCACACAAAAACAGCGAAAGCATTCACACTGCCCCTGACCTACATAACGTCTTTGAAATCCTGAAAGTAAATGATCAAAAAGTATCCCAGTGGATGGGTTGTTTTTCATCTTTTGGATGGGTGGTGTAAAACTCTATGCTAATTTTTACTTTATAAAGCTTTTTAAAGCCATTGGCCAACCAGTGTGAAATCAAACTGGGTTAACTCATGATTTTTACTTTGTTGCAACTCATTTCAGTCCAACCAATTCCATAAATGAAACACACTTGGCCAAAAACACCTTACAAATGCCCAGGACAGAAACCGAAAATCAGCAATATACACTACATGGCCAAAAGTATGTGGACACCTGACATCCAACATTATGGGCATTAATATGGAGTTGGTCCAACCTTTGCTGCTATAACAACCATGACTGTTCTGGGAAGGCTCTATACTGGATGCTGGAGCATTGCGGCAGGGATTTGCTTCCGTTCAGCCAGAAGAGCGTTAGTGAGGTCGGGCACTGATTGGGCGATTAGGCCTGGCTCGCAGTCGGCTTTCCAACTGATCCCAAAGAAGTGGGATGGGGTTGTGGTCAGGGTTCTGGTCAGGCCAGTCAAGTTCCTCCACACCGTTCTCGACAAAACCATTTCTATAAGGACCTTGCTGTGTGTATAATAATCCAACACAACAGCAGTATTGCCTTCGACATACAGAACACACACTATGCTTCATCTTTGATAAATCCTACAGAACTCAAATTATAACTCCATTTCTCCTCTTAACAATTTATTGCATGAATTCAGGGGTGCACATTTTAGGCTTTTAAAAAAATATAAATATAAATAGTTCAATTTTAATTAAATCACGATTTCCTCCAATATTTGCTACAGTAGATGAGCACAAAATTACTGCAGATCTCAAACTGAGTATTTTATCCCAGTGTTGCATTATCCCACCATTCACTAAAGAAATGCTCTTGAGCAGTGGGTCGCACAAAAGATTCAATAAGTCAACGTGGCCTCATGGAAATTCAGCCGAGTTCCCACTGTTCGTTCCAAGGCCACGAAAGAAATATAATAATAAATCTATTTTTGCTTTCTGGTCAGGGATGGGAGGGGGTGCCTACACATCCCAAAGTACTTTTATCCCAGGTGCAACAGAGACAGAAAACAAAGATAAACACGTATAAAGGAATGAAAGAAACCACAGCACACTGGGATTTATGGCGAGTCTCTTTAATTGTTAAGTTTTCGTCCAGGAGCCTGAAAGCTCCGCTATTAAAGAGATTTCCAATAAATCCCAGGGTGCCGAGGTTTCTTTTGTTCCCGCTTTCTTGGTGCCGCGAACATCGTTCCAACAAGACATTTCTTCAGCGGGGGAGTGCATGGGCGGATATTGTTCAAGCGATGTGAAACCCCGATCAACAGTTCAATAAAAAGCCCAATAATTATTTTTTTCGAACACCGTCTGGCCGGTGACGTGACTGCAGCTTTCTCTGCTGATCCAAGGGAGCCCCCCTCCCCCCCCAAAACAGTACACCAGCGGCCACTGTTTATTTTCACTCTGCTGGCCGACAGCTGAATGCTCATTGGGCCTGAGAGTAGGCAGTAGTCTCCCACTGACCAGAGGGGGCGCTCTTGCACATCATGATTCAGAATTTGAGTAGGGGGGGGCTCTGGCTGGTGTCCTGGCTAAATTCCCAACCTGGCTCTCTCAACCTGCCATCGAAACATCCCCCAATTTAATTTGCTAAAATAAAAATCGTTCTCTTCCCCTCCACCTTAGCTGATGTGTAGTGATTGTTCTGGCACAAAATGGCTGCCGTGCATCACCCATCTGGGAGCTACACATTGGTGGTGGTTGCGGCGAGTTCCCCCACATCACCGTATAGCCCTCTGAGTATCTGGAAAAGGGCTATATAAATGCAATGTTTCATTCATTCATTCATTCATTCATTGAGAAATGCAGACCTAAAACACTGGAGCGTGTATTTATAGGCAGGTAATCGGGAAAGCGAAGAACAGCTTGTGGAAGCCACAGAAAAAGACGGAAAACAAACACTCAGTTCAGCTCCGGGGAGCACCAGGTCCACGCAGTAAAACGACAGAAGCACGACAAGCACCGCACGAATGTTCAAGCACACAGTGTGCTTAATTGCGCTCATTGTGCCCGTTGCTAATGTTCCATTTGTGTGGCTGGCTTTTTTCGCAAACGACTGTACAATCACTACCTCCAGGTGGCTCCTACGACAATGAGGTTTTTAATTAAAACATTTCAAATAAAATACATTTTATGTTTTCCCATCACTTTGGGGAAAGAAAATGTACAACATCGCCTCGCAGATGCACATTATATTTTAGTAATGTATTCGGGTATATACTGAACAATTCCTGGTTGTTCTTGGTTAGTGGCTTGTTACCCACCTCTATGAAAACAACAGAACAGGAAGGAATACAGTGAATATAGAAGACAATAAATGCTGCAGATAAACAATAAATGTAAATTGTAAGAAGGGTTCCTACGTGTGTCCTAAGCACTGACACTATGGAAAATGCTGATTCAAACACCTGATTCAACTAATGGACTAATCATGGTCAATCAAGACCTTGATTAGTTCAATCAAGTGTTTTAAATGCTGATTGGAACAGAGCCATGGCAGCCCCCTCCAGTCCATCCATCCACTCATCTGCTATCTAAACCCGCTAATCCTGGTCAGGGTTGCAGGGGATCCTGGAGACTATCCCAGCATGCATTGGGCAAGAGGCAGGAATACAGCCGGGAGAGGTCGCCAATCCATCACAGGCCACTCCAGTCCCCTTTTTGAAAAAGACTGGCCATCACTGCACTACACTTATCATTTTTTTCCCATTATTGAAATATTCCACGCGAATTCCACATTACAACATTATAATTTCACCTTAAGCCTCCGAAAATGACCACACCTCTTTGAAGGCAGCCTCCGCAACCTTACCCTGTTCGCCCTTTAAACCTGAGCTTGCGTCAGGTGTCATCGGGTTCCGCACGCAGGTCTCGCACTCGAAACCAGAGTCCGCTTCGGCGACGGATACACACACCGGCGGAAAGTGCCGGAAAGTGCCGGGCTCCCTCGGTGGTGTCAGAAGGGTGAAAAAAAAGCCGCCAGAGATGAACTCTCCGGCCACGTGCTCGAACCCCAGACTGGCGTATTTCCTCGGACCGAAATACCTCACCTCAGATACCCTCTACCTCAGCAGCTCCGGAGTAAATGGCTTAAATAAAGCACCAGCCAAGAGTTACACAAGCCCAAATAGACCAAGAGTTGCATCACAGCATCCCACAAGGTGCTCTGAACAGATTCATTTTTGCTAAACAGTGAGATGTCACACCATCATAATTGACACTGTAAGACTTCACCCGAATATGAACAGCTTTACTGAACGTTAGCAACAGCTAAATGCTCCTGAATACACTGTACACATGCAGGCATCGTTCAGTGATGGGGAGGTGTCATCAGCCTATTTATTCCACGTTAGGTCTCTCGTAGCAAAGAAAAAAACCATCAAAGACTTTCAGCCAGCGTTTCAATATCTATTTTCCTCAACGTCTCAAAGATCTATTCTGCATCTCACGACATCACAGTCACTTATAGCGGACGATCTAAATCCACGGTAACTCGAAGGAGAACATCGGCGTTGGTCTCAGGAACAAAAAAAGCGTGATGTCACAGAGGAGGCGCGGCAGACGCATTTTTAAACCAGCGACTGTGATGTCACACGGTCGCCATTCTCAATCCTCACAGACCACCCCCACGGTCACCGAGTGGGGAAAAGCTTCCTCTTGCGTGCGGAGCTGAAGGCCACCCCTGAGGCGCTCCAGGTAGATGTGACAGCCCTTCCGAGCCGTTTCCCAGGGTGCACTCTGATACGGTAAGGGAAGCACGAAGCGACACATTGATGCCGCCGCATCTTTTCTGTATCTATAATTCATCTGCCCCTCTCCAAACAAAGGCCTGAGCACACAGGAATATGATTGCACACACACACGAGAGAGAGAGAGAGGGGAGAGAGAGAGAGAGAGAGGGGAGAGAGAGAGAGAGAGACAGGCCGACAGAGAGAGAGACAGTGATAGACAGACAGAGAGAGATGGAAAGAGGGAGAGGAAGAGAGGGGGGGGGGTGGGGGGTGGGGGGGGGCAACGGTGACCTGGGAGCACTTCTACAGAGTCTGATCCGAGGTACTCTTTGGGTAAGTGTCTCTCTCTCTCACTATCCCTCTCCCTCCCTCCCTCCCTCCCCCCTCAGTCTCTTTAAATAATCATCTGGGTGTGCATTATTAAGTGTTCCCGTTCGGGGCAGACCGCTTCGGGACAGAGTGACGTAATCGAGGCCGTCTCTAATCGCTGGATAGAGCACAAGCTGAGCTCACACATGCCTGCGTTAGAGGCTAAACAAATGATGTCGCGGCACAAACAGACCCATACCCACAATTTACGGCACACACAGCAAACGGCAACATGCTGTACCTTCAGTGCAGCCAGCCTCCAAGACAGCGGTAACCAACCCTGCTCCTGGAGATCTACCATCCTGTAGGTTTCCATTTCAACCCTAATTTGGTACACCTGACTCTACTAATTAGCAATTGAACAAGAGCTCCAGCTGTAGAATGAGGTGTGCTTTGGAATGGAAACCTACAGGATGGCAGATGCCCAGGAACAGGGTTGTGAACCAGCCCTCTAAGAGATGCTCAACAATAAAAAAGAACACCAAACAGCTACAACACCCACAACAACCAAAGACGACTGAAAAAAATCAATTAGTGAGAAGTAAGAAAGAAGAAACGCAGACATGCTACCCAGAGAGTCGGGGAAGTGTTCACACTTTAAAAGGTCAGAAATAAGTGCTTTTTCATCCTATCATGTGAAAAGGGCAGGGAAATGAGATTTGGTCAAACATTTGTCCTCTGTCCTCGTTCAAATTGCCAACATTTTTTATTCCACCATTCAAACACTTTCATCAATTCTGTGCTCTTATACTAGAGTTGTATGCCAAGAAATCCCAGATATTACAACATTGCCATTTTTATTATGATATTAATATTTCAATGATCCTGCAATGATACTGACTTTTATCAAAACATGTTTTCTGTATACCATTTGTAAAATAAAAAAAATAATAAAAGAAAAAAAGGAACAGGCAATGCACATGTTGTGCTTGTTGCACAGTAACAGGCTGCTAGCAGGACACTGTTTCTATTTTATTTTTATTTGTTTTTTATTTTTTTAATTTATTGATTCATGGCATTCGCTCTGTCTACTTATATGGGTCTGACTCATCTCCTGGTCAAAGACTTCACGCCGGAAACCTAACAACTTCCTCCCATTCAGTCCCCGGTTCCTCCGTCCCCGAGAACGGTTCAGAGCGACTAGAACACTCCGCCTCCGGAGCAGGCCGACAGAGAGGGCCGAGGCCGACAGAGCACACAGCCACTGAGACCGACAGAGCACACAGCCACTGAGACCGACAGAGCACACAGCCACTGAGACCGACAGAGCACACAGCCACTGAGACCGACAGAGCACACAGCCACTGAGACCGACAGAGCACACAGCCACTGAGACCGACAGAGCACACAGCCACTGAGACCGACAGAGCACACAGCCACTGAGACCGACAGAGCACACAGCCACTGAGACCGAGAGAGCACACAGCCACTGAGACCGAGAGAGCACACAGCCACTGAGACCGACAGAGCACACAGCCACTGAGACCGACAGAGCACACAGCCACTGAGACCGACAGAGCACACAGCCACTGAGACCGAGAGAGCACACAGCCACTGAGACCGAGAGAGCACACAGCCACTGAGACCGACAGAGCACACAGCCACTGAGACCGACAGAGCACACAGCCACTGAGACCGAGAGAGCACACAGCCACTGAGACCGACAGAGCACACAGCCACTGAGACCGAGAGAGCACACAGCCACTGAGACCGACAGAGCACACAGCCACTGAGACCGACAGAGCACACAGCCACTGAGACCGACAGAGCACACAGCCACTGAGACCGACAGAGCACACAGCCACTGAGACCGACAGAGCACACAGCCACTGAGGCCGACAGAGCACACAGCCACTGAGACCGACAGAGCACACAGCCACTGAGACCGACAGAGCACACAGCCACTGAGACCGAGAGAGCACACAGCCACTGAGACCGAGAGAGCACACAGCCACTGAGACCGAGAGAGCACACAGCCACTGAGACCGACAGAGCACACAGCCACTGAGACCGAGAGAGCACACAGCCACTGAGACCGACAGAGCACACCGCCACTGAGACCGACAGAGCACACCGCCACTGAGACCGACAGAGCACACAGCCACTGAGACCGAGAGAGCACACAGCCACTGAGACCGACAGAGCACACAGCCACTGAGACCGACAGAGCACACAGCCACTGAGACCGACAGAGCACACAGCCACTGAGACCGACAGAGCACACAGCCACTGGCATCGTCCTCTGAGAAAACGCGTGTGTGTTTAAACAGCCAGAGGCCAGCGCCAACTGGGGATTCAGTAATCCCATGCGCAGCTGAACGATATGCATAAAAAAATATATTAATTTAATAAAAAAATATGCAATTGGGTTATTCCCAAAACATACCCTCAGCTCGGAATACATAATTTTGGCAGATGCTGATTTTATTCACAATTAAAAAGTCAACCCAAAAAACGCATGCGTGTAGTCAAGGCCACAGTATGACTGTGTGGCGTTCAGGCAAACGCCCCAAAACCTTAACGTGTTTTTCCACTAATTACTCAACGTTATGGAGCGAGGTCCATGTTATAATATTCTGTCACTGGATCTGAAATACGACACCAAATCAGGGAGTACGGTTTCAATATTTAGTCGAGGCAAAGCACTGCACACACAGATCTTAATTTAACACAGTTCTTTTTTCAAAGTCGCCAATGTAGACAATACATAATGCCTTTTATGGACATGTGTTGCGACTCAGAAGAAAATTAATTACAGGGATAAGCCGTCTGCTTATTGGAGCAGATTGCTGATACGATACGCGCTCAGTCCTAGCTCACGCGATTGCTTTGGCACACGTGCCGTATGGCATCTTTGACAGCGCTACCTGTGCTGCAGCCATAATCCAAGCTGCATTCTGCCGGACAAAAGATGCTCACAATGGGCGAGAGGACACAAATGAATGCCTCTCACATCCTCCACGATAGCGGGGGATGATGAGGAAGTTGCTGAAACGGAGAAAGCTTTTCAAAGGGGTGTATTCCATCCATCTAGAACCTTTGTCAGAAATTTAGATGAAAACATATCCCTGTTGTCCTCATCCACATAATTTAAGCCTGAAACATACAATAGATAGCCAGGCTAACACATCCATTGTTAAAAATATAATTTGAGCAATAAAGTCTGTACACAAAATTAATTCTTTTCCTTCAAGAACTAAACAGCGAATAGGCTTTTGTCGCAAAAAACATCACTACCTATAACTAAGACGAGCTCTTGTGCTAGCAACTTAAAAATATTAACTGAATGTATGGCCTGTTTTCGATCAAGTTTTGTCCTTAAAGGGAAAATCCATGTAAAAATGACACACATGTACACATTTTTTACCATTTCCAGACTTTAAAACAAACACCAAGAGAACAATGCACACATTGTCCTGCTCTAAGATAATACTCCAAAAATTTAAAACATATTAACCATAATTATGCATCTGGGAGGAACCAGGTGTAAGTCCATAATAAGGACATGGTCTTCTTGTTTTCACACGGTGCAAACATTTGTCGTTTCATTACACGCAAAACCAAAGATAGGAAAATGAATTTATCAACAGGCCGCGAGGAAACTTCCACCAGACACAATTCAGCCAGGGAAGGCAATTAAACCCAGACAAAGGCACTTTGTACGAGTGGAAGCAGAGACAGCTACATCACAGCGTACCTGCAACACGTCAAAAATAAATGAGGATGTAGCTCTTGCTCTGTTGCCCTGCTCAACACCTGTAAACAATCACGTTGCCATGAAAAGTTTCACGCTTACACAATACCTCAAAGTACCTTGGCAGGCGGCAGGGGAAGTGCAGAACGAGACCAACCTCACTCAAAATCTTTTGCCAGCTAATCATTTTTCTATTCGTAGTTTGGAGGCATAACCTGTTGGGACACCTCAGACATTCCCTGTGCGATAATTTGGGTTCACTGAATTGTGTGGGGCCCTGCGATAGATTGGTGGCCTGTGTGTTCCTGCCTCCTGCCCAGTGCACGCAGGGATAGGCTCCAGCACCACCCACGACCCTGCCCAGGATAAGCGGGTATAGATAATGGATGGACCCTGCCCAGGATAAGCGGGTATAGATAATGGATGGACCCTGCCCAGGATAAGCGGGCATAGATAATGGATGGACCCTGCCCAGGATAAGCGGGTATAGATAATGGATGGACCCTGCCCAGGATAAGCGGGCATAGATAATGGATGGACCCTGCCCAGGATAAGCGGGTACAGATAATGGAAGGACCCTGCCCAGGATAAGCAGGTATAGATAATGGATGGATGAATTGTGCGGGTGGGACAGTGCCGTACTGAATGTACTGAGGCCATCACAGCTGTGAGGGAGGGTGATGTAATTCAGATAGAGCTACACAGCAGCTAATGACCTTTAATGCTCTCCAGTATTTAACTGCATGGTTAGCTACATGGTAACAAGCCTGCTTACTGTGTGGGCAGCCAGTGAGATTCCCCATTAACTAGTGTGCCTAGCTATCTATTTATCTATCAATGCATATCTGTCTATGTATATGGTTCAACTGATATGAGTTTAAAAACCCACATATGAAAGCTGACCGTCTGCATTTTGTGTCATTTTCAAACCCAATGTGCCAAAACAGCGGTATACACAGACATAGCACAAAGAGTGAAAAGTGAATGCACTAGAAAAAGAAAAGAAGAAAAGAAAAAGACTACTCCTGTTGTGCAGCAAGACCACCTGGTCACGTTCCCAATTTTGCGGACTAAACAGAGATCAGTATGCAGGATTCCGCAGCCTTTAACTTCACTGGCGGATAAATGGAATTTGCTGGCCGTACCTGGTGGGGGGGGGGGGGGGGGCAGAAAGGTGTTTTCGCAGTGCTGGGTGGTATCTAAGCGCTTCCCCACAGAGGTACCGACTCACCTGGAGGGATGACGGATCCAAATGTCAAACGGCACAGCGGTCAACCCAGGGCCGCGCCTGAACGCAAAATAACAACGTTGCCCTGGATACCGAACGGGGCGGCGCAGAAACAGATTAAGAGAGGGCCGTTACAGGACCTGAAGGGTTCGACAACATTCGCTGGAAATTAATTAGAAACGGACTTTGAAATAAACAGCCAAGTGCCTGTCTGGCAAAGGATAGTTTATTTTATTTTATTTTTTTTTTTTTAAAAAGAGAAATGGCAATGGTCTCCACTCAAACAAAACTAAGAACTGCAGGCCAGTGACAAAATTCCCCTGCTCCTGGGCAGAGGACACTGTCACGAGTATTCATGGGCGAGTCGAATTTCAGTCACAAGGTAAAAAAAATCAGGGTTTTTTTCCCAGCAGATTTCAAACCTGATCCCTTATCATGCAACGACAAAAAAAAAAAAGTTAAGGGAAACAATGCAACGCTGTTTATATGTTCCCTCCCCCTGTTTCAGAAGTGAAGAATGACGCTTTCGTAGACAGTACAGAGAAAATGAAGCTCACTGTTCTGTTCAGACAGGGGTGTGTACTCCGGCTAGTGTTATGAGGGATCTCGCAGTGGTTAACCACAAGAGAAGTTCTCAAAGTGCGCCCAAAGTGGAGCATCATGCAAAAACTAAACCACCATTTTGGTGGATAAAACCATTCTACAGTGAAGTAACTGGCAGTAAGCACAACACACTAGTGCCAAAAATGTCTTTAAAAATCTCCCAGGTTCAACCCTACCAACTGCGCTCTGTCATTTAAACAATCTGAATAAGCAACTGTCAGACTGATTTCTCCTAGAATGTTTAAACCCCAACTTACTTTTGACCACTTAAAAGAACAGAGCACACACAATCTGCGCCCTAATTGTATTAAAAAACGATTACAGAGCTAAATAAATATCACTGAACAAAAAAAGAACACCAAAATGATATCAAATACGGTCTTGTGGAACTTCAGGAATTTCAACTCCACACGAAAAATAAATGCTCCACACGAAAAAAAGCCCTTCAGGCCAGAAAGGCTGAAAGGGCCACTTTCTTTCTTCACTTTTCTTCTCTTTTTTTTGTCTTCTTTCTTCCTATTTTCTTCTGCCTCTTCTTCTTAAGCACTCAATTTGACTGCATTGCCAGACTTAAATCTGGCAGGCTCACAGTCCATAATCTATGGCTCTTAAATTTAAAATAAAACAAGAAAGAAAGAAAGAGAAAGAAAGAAAGCCAGGCCAGAATGCATGGCCTGACACATGCTTTTCTGGACAGAGTCCTGCATAGAACGGCACAAAGATAAGCAGCTTACAAAAGCCGAAACAACAGCCTTTATTATATAATACATGTATGCCAACAGACAAATACAGCCAATGCTCATTCACATTATACACGCTTAGTTCAGAATCGGGACTGTGCCAAAACGTAAAACAGTGGCATATGCACAAAATGTGGCCCCGTGTGTGTTGTGTTTTCACATGCACAACATCATAATTGCTTTTTTTTGGTTGTATACGGGGGTCTAGAATCTACACCAGACTGGAGAAAACGGCCTCCTTCTGTCTCACGAGTGCATTCCACTCCAGTAATTTTATAGTCCTTGCGAAAGGGGACTCCACTGAGGGGCGAGCAGTTTCCCAAACGGTTACAGCTCTCCTTAAAGACCAGATAAGAAACACATCTACATTCTTGTGCAAGTCTCTGTCATCCTCCCTTCCTGGCTCAGCCACACATGAAACAAAGACAACAATGATCCTATTGTGGGTTGTTTTTTCCCCCCACTGAACTTTCAGCAGGCTTGCGACTGGGCTGCTTTAAAAAAAAAAAAAAAAAAAAAAAAAAGTGCATACTCGTTCTAATCCGGACAATCTAAGCATTAACTAATCTTCCTTTCTGGAGGGAATGTTCCGGGAAGCATGTCTAACCACGACAAGTCCTTAACGCCGGCTGGAGAGAGCACAATCAAAACAGATTAACGCTTTAATTCCGCAGAAGCGGAGGGGCGAACAAGCGCACCATTACCATAAGCCGCGGTGGAACGGCTGAGGGGAGCGCCGCGCGATCAGGCTGCAGACGCGCGCGCTCGGACTGCCAACTTAGCAGCCCTTTCAGCGGCGGTGGCGACGGCGGCGGCGGCGGCGGCGGGCCCGGGGACAAAGCGTCGCGGTAAAGATGCCAGAAGAGCCGCGACACGCCGAATTCCGTCGTCGTCGCCGCCGCACACGCACGCACGGGGAAACGCGCGGGCCGCCATTTTGAAACGCTGGGCCATTGTCTGCGATGTGCGGTGTGACCCGGGGGGGGGGGGGGGGCTTGCGGCCACCATTCATAACCGCAGAAGAACCGCTCTTGTGTGGGGGGTGTGGGGGTATGGGGGGAGGGGGGGGGGGGGGGACTTGAACGATCGCCTAGGCGCCCCTCCAGATCCTTCTGGAATGCAGATGCCACAGCGTTGGAGAGCCAGAGAGCGCAATCCCCCCCCATCCCGTTTATTTATTTATTTATTTATTTTTACAGCAGACTTGTGGGAAACGGGCGTCCAGCGGGTCAAATGTCCACCCAACGCCGTAGGCCGGAAGGGGCACTCCTCCGTCAAAAAAAAAAAAAAAAAAAAAAAAAAAAAAAATCACCAAAACCGCGACCGCACTACGTTTCGCCGAATTATTTCTGCGGAATCCGTCTAAAATAGAAAAGAAAAACGAGCTGCTGCCTTCAGCTCTTCAGTAAAGCAAGGCTACGCGCCTAAACGCCAAGCTGTCTGTTCCTAATTCCTTGTCGCCCGTGTCACTTTGCGATGCGAACGCAAAAAAAATTCCACGAGGCATGCAAATAATTCTCAGGCGACGGCCTGTCACAGTACAGGAATGAGAATTAGCACCGGTCCACACCAAGACCAATGACAACAGACAACAAATCTAAATGCAATGAGGACGAGAAGCGGATTTATAAATGAGGAAAAAAAAGAAAGACTGCAAAAACCAACATGAATCAACAGTGTGTGCAGACAGATTAAACAACCCATTAAACAGACAATAAATAAATGTATTTTACGCCATTTAAGCTGCATTTTACAGATTCACATTTTTCACGTTTGCTAATGCAGGCAAGGCATTGTGGGTAAAAGCTGGAGACCCCTCTTATGAATGAAAGCATTTGCATACACCGCAAATGTTCTTCACCTCCCTCTCTATACAGTCGAGGCTTTCTTCTTCGACATTGCTATAGCAATGGCACTAGGCCACAGCTAGCAACAGCAAAACCATGGCAACGAAATGCATTAATAATTTGGCAACTGTATTTGAATCAAACAACCGCCCCCCTTCCCTTCTCGATAATTTTGGCCACCCATGGATCAAGCACCGCACAGGAGCAAGCCGTAACAATAGGAACACACAAAACCAGCGAGTGATCTAATCAAATGTTTTATAGAAAATAAACCACACATTGTTCCCCTGCAATCAGCAAACCTCAATTACATGATTAAGACCTGATTTGGAATGAGGACCTGGATCCGGCAAATCTCAAGTACACAACGGTGGGCTTACAGAACTTCACAGAACAAATCAGCGAAGGGAACAAAAAGGTTTCTTCAACGTGACAAACAGTGCGGAACTTTCTATGGACCAACATCCATTAAAGCAAATCCCTAACGCGCAAAGCTTACAGGCCAGCAAACAACCGAGTACAGAGTGGCTGTGGAATTTCTCAGCGCTCTCTCTAAAGAAAGAACTCACTATCAACTTCAATCACAAACTCCTCGGATTAAATTAACGCTGGTGAAGAAGTAAAAATCGCTCAGTGGCGAACCAAGACCACTGCACATTCAAGAAAAGTCAGAGCAATTCAGCCGAATAACCCCACCTAGCCAAACTGGCAAGCTGTGGTCACTACACGACACCAACCCTTAGCAAACTTGTACGTGTTGTGTTGTTCTCTAATTGAAAGCCTAATTTATGTACAATTGACACCTAAAAACGTCTTATTTGGCAAACTATGAAACAATGCTGCAGCAGTGCAGTGACACAGGCTGGCGGGGCACAATCCACAGGGAAGAACTCAAGGGGCCAGGCAGATCCTCCCAAAGATATTTATTATTTATATTGTTTACTGTTGACATTATTAATTATTTGGGGCACGTCTCTGGTTCAAACAGTATTATTTATACGCAGGGTTTAAAAAAATAAAAAATTCTCAACTTTTTTTTTTTAAATTGACTTCACTTTTATCATCCAACCCTGGAGTGTCAATCAAGTCAAGATTTTTTTTTTTTTTTTTTTTATATACAAGATTTTCACAATTTTTACATTCGATGCCTTCCATTCCCTTTGATTTCCTCGACCTGTTAGCGTTCAATAACACATCCCATAATTATTCATGAAAATATGAGATTAACCCTGTCACTTCACTACAAGTCCTCATTCTCCCTCTTCGTCGATTCCACACACACACACACACACACACAAAATATTGATGTTCTATAGCCCAATGACAGCAAAAAAACAACTCCAGTAAGCAAGTGGGATTAGCCTGATAAAAACAGCCTTTATTTAGAAAAATAAAAATTGTGAAATTTCAAACAACATTTTAGCTCAGTCTTTCATACTGATAAAAGTTTACACGCTTACATGTTCCAGCATGGCAGAGCCTACTATGTTTTTACTCACTTTTAGATTAAAAACATTTCAGAGGCAATACGGAGTCTTTTACTGACTCTTTTACCTTTTAAGATCTTTTAATATCTATTGTGCTATCAGGGAAAAATAAAATCAGGGAAATGGCAGTATATCCAATCAGTGCACTCCAGATTAATTTACTCCACCCTTAGGCCAGCGAGTGCATACTAGAGACCTCAAATGAACTCACCCCAATAAAACTAGTTCACAGTATCTCCTTTTGTGAACCATCCAAAAATTGTGACTGTAGACTTGTTTACTATTTGGAAAATGGGGTAACAACCTGGCCTTATTTTGTGACAAAAAAAATCCCATAATCTGCACCTTGCATCGAATTTGTAAGAATAAAATGGCAAAATGCATACAACACAATTCTTTGTTCATGGCAATGTCAGATAAACACAGTATCACTGCATTTTCAGTCTCTAGTCCTTGAAATCATAGAATATAATCTGCCTACCAAAGTACAGAAATATGTCATTTACATCATTCATAGGAGAAGAAAAATTTCACCATTTTAGGTTTTACAAAAAGACACTCTCTAGCCTGATCAAAACTTGGTATGTAAAGGGGCTCAATCTATTTGTAAATGAGAGCACATGCATATTAAAATTGTATTTACATTAATTAAAAAAATAATTTGCAAGCACAAATATTCGAACTACCACACTATACTCTTTAAATATCCAAATACAGGAAGAAGTGGGCATACCCGTATACCAAGTCCATTTAAATACCACCCTGAATAAGCATTGCATGAACTCCTGAAACCCTTCGTGAGTGGTTTCTGCGTAAACACTGCGAACGTATTTGTGAGCGTGCAGTTGCACGTACTTGCAGGGCAGACCTGACAACCTGTACCGAGAGGCAATCCAGAGAGCAATTTGAATAAATTATCCTCCTGAGGTGACCAACAAGAGAAAGGGGAAAAAAACGGAATTCTGGAGGCGCTCACAACCGCGTGCGTCCGCGCGCCAAAAAAAAAAAAAAAAAAAGGACCCCCAGGCAAGCTGTTAAGAAAGAAAAAGGCAAAGAGCTGAAAAGAAGCCCTGGATCCTGGGGTTAGATGAGGGGAGAGCAGAGGAAATCAATGGGCAAGGCACAAAATGTGACATCACCGGCCGGGACGCAGAGACCATTACACCAACTGGGCCGTGCACATCGGCAGAAGAATGGATAATCGTGGAACAATGGGAGCACAGAGCAGGATCCCCGAAGGACAAAAACGAATCACCCGGGAGAAGCCAGCCAGAAAGACGGGAGCAAAAAGCATTCGAGGGAAAGAGGACCGGGACGAGCCACGGGACAGGCAGTTTATTGTGGAGCCCTACGGGGACTTAACTCTCGCGCAGCGGTGGACTGACACCGTCTGATAAGGCTGACGCGCTCGCGTGAGCACTAATGGCGCGCAGAACACAGGAGGCATTGCTCCGGCCCGTGATTGCATCCGCTCACTCCCTCGCTCAGCGAGAAAACAAAAACTTTGTGTGCCGACGTCAAACCAAGTGTACCCAATACGTTCTTCTGAGCATCGAAAAACAGCAGTGACAACACGGATCTGTTGCAGCATTAAAATGAGGGATTCAGCTGAAAGAAACGTAAATCACATTCCAGTCAGACAAACTGAAATATTGTCATAAACTAATTTGAGGCGATACATTTTCAGCTACACGTAGCAGAAAATTAGTTCAGTTTTCCAACAAGTAGGCTAGCCTAGATTCTACTGGCATTTCGTTTTAATCACATTTTATCATGTGAAAACGAATGCTTCCCCAGCAGAATTAGCACTGAGCACATCTAATCTAAAATACTTAGTCCTCAAGAATGCTTGTGTTGGAGGCTCTTTTCCTTTCCATTCCAACCAGTTTCTTGATTTAAGTTATTGAAAAAGTATAAGTTTCATAATTTTGTCCCACAACTGATTTTACCCTTTTCTTTGTATTTAACTATTCATTCTCTGTAAAAAATAAAAAACTAAGTAAATAAATAAAATTTTAGTCTCAATGTCCAGATGTCCAGCAAATGACTTCACTGATTTCATCTGTAGCCTAGATCTATTGCAGTTTAAGCAACCTGAAATGTAGCCTACCCTCTTTCGAAAGAAACCCCGTTCCACAGAATATTACGAAAAAATAAAAGCATTAGTTGTTTTAGAATTGATGACTGGCTAATAATCCTAAAGTAAACGTGGAATACTTTTGGCAACATCACTCTCTGTTGCCCGCAAAACGCGGCTTTAAGAGAGTAAACCTCATTGAGGTTATGCCTCATTAGACATTAAGTGCCTGATTAAAAACAATTAATGCATGTTATACAACAGGAGTCGCAATTAAGGCTGGAATGAAAAGCAGCACACACAGGACAAGGGCTGGGAACTCCTGTAATAAAATAAATGAATGCTCTAGGCCTACCCTTAAGATGAATCACATTCTACAATGGCCAATTGGCAATTACGTGTTAATGTTATTTAAAAAGGACAACTGGAAAAAGTGATATTTCACATGACAATTTGTTTTGTTCGGATACAAAATGAAAATAAAATGGACAATGCTCAAAGATACATTCAGCGCGTGCAATCTGAGCAGCGCTTCACCCCTCAATGAATCCTACTTGCATGACGTAACAAGAGCTAAGCTCATTAGCGGTTTAATTTAAATGCCGAGGAGTCGCAAAAAAGGCTACGTCATTTCGCAACTTTCTGTCTGCCGCGCACTCGCACACAACTTCCCAGGCAACAGACCCAGCAAAGTCATTTCAATTTAGTAGATGCGGTTGTATTATTGACAGGAGGGCGATATTTTCACGGGGGCAATAAGCGGCTTCTGTTGTCTCGTTGCTTCAAGGTTAATTGACAATCCTTTTATCCACCTGCTACCGTAAACAGTTTCTGGAAGCTGATCTGCTCTATAACTCGATAGGCGAGCCTTTCCGCGAGACAAGTTAGAATAGAACAGCCAGATTTCTTCTCCATCCTTCTGTGCCCTGAACACAGACAATAGCTCTAATTATTCCATTAGCACCGGTGCTCAGGGAAGTAGCCATACGGGTAATGAAACTCGTTCTTCCCGAGCGTTGAGCGCAACCCTAGCACGAGCTCTAAATTATAGGGAAAGGTGCCGTATCTGGGGGAATTCTTTCCGACGCTGCGGGTTTGTCGCTGCCGAAGCTCTCTCTTCATAACTTCCTACGGAGCTCTGAATGGGGCCTGTGGTGCAGTGTTTATCAGTGGCAAAGATGTCAGAACCACAGATGGCTTCCAATGAAATGATCACAGCGCCTCTTCACAAGTCAAAATTGGATATTTAATTGTGTTCTTTATCTCGAGGTGATAATAAATGAGGTCACAGTCTTCGCCATGTGAATTCCGACAAAGCGCTTCCGCTCCACGGCGGCTGAACCCAGAAAAAAAACAAATTCCAATCAGCGCGCTTTTCAAGTCAGATGCGCCGATAACAATTATGAAGGTTTAGTGGGAAAATCGGATTAGGAAGCACTTTTGCGTAAAATGCCTGAAAGTTACAGATGAGACAAGGAAATTGCAGAAAACCCCCACACAAAAACAAAAAACAAAACAAAAAAATAATAAAAATACAAGACAACCACCATAGTCAGAAGTTAAAAGGAAATGATGTCACGTTATACTACACTTAGCATTCCGTTTATCACCCCTGTCTGGGTCATTTGAAGTCAAGGCTAGGGAGTGGGAGCAGTCGGCAGTCTGCAGTTTAATAGGGTAGAGTCAGCCCATATTAAACCTACAGGCATTCAATATTAAGGCCTGGCAAAAAAACCTGGAATTTGATGGATTGTATTTGTTAAAATTCAGAGAGTTCGCCCCAGAAGACAAAAAGGAGATTCCAAATTCTAACAAAGTACACATAAAACCGAGTTCGTCTCGAACTTTCCCCGTGGCTACAAAACACACGGTTGTTAGACAACTCATCAACTTTTTAACGGTTCCTCCAGACGCTTCGTGCTTGCGAATGCAGCGCGCTCTCGTTTCACTACAAACGAGAGAAGTTTCAGATGTTGAACTCATGGGCTCTTTGGAACCTGTCAAAGGATTTGACACATATTAAACATTGATGAAATCGCAGGGTAGTGGCAGGGCTTCCCACTTAACCCGAATAAGCAAATGCCACAAAAAAAAATTACCTCAGCAGCATGTATCCCCCACCTTACTGCAAATGCAAAACAATAAATTAAAAAACCATCATTTTAATCACATCTCGGTGCTAACAGATCCCGGGGGGGTCAATACCGGTTTGAACTTAAGCACCTGAAGCGCACCCTGGAGTATTTGGGCGGAAATGTGCGCCGTGAACTCCGTCCGAGCTCCGCGACCCGGCTGGAAAGTGCGGAGGTCAGCAGAAACTTGCAGGCGCTGCCCTGCGTTGTCTCTCTCTCTCTCTGGCCTGCCGTTCAGCCCCGTTCCGAGGGTAAACCGCCAACCCCGCCACTTCGCGAAGCCACCTGTCGAGCGCTCTTTAACCGCCATCCCACTGCGGCGTCTGACTCACCCCCAATTAGTCATTTAATTATTACTAATTATGTGCAATCGCATGTCGATTCACGCGTTTATTGACATTTTATTCGACACGTTTTTATTCAGGGCCTTTTTCGAGATGTGTCAATAAAACAATCCACGTTAACCAGTAGCATTCAGTGATTTGTCAGTACATGATTTGATTTATAGCACAGGCCTTCCAGTTGTTGAAAATGTTTCCTAATATTTGTTAAAAAAAAAACAATTAGCTACATGACACATGAATCATGATGATGTAAGACTAATACTAATAACAAAAGACTGTCTTCGAAGTGCTACACAGAAAATTAACTTGGGCTATTTTTACTTTTAGGTTATTCTGTAAAACCAAGTGTTGACCTAGAGAAGTCTTTAAAAAGTTCTTTCTTCCATTCTCAAAAAGTTATGCTCAAATTGTTGCACAACACAAAATGGATTATGGTTGGACTCTCTTAACCTAAGTAGTCAACACTCAAACACAGCCTGACTGACTTATGTTGTGCTGTTAATAGCAATTTCAGCAGCTACAAAGACATCCGGATATCAGCAGTACCAGGGAACTATACAATGAGTAAGAAGGCCTTTATAGATACCATGCACTTGACAACACTGAAACACTGAACTTCAACCTGAAATTCTGGAACTGGCTAACATTCATAAACAATTCATCCACCCAGCTCAACTTTGTTTTAAAAGTTTATTTTCCTTTTGAAGCAAACAAGAGAACTGCAAACGTGTTCACTCCGGTAGAGCTGAGCTCAATGATTATTTCATCCGAAGATTACTTTGCATCCATTAACTGTATTATTGCATATGAACCTGCAGTACAAGGTAACACCAGGGTGCTAAAGTTTTATTTAACTTTAATTATTTTATTTTATTTCTTTATGGGGGTGCAGGGACCAAAGGTGGATAGGCACACTATTTTAATTTTCTTTCCTTCTTTATTTTTACCCAGCCACATTCACAAATAGCAGTAAAAAAACCACAATGGAGCGTTTGTAGACAGCGATAAGCAACATCTCATTTAAAGCAACAAAATGCAATATGGCAGCCACTTTTCAAGTTGACATTTTCAAAGGCTTGTAATCAATCAACCATTAGACACGGCAGCCTATAATACCATTTGCTGTAACATTTTTCTAATTTACATTGGCTGGTTTCACCATAACAGTTCCATGACAGATTATTAAATATGTGCATTTTTTTAATAATAATATATTCTTGGGAGCTGCTATCTGAGTCACGCCAATCTTTTCAGGCATCACAAATGGACTCTCTCAAAGCTGGGACGTTGAAAACAATATGGCATATGGCCCCTTCACGCAAATTCAAGAGCAGTAGCTGACATGTCAAACACGTATTTGCAAATCTCATTCACCCCTGTATCAATCCGGGTCACATTCGGTATCTACACTGCGGGTTGCAGTCCGTAAATAGACAAAGAATGCAACCCGTTAAGTACCCCAGTAAAAAGAAATTCATGTTTCCATTCTCTGAGGTCACAATGAAATTACCCCCTCATTAAACGCCACACATGGGCGTTACATTAGTCCTGAACAGCTCTGCACGCTCTCGAAGATTTGCTGGATTATGCATGCAGCAATACTGCAGCTATGGGCTCTCCAGACTGCAGATGTATTGAGGCATTTTGTTAAAAATGAACAGCACAAGCAGTACTGACAGTTCATCTGCGCTTGCAGCGATATTTCCAGTTTCAGTGGGGGAATAAATCTATTATCAAATGCATGACCCAGCTGTGGGCAATTTTTGTTCAGCATCTTATATGAAAAGACACTGAACAGTAACTGAACAATCATCTGCAGAATTCCATAAGCAATCCTGCAAACGCTTAATTTCAAAAGACCTTTTATCCACACTCAGACATGAAAATACCCGTAATAACTACGCCTGCGAAAAAAAAAAAATCATTGGCATCCAAAGCTGACATGAACAGAATGTTTGTCTTCTTTTAGGAACGCACAGAAATGCCAGGGCTCAGACTTTATAAATACCTAGCGGTGATTTCTAAACCCAAGCCTTCAGCTTCAAAGCCAGGCTCGCAACTCTCAAAACATCAAATGTTAGATGCAACTTCTGCAACGCGAGGAGAGCTAGTCTATTCTGTAAACTTTCTCAGAAATACGCACCGCCTGTAACGAATGGTACAATACAGAGTGTCAACAAACAACATGTATTATAAATGAAAGGCTCTTCGGTGCGGGTATATTTAGAACGATGAGCAACGGATGATGCTAAGGGAGAAGAAAACAGGAAGAGAACACCCCCCCCCCAGACCCCCCCCACCCCCACCAATACAATTCTTAGAACTATCTGCCAGCCTCCTCAAAAATAACATTCATCCGAGAGCATATCCTGGCGTCTAAAGACAGGCATCTTTGCAGCAGGTAATTAAGTTGTGTTTGGAAACGCAACTACCATTATCAATCCAGTCATACCAGCTCTCCTTGCTTGCTCTCTTTCTGCACAGGTTATGAACCACAGCAATCGCACACGATCTTCACAGTGACTTATATTACCAAGTATCTACAACACAGTTGTCCTCCATCACCTCAGTCCAGTTGCTTCCTCACATAAACATTCAAGTGATACTATCAGACTCGCAGATTGTTTAAAACGCAGTGCGGATGACCACAGACTTCCTTCTGCAGTAATATTTTTTGTCGTGAAAGTAGCCTTTGTCATTGTTTCACGCATTTAAAAACCCACTAATCCTATGGATTCATTTCACATAAAGGAAGCATTCCTTTCCATATAACACATGCAAAAAAAGGCAATAAAAACCAGGTCAAACTAGTAATATGAGCAAAGTATTGATTATACAATGGCTACACATGTAGGCCTTTTACCTGTTTCATTTTCACCACATAGCTTACTGGAATTGTGTGGGAAATATGTTTTAGTGTACCTGTATATTGAGTGAACTATTAATATGCTGGAATTATTTCTTCTCTTGCATTTCATTCTTTGCATAATTCATGCACATTAAAATATGTTTTTGTGTTATGGCTGTTTTTTCTTTTGAACTGTAATAATACACATTTTAAAAAATAAACAGCTGGGCTTAGGGACCTCCGTGTTTTCTATCCCAACAGCATTGCGTGCATGTTTGGCATTATGATTTCTTGATGTCAAAAACGTACTTGCAGAAATTGGAAAAATCAAGAAAGGAAATAGGAATCACCAAACACTGATTTGTAGAATATGGGCCAGAAGTGCAAATTCAATGTCTACATTATCAGAAGCAAGATAAATATAACACATATTCTATCTGAATAACATATAGGCAATTCATCTCCAGCCGAGATTGGGAACAAAGCCCTTTCGCACTGCCTTTGATATGTAGCAACAGCGCCCCCTGTCGAGACACAGAAGCGTAGCACTTTGGCAATAAACTGTGGCAAACTGTCGCTACTGTTTCCATATTACCTTGGCTGGCTCCAGGCTTTATTTAATTCCCACCAGATGAAATGTCATTAGATTCAAATAAATGAATCCCTGTTTTAAGAAATGACACTCGCACAGGAGAGATATCCACGCTCATCCAGGGTATCCCCAACAGCTTCCCAGACAGACAGAAGAGAAATTATCGGCTTGCAAATGCATGAGAACTAAACTGTTCTCGGTCTTACGGTTAGCTGAATGCGTGATGTGTGAAATAAACAAGTGGCGTACATTTTAAAAAGGCTAAATTACAATATCGCGCAGCCTAAGCGCCATGGTGATTAGGCTTTTGTAAGTACACAGGCACAGCACGCATCGCTGCCCCACAAACACCTGGCAGCCGCACCGCGTTGAGTCAGCAGCGGGGGGGAAACGGGGCACCAGGCGAACCGAACGCCATCACTACGGCACGAAGGAACCCATCTCCCCGAGTCCAGCCAGCGGAGCTGCGGGCCTGATTCACTGCCCGGGGGGGTGGGGTGGGGTGGGGGGGGGTCACGTTATGATGACAGCTCCCTCATGCAGCTCTCTGCAGCGCACGAGCGGACAGGATGCTGCGGGTGGTCCATTCATCATCAAAGACGGGCTTCTGGTTCTGATCCAGTTGTTGACCGTGCAGAACCCGCAGAATCGCCGACCGACCGACCGACCGTGAATAAAAAAAAAACCCTGAGGCTATCGGGGAACAGCACCTGACGCCGTTTCTAAGAAGCCTGATCCCGCGTCTGCTTATCCAGCATGTGAGTCGCCAGCTTTATTCGCGGAGGATTACCGGGAACGCTCGGCGAGCCTGGCGGGGGGGGTGCCGGGGGGGCGGGGGAGGCGGCCGCGTGGTCCCGCCTTCTCCGTGCGCGCGGAAGGCCGCCGGTGGGCGTGGCCCGGTCGCAGGAACACGGACCGGTTTTGTGCGGACGCGCGGAGGCCTTTCACACAGGCAGCGCTGCAGTCCGGCCTCTGGAGACCGTTATTAACGAGCTCTCCCCTCCACACCCCCGAACTCACCCCCGCGGGACACGCGCAGAATTAGCATCTATTTGAAGGCGGGAGGAGCTCCCTGTAGGACACGCAGAGTAAACAGCCTTGTTGTGTGTGTGGGTGTGTGTGTGTGAGTGTGTATGTGAGTGTGTGTGTGTGTGTGTGTGTGTGTGCGTGTGTGCGTTTTGTTTAAATTTCGGTTTAAAGGGCGCGGTCTTTACCTCTGCCTCCTCCCCGCCGATCCCCAGCTCCAGCACGGCGTGCGGCGACTTCAGCTTGGCCTGCGAGGACTGCGCCATCTGCAGGTCCAGCTGCCAGCCCACGTGCTCCAGCTGCAGAACGAACAAACGAGACCGGGTCACAACCTAGCGCACGGCTGGACCGTGCATGGGCGTGCGAAACTGTGGCCAATTTTGTTACGGGGATCAGCCAGTGGTAGTGTCTGTACGACCAATGGTGTAGCTTCATCACTCACTCAGTCACTCAGTCAGTCACAGACATTCGCGTTTATAGGGCCGGCCGCGCTGTTGCGGTCCAGCCAAAAAAAGAGACGTTTCGCTTTTTAGCCTCATTCCTCACAAGGATTAGACAGATCAATTCATTGGTAATATTATTCTTTATAACCATCTGTAACACAAATTTGTATTTGTATAATTGATTTCAGTAACGTTTTATTCACCCTAATCTACGGCTTAATTGCTGTATGTAGCCTGCGTAAGTCCTACGTATACAGGAAAGCCCAGGAGAGTGCTCTTTTGCTCACTTTACAAACCAGGATGAAAGCAGCATGCTGGACAGAGAAGCAAGCAATCCAAGGAGTGCTTTTATAGAACACTCGGCTAGCTTTAGAAGCTCGGACAGAATGCACATTTGACACAGAAACACTTTCAGCACAAAACAATCACACCACATCCCAGGATCCGGGCGCAATTAACACTCCGCAGAGAACCATTTCATCCTGTCAGTTTCACTGCTGATACATTCATAGAGAGTTAAAAAAAAAAAAAAAAAAAAAACATGAATGGAAAAACACTGTCAGGCAACAGGCTCTGGGGATGTTATGTGTGGGGGTTACCTAGTCCAGGAACCAGGAGACCATGGGGGTGATAAACACCTGATTTACTGTCAGACGAAGCGTCCACCTGCCCCGCCCGGGATGATGGACTAACAGGCCGGTGAGGAGGAACAGCATTAAGTGTTTTATGGGGCACTCGCCGGCACATTAAAAAGTGAGCCAACCTGGCGCGCCCATCCCGGCGGTGATATAGGAGGCGCGAGAAGCGCGGTTTGCACGGGGGGGGGGCGGGGGGGGGGGCGCACAAGCACTCCGAACCCCCGCCAAACGCCGTCGTCCCAGGCGCGCCCTTCAGGCGATTCCGAGTCACGTTTTACGACTCTTTTCCACGGCGTGCCGGTTTTTCCGTCTGAAACCGCGTCGGCTTTCCGAGCCGCGATGACGTCGTCGGGAATGCCGCGGGTCCCGGTTTTAATGTTTTCTCGTCCACCTGTGATGACATCATTCTCGCCAAAGGGAAAGCGCGCAACTCTAAACGGCAGGCGGCTGGGGTGAAAACCCAGCCGCAGGCGTACCTGGGGTCGCCAGGTGAGCTTAGTCACGTCTGCTTTTCAAAGGCCCGAGAGCTACAGATCTATCCGAGCGACAGTGGCCTGGCGGGTCAGGCGTACCCACGCCGCTACGCTACTACACCCCCGAGCAAAACACATCAGCAGCTAGGCAGCTCAGAGCTTCTGAAATATGCCTGTTTTCCCTTTTTTTAAACTTTTTTCATTGTACCATTTCATCAACTAGTGCCTTATATTTAACAGTCACAATAACTTCGATACAACCATTTTTAATGCGCAAACAATTATAAGAGACATAAATAAAGGAACATACACAAGGTTATAACATATTCAAGACTCACAAAATAAAAAATGTAGAAAAAAACGGGAAAGTATATAAAGGCATAAAAAGAAAAAATCCTCGACACAGCCCTGGCTCATACAGTTTGTTATACTGCTGTTATGAAGCCTGTATGAAGCACTATACTGCATTCATCCAATAGCCTTGTTTACAGGGACAACACACTCATCCATCCAGTACATACCCCATTCAGGTATTCATGAACAAGGTTAACCTCTGCATGCTATACGGCCCGGATAACAGCTATTCTGCCCGGCAACCCAACCTCCAGCCAATGAGGTTACTGACAGTGAGACACGTGGAGCCAGCCTACCCCGCTTCGATCCCCAAACCCACGTCCCTCTCACCTTTTTCGGGGCGAATATCCCGTGCCGGAACTTCTCGACGGTGTCCGGGCCCGCAGAGGCCCAGGCCTGGGAGAGGGCGTCGACCTTGTCGGGGTCGAGATGGACGGCCGCTAGCTGCTGCTGGAGGGCGGCAGGTTTGACGTTATGGTAGACCGCCTGCGGGGGGGGGGGGGGGGGGGGGGGGGGGGTCAGGTTCAGTGAGGACAGCTGACAAGGCCCGAACATTTTCAGTTTTCCATCGGAAAAAAAACACGCAAGTAAAAAAAAGATCATATATATGGAGGAGATAAAAGCAGTCTGCCATTGAAAGCTATGTTTTACTGCACACAGCAAACCAAAAAAATATATAAATTATGTTACTTTCAATACAGCTCCCATAACCTTGGGAAGACAGAGATGTAAAAGAATATATATAACAATGTGAAGCTTCAATCTGGAAACAGTACATGGCCAACTGTGTATAACAGACTGCCATTATTAAGAAGATATCTACCTGACTCTCTTTCATTTCAAGGACAGAACACTTGCAAAATCTATTCGCTAGGAGGACGACTAAATCTTCTCAGATGATTTCTTATGGTAATGATGAATATTTTCAGTATTTCATATCAGTTATTCCTCAGCAACGATCAGAGAGATTTTATAGTACAGAGAGTACACTGTGCCCAATCCAAATGTCAGGCTGGGCCAAGATCAGGATGGAACCTTCGAACCTGACCAAAGACAGAACAATTCGTCTAATTTGAGGCTCAAAGCCTTTTTAAAGCAGCCATCACTGGCTAAAGGGTAGATTTAGAACCATGGACGCGTTCCGGTGAGATGCTCTTAGCTTCTGTTTCAAAAAGTCAGCCTCCATCGCTGATACAGGATTTTCCATGGAGGAAAGCAATGCTACAAGGCGTGTGCTCTGTCGGCAAATTGATGGATTTTTCAAGCAGGATACAGCCGGAACAAAGGCTCAAATCTATTACAGCGAAGGCTTGTAAACCTGTCCCCTCTGCCCACGGGCCTGTGTGATGTCGCCTAATCAGTGGCATCTACGTATTCAAAGTATAACAGCCACCAGCATGCTGGGACTTCTCACAGAGCAGAGAAGGGATTCGGCTGCAAGAGCTCATCTCCCCTGCGAGCACTCCAGACTTCAGTGCGACGAGAACGAGGGGCAAAAGGTAAGAGAAATCAAAAGCGTGAGCCCAAATCGAGCCGGCAGCCATGACACCTTGCAGCCTGTGCTCGTCAGACATCTTAAGCTGAGCAGAGCTGGGCTCCTCAGTGCATGGGGGGGGGGGGGGGCTAGGGGCTGGGGGGGAGAGATCAAAGAAAAATCTTTGACAAATCACATCTGTGGTTTTCATTAACATGTGGTTTTCACAGAAACGGATGAGTAGGAGGAGGTTTGCCTTCCCTGACAAAGTAAAAATAAATTTTTAAAAAACGCAAACCGCACCTCAGTGGGGCGGGGATGTCGCAGGATGACCCGGCAACGCCGTCTTCGCACAGCGCCGACCCGGCTCAACCAATCAGGCCGGGTTAATCACGCCTCCATTTAACCGGCTAACGGAAAAAAATCATCGGCTCTCCACAGGCGGCTGACACACGGCGGCCGCTCGCCTACAAAATGGCCGCCGGGAAGCGGAGCGACCTTCTCCGTCCCGCGTCCGGCCGGGGGGGGCAGTGAATGTCAGCGCCGCCATCACGCGCTTCCAAAGCAATTTCTGCGGAACAGATTTTGAGTAGACATCTCCCCCCCTCCTCTGCTTAACAGCTAGCTAATTTGTAGCAACATCAATGCTTCAGATTTGCCCATTTAGCTGCGATTAAGCTTTGTTTATGTACAGTAATATTCTGCAGGCCCAGAGACATAATGGTAGCATAAACGACCGACACAATAACTATTTATCAAGCCTGTCTTTCGATCGGAGCTGTCATTTACCCACTTGACGATGCATCGGATGAACTGGAAACACTTTTCCTCCCTCTCCCTTTCGGTTTCATAAGCTTCTAGCATCCCATGATTCACCTTGCCGTTCACCCTGCGATGCCACACACTGTTTGCATTTCTAACCCAGGACTGGGAGGCAACAGCGCTCACTACTCACTGCACCACCATGCCGCCCCCAGGACTTTGAATCAAGTCAAAATGACACACAAATGACTTTGTTGCTCATGTCTTTGTTCAATGCCTTTACCTTACATACAGTACACAGCTACTAAAGGAACATCATAACAATGTAAAAATGAGCATAGCCTGTAATACGATCGCCTGTGATGTTGGTTAATCCAGGGTGCCCACTGATTTCAAGACAATATTTTCCAGGACACATGCAGGACGTTTCCGCGAGGTATATCAGTAATATACTGAGGGGGAGACTCTGATCCTGGACCAGGGGTGGGGGGGTTGGGGTTGAGACACTCATTACAATTGTGGATGGGTGGGGGGGAATGGGGGGGGTGTATTTTTTCAATGGCAGACTTTGGGGAGTGGGGCTAGATTGCAATTTCAGACCAGAGAACCTGTGGCTTTGACCTAAACACTAAAAAATACTTTCCCAGGCAATTTTCTCAGTTCTCATTTCATGACTGAAAAACCGCATTATCAAAATCCCCCAGGTTTTTGGAGGGCAGGAGGAAGCGCTGGCACCCGAAGGCTCTCTCGCGGGGGAAGGGCACCCCCCCTCGCCTCAGCCCACTGACCTGCTCCAAAATGAAAGAGATGGTTTCCAGCACCAGACCCAGGGCCTGCTTGTCCAGCGACAGCGCGCTCTGCAATTTCTCCTCCTCTTCCTCGCTGAAGGACCGCTCCGCCTGCGGGGGGGGGGGACACAGGAACATCAATCACCGGCGACGAACTCCGAGGCCCGGGCCGAGCACGGGAAGAGGCGAGCTCTGACTGCAGCCGGAGAGCGAAGAAACCTCATCAAAACCTAATCTAATCTAATCAAATCTGCTGTTCCCTGGAACGCCGCTGAACCGCGCAGGCTGACTGCGAACACAAACACACCCGCCCCGATCCGCTGCAGGGTTATTAGAGCAAAATGAATTGAGCAGGGGGGCTCGTGGGGGATGTATGCAGCCAAAGCACCTGCTCATTCAGTACAGCACCGCCGCAGAACAGGGGCGTATTTCAACAAAGCTGGATCACGGGAGTTAGCTGGATAACTGCACTGGGGGTCTGTATCATGCAGCTGGATCACTGAGTTCACTAAGTTAGCTGGATACCTGCGCTGAGCAAAACCTGGAACCTTTCACCAGATCTGTGAGGGTTCCCAGTTTTAGTCTGTGTTGTTATCCAGCTAACTTAGTGATCCTCCTTTGTGAAACAGGGCCCTGAGGGGTATTTCACAAAGTAGGATTATTGAGTCAGCTGGTTAACTCTGTTGAGTAGAACCCAGAACAGCTCTTTTTACTTCAGTCCATGTTCCAGAGGGAGAATGTTTTCTAACTGAAGCATTCACAAGCAATGACTTAACGCATTTAATACGATACCTTAAGGTGGAGCTTCTGCAGGATCCGGGACAGCAGTCGGGAAAACTTGTTTATGTCGATCGCGTTGATATGTGTCACTGCTTCTTTAATGCTATTCAGATGTGAAACAAAAAAAAACCCTTTAGTCAGACAAACACAAAACTGCACAGTAATCAGCCCCACATGCCACAGCCTTCCCGCCATGATCGTAAACATCGCGAGGTCATCAGCCACCATAAAGTCAAGCCCTGCGCATCAGCCGAAGAGATCGGATCGGCTTTCCCACGCAGTATAACGGGAGAACCACTGACACAAACAGAACTTCCGCCCAGTCCGTGTGCCATTAACAAAGCTTGCAAGGTTAACGGTCTCCCGCGGTAAACGGCCTTTGTCACCGATATCCACTAAACAGAAAGTGCTGTGCAGGTTCTGAAGCGCTATTTGAACACTTTTTAATAGGGATCATCACACATCCCCGTATAAAATGGACACAAAGGTCCTCTCCGGCTTCAGCGACGCAGTAAATCTTCTCGACTCGCTGTAAAGGTGAAATACCAGCTCTCCACTATGGGCGGTTTTACATCTATAATAACTTTTATGCAGCACTTCTCAGAGCGTGGCCCTCAAAGTGCTTTCCACACCAAAAGAGAAGGACAGGGCCTTCCTCTGCGAGAAAGTAAGTTCACAGTCTGGGTGCGAGCCCAATTTCCTCACTGCGCTTGCAATAAATATTTGCAACTCCTTTTTTCCCCCTAAAATTTTACTTCTGATGTTACCACTGTGCTTGATTTTTTACACCACAGTAGCACTACAGTAGCACCAGAGAGTGCCGATTTGGAGGGCAGGCGTATTTTTCACCAGCTACAGCCGGGCGGGTGCTCAGAACAACGCTAAAATTAACAGTGGGGACTCCTGGCTGACCTCAATTCACCCTGTTTCTTTCGGGACAAAGCCGGCTGTGTTCAACCATCGTGGTGAACTCTAATTATTTGTTAACATATTAGCATAGCATGGTGCATAGCAAGCACCATTACTGACTAAATCACTCAGAATCCTCAGGGAACCGTAGACATTTCCAAAGAGCACAGTTGCTTATTGTCAAAATTCTAATTAAAGACTATTCATCTGTACAGGGTGACAAAGCTGTACAAACAAGCTGTGAACAATTTATCCCCCCAACGAATACTACCTACAAATGGCAGGGTCCTTTTCATATTTAGTCTAATGTCTAATTTAGTCTAGTCTAATTTATTTTATTATCTTACAATTTAATATTTGAAAAAAAAAATCAATGCCATGAATTTGTAGGTCCATAATCGGACTTTGCATGGTCTAGTGTCCATTTAGGACACCAAGCAGAAAAATTCTTGTTAATTTTTTACAGAGTTCACCTTCTGTCTCAGCTAAAAATATAACTTCAGCGGCAGAAGACAGATGGCCGAGTGTCACGTCATCGTCTTCACCCCCAGCTACCTCAGCATTGTACTTCACTGGGCCACATCAGCATATATAGCCTAAACCGGTGAAAGTACATCACCTCAATTAACTCCAAACGGAGTTCAGAACCATACTGAGTACAAACAAGAGGCACACGTTTTATTTTTTTAAAATTTTTTTTCCACGAAAAACGTTTCATATCATTTTTCATTAATACCCTGCCAGTACACTCGAATTTACCCAGTTGAAATCGTTCAAGAAATCGATGCGACAAGCACATTTGCCTTTGTGTTCTTGGTAGATCCGCTGTGCAAACTGCATAAATGTGGAAAATATATGCCCTTCTTTTATGCAATCCAGGCCATCCTCCTGCTGTCGGGAGGCTTCAAGGTAATGGGATAACCTGATGTGATCTTTGTAATGCAAAATGTTTATACTGTATGCGGATCCCTCTGAAATTTATTCAGTAACCTGAATTCGCTTTTTACATATACTATGACATGTCATACTGGTCAAACCTATCTATTGATCTAAACAAAAATCATCCGGTTCTATATGGATGTTATTATTAATACAAGAAAGTTACAGGCGGGGACAGCTAACCAGTAAGCATATTCAGCCATACTGTATCACTGTTCCACCTAAATGTAGGCAATTAGGTGCTATAAGCTAAAGTTAAGTCCTGGTGGTGTGACATCCATTTTTTTATATTCCAACGGTGATTCAGGAATTTTACCTGGATAGTGTGTGTGGGCACACGCTAGTTCAATACCAGTTAGCACTCACCAGCGACCTAGAGACTAGTCTAACGTAGCAATAACATAAACTATCTAGAGTTTTGTGAATTATCAAGACTGAGTTCGGATACCTGGTCCACACTACAGTCTTATTACTAGTCTGCATCGTTTTTTGAAGGAGTACAATAAAAGATATAAAGCAGGATGTTGCACAAAACTCGCTAACGTTTGCCTCCTAAGCTACCTGTCTGATTAGCAAGCTAGTTGCTGTTTTCCCTTCATATCCCCGATGCTTAACCAGCAAGTTAAATCCATACAAATTGCATTTCTATTTTCATATCAAGTTCTCTCACCTCGGGGTTTCTTTGATAATAGATGCCATAATGACTTAAGGAATGTATTCGCTTTAAACTCGCTTCTCGGCTAGCTGCATATAATTTTCTTATTTTTCCATTTTACTTTACTTCCTAGTCGGTCACATGTTTTGTATCATCAGTTTCGACAGGACGCCCGCGGTACCAAACAGTACAAATGTTTAAGCGATCGCATTCTGTCAGTCTGTGTTCACGTCGGCGTCCCCCAAAACAGCTACGAACAAATGTTATTTTGCGTTATTTGTCGTTACAAACAATTGCGTTACTGCATTTGCATGACTAAAAAACAAATACGTGCTTTTTATTAATTTATTTTTCATTCCATCTTTTAAGATTGCCACTTAATCTTATAAAGGATTAAAAAACCTTTCAGCACCAAAGAAAAGAACAGCACCATAACCCTTTCATGATCGTTCTAACCTGTTTAGGTGTTCATCAGAACATTCTACGTGACCATTGTGATCAATCGTGAAAATTGTAAGAAGATTGTAAATCGCTACCGATAAAAGTAAGACTGTAATGCAATAATTTGTTAAATATGTAGATTTTTTTATTTTATTTATTATTTATTAGAATCTAACACAAGCAATGTCAAAAACAATAATCCTTAATTAAATACCCAGGTAATGTAAGCCTACTATGACTATTAGACCTAAACTTTGAAACATTTCACTATCCCAACATTGCTTTTTTTACTGTAGGGGTTTTTAGAAACAAGTGGCTGGAGACAAACATGGAACAGTATTATGTGGCATTCAGCCAAACTGGAACAGAGATGTAACACCAATTTGCTAAAATGACATTTAGAACATGTCTTCTTACGCATTTAAACATCCTGGCTACCATCCACCAACCGCCAAATATGATTAAATAGGTTTGCAAACAAGTAGCATTTCATAGTGGATTTTGGTATGGCAAAGGACTGCAGTTATTAAATACATCTCATTTTCCAGTGACTGGTACTGCTAATGTATTATTCCTGCCACTGGAGCATCACAGCACAGTCACACTGTTTATCCAGTTTAAAATATGACACCCTTTTCCTAAATTATGCAAGCTAGAACTCTCACCAGGCCACAGCGTTTAGAGGATTTAACCAAGGGAAGGAGGCTTAAGTCTGCTAGAAGGGAACGCCCAGACTACTCGGCAAATATAATTCCTTTCATAACAGATTAATTATTCCCCCTCTTATACAGTACTTCACATTTACAGAAATACTCCCCAGGACTGTGTGTTCCAGTTAAATAAATTAATGACCTGAAGGGTGGAAATTTGAGGTTCTCTCTCCAACAGCCAAAAAAAACAAAAAAACAAGTCCTCTGTACCAGAAATTAGATTCCTTTCCATCACTGGCTTCTTCTGAGGACATATAAAATATAAACAAAAACAACATTTATGCTAAACAGCTAAGTATCAGATATCAATTTTATTATGTGTCACCACCAAATCTAATTTAAAAAAGTTTTGCAATGCATTTTGGGAAGAAATCAACAAAATGTCCTCCCATCATCGCAGACCAGCTTCAGAGGAGGCCGCGCGACGGGGAAGACCAATATTACCTTCAGCGCAGAGAGATGAGAAATCTGTCAAGGAAACACAGCTGGACATCCTTCTTCATTACCTTCCCCCGCAGAATTCATTTACAGAAGTCAATGAAGAAAGATAAAAGATATACCGCGCTCTTCTTTAGGCTGAATTTATTCACTCTCGGGCAGGACCTGGCACATGAGCTAATGAAGTGGAAGAAACTGGAAATTAAACCATTATGAGCCATTAAACAGCGTCTCAGTAAAATGGCATTAAGCACATCTAAAGACCCTTTCATCCCGGGGTTCATTATGAAAGATGGGGCACCAAAAATGCAGCAACATTTAACACTATTATTAGGTATTGCACTACTGCAGTTTATCTTATTAAAGGTTATCCTCTAATGCTACAGAATTTGCAATGTCAAATGAGAGGGGGGAGAAACACAAATGCGATTAGACTTTCAGGGGCCATGTTTTAAATGTAAGGAACAGATAGAGGTTTGAGCAGGCACAGCAGAGAGGAGAGGATGGTCTTTGATCGTTGACCTCCTCACACGGCGGTCTGGAATGCCCAGTTTCTATGGCTACACAGTAAAATGTCCAGTGTTTAATTCAACACTCAATAGATAACATTTGGTCCCCTCATTCCAGAGTGGGATCAAATGTTATCTGTTAAGAGTTGAATTAACGTTTCACTGTGTATTGGTGGTTCAGATGGGAACGGTTCTCTGTAATGTCTAAAAAGTAAGAAATGTTCAGCATTAAAAAAAAAAAACTTTGAAAAATTATTTTAGCCAAAGTTCTGAGTTGGTAAGTAGGAAGTGGAAGTTCACAATGCAGTACAATGCATGTACTTAAATTCCACAATGAGTAATTCGACAGATTTTGGAATTTGTGAATAAAGTGTGACAGAGCCCCCTACAGGTGACTCTCAAACTGCACAGTGAAACAAATATTAAATTCAAATACACTGACACCATACATATGATTCAATACTTTATTATGATGCAAAAGAAAAACAAAACAACAAACCCTCACATGCAATGATTAAAAGAAACAGCATATAATCGGCTTCAAGTACTAATGAGACCATTTTCATTAGACATCCAATATCACTGCATTCCAATAATTCCCACCATTTCATCAGACATGCCATTTCCCATTTTCTGCAAATTGCTTTCCAAAGCCATAATTATATGTATAAGACAATAACAAAATCACTTTTTTTTTTTGAATGGCCGCCAGGGACACCTACGTGATTCAGTATCAGCTCACAATCTTGGTCTTACCAAACCATCCCCATGATAACAAAGGAGCTTCAAAAATGGTTTGCAAAAAAAACAGTGGCTGAGAGAGAAGTAGAAAGTGGGTGAATTAAGCTACCGTACTAAAAAAACTGAAAAAAATAAACTCTATATCATACAGCTACAAGGCAGTGCGTCATTTCCCCCGTGATTGTCAGACTGTTAATGAACCGAGCAGTTTGACTGGACAAGGCCAGCATCCCGTCAGAGTAGAGAGGAGAGGCTTACCTTCGCATAACCTGCTCGGTGTCACACGGGAAGGTAAACCGCAGGTAATGACAGGACTTTGCAAGGCATTCTGGCCAAGCAAACGCACTGTGCACCACCTGATTCTCCAGCATACGTTGTTAAGGCTTCAGAATAAGGGAAAGAATCATGTGACAACGAGGGCTTTGTTGGAATGTAACAATACCAGATATCTAAGAAAAACTGTTACTTAAGCCCCTGAAAAAGATATAATTTATACATTTAAAAGATTTCGAATACATATAAGACAAAACAACAATACCATATATTGTATAAGTACAGATTTTTAGATAATTGAATACAAGAATATTTTAGTATGCTTCACAGGGAGTACTGCAGAAGTACTCTGTTTCTCCTTAAAATACTGTAGCAGCCAAGTCATAAGGGCACATCTTCAGAAAGGGAAAAGGAATGTAATAAATAAATACTGTAAGAAAAAAAAAAGCCACATAACTGACATTCATTTCCAACGTGGGTACATAAAAGGAACAGAACACAAAAGATAAATCACACAGTACCTTCATTTCTTTCTTTTTCTCTTTGATAAAAGTTATTATGTCTTTGATTTTGGTAAACAAAATTTAAATCGTAAACATTTGCCAACTTCCGCGAGAGCCGTCCCACTATTTGAAAGAGGGTAGATTTGGCACTTTTATGCTGATGTCTCCAATATTGATGTTTCGCGGGATCTCCGGGAGGTTCATGTTCTTAACGGCCGATACGGCGCGGGCTGGTGCCCCGGCGATGCCAGCCTGCACACGGGGCACAAGACGCAGAGTTAGAACCGGCGCCAACCGTCGCCATCGTGCGCGTCCACAATGCAAACAACGGGCACGCCAAACTCACTCGACGTACTGCACAGACACAGGCATCGACATACGAATGTGCAAAGCATCCACGACACGCATACACGTACGCCATCACAAACAAATACCCACGCCTCCGTTGACATACGCGCATGCAATATTGTGTCGTCGGGCCAAAAATGTCTTTTCGATTCAAACCAACAGCCAGTTACAAACAAACGTAGGCAACAGAATAAGACGTATCTCAGGAAACTGAACATACGGCAAATTTATACTAGCAGAGGCAGCGCGGCTTAAAAAGGGAACCCACCAAGCTCTTGTAGACTGCAAAAAAGGGATAAAATGCAAGGAGAGAGTGGCGGAAAAGCAGAAAAATGGATTTTGACATGAAGGAGAAGAGGAGATATGCCAGCTACAGGAACATGTACATAATCCTTCCATCCGAATTTTCGGAGGGGAGTGTGGTGAAGCCGTTTTGAAGACAGAGGCAAGGCTTCCGTTACTCGAGAGGAAACGGTTGATCTTGCAAAAGTTGAGATGAAACGCACAAGTTGCACAAGTTCCACAAAACAGAGAGTTTTATTAAATTTTCTTACGCAGGAATTAATTTGCGTTGAGCTGAGCCACTAAAGGGGGGGGGGGGGGTCTAACATCTCAGCTGTCTCCATTCTGAGACGGCTGGATGTCTTATGGGGGGGACACTGCTCTAAAAAGTAGGGCACTTGGCCTAGTCTGACGTGAAATAAACCCAAAATGATTCGATGCCTTTCTACAATTCATGCTTAATATAATGTTCTCAATGTATCCCACCCCTATGACTTTTCAAATAAAGTTCCAATTTCTAATGGAATTCACTCGTTTTTTTTTCCAAGAGCATTTCACAGCTTGATAAATGTTAAATTTTATGATTTGAAAGTTTACATTCAGGGCTGTGTCTAATTTTATCTTTGAAAGTTTATGTCCCAAGTTTCAAATTGGGCTCAGATTCACTCGTTGAAACACACCCTGGGTTTCAAAATCAGCCGTGTAATCGAAGTACGACTCTCTGAGGCATCGGTGTTTTAAAGTAAATGTCAGAACAAAAATGTGCTCCAGATGGGGTCCCAGACAAAGATTGAATACAAAAACAATCAATACATAATATACACTGGTTTTTTCACAACAAATCTAGCGATTATCCAGGGTGAAATGACACATTTGACTTGTGAGTCTTGTTTGCAGTCTGGCTGCAGCATGTTTACAGATGATTTATATCCCAACATACCTGAATTGCTTAATACTTCAAAATACATGACGACAGATTCAATATTTTGAGCATTTGGTTGATCTGTTGTTGTTTAGATCTTCAATGAACAGATTGGGAATCATAGCTCTTCTAAGGAACCCGCTAAGGGCATCTTCAACAGTCAGACCCAAAAATGAATATTAAGCAGACAGAATATCACCTCTCTAATCTATTAGCTCCATAAAGCATACTGACAGTTACCAAAAAGATTCAGATCGTTTGAGAACAACGGATTATTGAAAAATATGTACAGGTCCTCCTTTACATATTAGTGTATGTGACCCTAAAAGCTAGTGAACAGGCAGTGCATCTTTAATGTTCCTGCTTGATGTTGCTCTCGCAAGGTCGCAATATACAATCTTTACAATCCCAGTTAGAGCACGCCAGATTCGGCAGTCGTGTTCCAGGCTGCGACAACTTGGAGGTACGCTTGGTGAGCTGCCAGCCAACTGTCCGATGGCTATCGCGGTGTTAAGTGGTACAGTGAACCTTGCTGGGCCAAGGCAGAGACCATAAATCACCCGGAAGGCTGCCTTCCACATTCCTCGCCAGTCAAGCTACAGGGCCTGGCTGCGACTTTAAAGCCAGTCTGATGGCTGCATCCGGAATGAATATGCATGAGAACGCTGGATCTGGAATCGTTCTTTGGTCCTAAATAATTCTACACATGTTCACAAGAATACAATCCAAAGCAATAACAGACTTTCTGTCAATGAATATTCATAAACACCTGCCCAAGTTTTTTTGTTCCCCCCCTCCCCAGTTTAAAGGAAGATGCTACAGGCTGCCGCGATGGATGAATAAAGTATATGTACAAAACGACTGTATGTTCAAACGCCCGATTCTGTAGCCTACACATACATTTTTGTCATACATTCATGTTCACTGCCCCGCTGTGCCTCTAAATTAGTGCTCTCATCTTCACTGCTGCCACAGTGAGTTCCCTTCAGCCCATTTCAACACAAAGGGGCAGTGCTAGTGGCTCTGATTGAGAACAACAGTGAGATAAGTCAGTTGAAATCCAGATCTCACTGTAGCGGGCAGTGTGGTCAGGTAGTGCCAGCGGTCACGGCGGGCGATCACGGTCGCTCCGCGGCGGTTCTTCTGAGGCGAGGTTGGCGGGTGCCGCACCGGCGGAACGGCACCTCAGCCATCCCGCCGCGAGGTGTCACCAGATACGCCGCCTTTTAATTAGCCGCAAAAAACCGTGAAACGTTCCGATCCGAAGCTTTTCAGTAACTGTCAGCACCAAACGTCTATCATAAAATCACCAGCAAGACTACCAGCATGTGTCTGGGTCTAATACAAAGAACACTACAGCTAATTAAAAAAAAGAATTAAAAAAAAAAAGAGCAACTGCCGGAACTAGGAGACTATGGAAGACACGCTACAGTGCAGGAAAAAAAGTGAAATATTTAATTCAAGAAATGTTCCTGGTCATGTGATTTACTTGGCTCCTCCCCTTTTATGTAGGCCTACATTAGTTGTGACCAATTAATAGTTTCAATCGTGGACCTCTGAAATGTCTGAATGATCTCATTCTGAAGGCATCAGTCCACTGTAGACACTGACCAGCAAAGGCATCTATCCAATTGCACAACAGTGGTGAGTTATAGGATGCTTAAAAAATCATTTACAGCTTCATTACATTTAGAAAATAGGTTGAACGAGTTTCAAAAACGAGAAACAATGCTTGAATTAATTGTCGATTCAGCAGGTACGGCTAACGATTAGAATGAACAGACGTGTCAACAGCAAATGGGCAGGAGGCAGTGACACATTACACAATACTTTACAACCCGAGTCAATGACTTTACCGACGATAGAATCAAATCAATGAAGCCTCATTATAACCGCAATTAGTGCAAATGGTTAGCAGCTCATGAAGCCCTGCGCAGCCCATTGTGATGTCATCATATATCAAATGGAGTTTTTTTATTTATTTTTTTAGAAAGCTTTTGCTTTGGCCAACAAGTGAAAATAATTCATTAAACAAATTGGGGACCTTGAGATGTTCAGAAACAAATCACTTGACTGCCATAAAATAATAATTTAGCAATGGATATTTGAATAAAACTTGAGATTAGTTTTTTTTTTTTTTTTAAAGAACCCCAGCATCTCCTTGAAAACAAACCCAGGGAAGGTATATGTGTTAGATTGTACAAACCACACGCCAAGTGGATGAACTTTGTAGGACTAATTTATAGCTGCTTTGCAAGGCCAAGGAAATACTTAGCCTGGGTTTTACACTGTTTTGTCAGAAGCTCCCAGAACACCTTTTAAAGACAAGGCTTAAGGGCAGTTATTCAAACTAACTCAGAAAGATGCACTGCAGGAGCCTATATTATATTCAAACAGGCATCTGGTCATTAATATTAAAGCATACAGATTACAGAGACAGAAACCGCCATGTTAGAAATTCTGTTACGTTATGATTAGTGTCACAACAAACAAAACTGTCCCACGCAAGGACTAACTGCAGATTTCTTACCTTCGGTTTGGCAAAGAACAGACTTTTTTGTTTGTTTGTTTGTTTGTTTGTTTGAAGCTACAACAAAAGCAGGGTTGGAGCACATTTTTTCCCAGGTAGCATTTTTGGGTCCACCGTGAAGCATTAACCTTCGGAAAGCTACTAAAACGCGTGTTCTGCAGGTTACTTTGCGCGAGGTTCAGCAGTACCTGTGTTCTACCTGTCCTGTCTGGGAGACTGAAAGATAAACGTCTGCAAAGAGAGAAGAATGGAAAGAACTAGACAAGGTCAGGAAAGAGAAATGGGGAATGGTTGTTAAAAACATAGCAAAATTAATCACAGTTCATATCATAGGAACAGAATGGAGTGACCTACCATAGACCGCAAGGGTGAAAATACCAAAACGCCAAGCACTCATTAAGAACCATCAATGGGCACTACCACCGAGGGTTCTAGAATGAGAACCTGCCCAAATTCTGGCTGCTAAAAATTCCATAATAAGCTTCTTTTTTTTTTTTTTTAAATTCACAGTGGTTTTCAGTTAAATTCAAGTTCCGGTACTTTGAATTTCAGCTGAGAAATTTTGAAGCAAAGTAAAGAACTGCTCAGTTTTACACAAACTGCATGAGATAAAAACCTATGCATGTGTGTGTGTGTGTGTGTGTGCGCAAGTAAGTCGGGGAATGAATTAATGATTGAATGAGTCAGTTACTGAGACCCCTTGTGTGCATTTAAAAGTCCTGAAAACAGTTTAGGAATAATTAACTTTTCCTATTTGCCATCTAACAGAAGAGTTCCGTTTAGAAATAACAGACTAAAAAAGTGTTTTGTGATGTGACGTGATGACTTTAAACAAGGCTTTTTTTTTCTTATGGTGATCTTCTGAGATCTGATTTAAAACTAAGATATTGCGGTCTGTGGTAGGTCCAAGAAGGAAAAGTCAAGAGAGCAGATTTGATGTTTGGGAAACTGTCAAAGACTCATCTTACATCTGTCAAGAATGATTCAGAGAATACAGCTTGCGCAACTCCATTATGAAACATAAGGTATTATTCACATCCATGTAACTTATATTTAATCCTGCTTATTGGTAGTAGACGCATGATTGTTCAATGTTAATGGAATATGTGAACATGCAATACCTTGAGAAAAGGCAACAATAAAAAAAATAAAATTTCTCTTGTAAAAATCCATTCATGGGTTATATGGCTTGATATTAATTTATTTTAGTCTCAACACTGTTAAATCAAATCAGTTGAAAACACTACACATGACTACACATTTTCAAAAATATATATATACACAACCATGTACTACTAACTGCAGTGCTGTGCAGCCGAATGTCAAAAAAGGCAGAAGCAAACGCTAATGATCTGATTTTAAAGGGGGGCATTCGATCCAGCTAATACGTTAGTATCTGTATAAATATAAGCCAATGCTTTTATCTGGAAATGTAGAGGATTCACTTGTTAACTATTCACTTCACCTTTAATCCTTTAAAGTGTGAGGTCACAAATATATGATTAGAATGTTCTTCACTGAACATTCTAATGCTGATGTAACAGTCACTGCTGGTAATCGAAAGCAGTGGAATTCTAGAAGACTCACTTAGAATTTTGAAAAACATCCCAAAAAGCCTTCTCTTCAAGTTCTGCACATATGCACAGGCAGCACAGCTTGCAGTCTCTACCACCAGCCCTCCCCAACACTACAGTGAGGTCTAAGACCCCTACTTCCCATTGGACGGCTTTTCTGTCAGTCATCAAATACTTACCTTCTGGAGATATGTCCCATTACACGATATGGGTAATACAGTGAAAGGTTGCTGATATTTTCTCCATCTGTTTTCACACACAATGTCTGCCAAACTAGGCTTGATCAAATGTCAGTTGTGTCATTTGTAAGGGCAGCTCCCCAAAAGTACTGTCTGTAACTGCTGTTCAAACAGCATCGGCAGGTCTGATCCGAGCTTTTAAATTCTCTATTCTTGGCACGGAGATCTTTTCAAGGCTACGCTTCGGGGGGAAAAAATTAATCTTCTGCGACTTTTCTGGATCGTGATTAGATCTCATGACGCGGTTTCGTGCCGTACGGCTAAAAATACGACCGTGTCGCATCGTGACTCAGGCCGTGGATAAAGCATTGTTGTCGCTCGACGGGAGCAGATGTTTGAGACCGAAACACTGGATGGATTTTGTATGATTATTTAACAACAGAATGATTTGTGTTTGGGGCGAACTTCTAATCACCACCGTAATGCAAGTCACAAGGGCTGTGCTTTTGGGGTCAGATTATAATACTCATTTTCTATGGCAGCTTGGTGAGCACTGCTCTGCAGTCAATAAAACCAATTTTAACACCTTTGGTGTAGAAATATCGCTAAATCACTTGGTTATAAAAAGACGAAATAGTTCAGGACTTCTTATCGCATTCATCTGGGTCAGGGCATAACATAGTTGTCCTTTTCTTGGTGGTCACCAAGTTTGTTTGGTTTTTTTTTTGTCCCCAATTTGCGCAGCCCACCCCATGGCTTTACCATGTCACCTGTGTCTCGCCGTTTGGGACTCCTGCTCACAGTCAGCTAATGACAAAACGCACGCCTAGATCGGCAGGGACTCGGGTAAGGGGCCCAGGCTCATTTCGACAGTTTTTTTTTTACCAACTCAGTGACTCATTTTTAGGAATAAATACAATACACTGAAAAAACTTGGACTGAAGTTCTGTTGATCTGCATATTCACAGAGGAATTAAACCTGCAGGGGTAATGCCCTCTATTTAAGAGAAGGTAACAAAAAAATAATGTCACCTAAAATCAAATCAACGGACTTTATGACTGTTCTCAGAAGGGGTGGAGCTAAGAGGGTATAATGAGGTTGCCTAGGCACTAGCAGATCCAGCGCCCCCTGGGGGTGGTGTGTGTGTATGTGTTGTGTGTGTACATACAGGGGACACCTTTTTAAATATTTTTCTCCCTGCACAAACAATTTATAGATCCATCCCTGGTTCTCAGCAAAGAATAAATAAAGAATACAGAAACCAATAGTTTCGTTTTTTTGTTCTTCCCTATTTTGTTGATGCTGAGACCACACAATGGGCCCTATTTAAAGTACGGTTAAGTTCTTAAGTTCATGGTCTATATCCCCTTTTTGTTCCTGAAAAATAAAAACCGTTTTCCCCACATGAATTATGCCTATTATAATCGCAAAAAATAAACTACTGGGATCCACAGGAAATATAATATGCAAACGGCCGTTCACAAAGGCAACCGTCAGCCCTTTTCAGACACTTATGAACTTTATGATTTATGGACCCGTTCCAAGCATCTTTGGGGAAGCAGGTCACAAAGTAACCGCAACAGTCCAGCGGCTCTGGGCGTCAGGCCAAAATGCTCGATATGCCACGGCCAAATTAGTAGAATAACATTTGTAATGCGTCTAAGTCATTGTTCATTTTTTTTGAAAGGATGCCATAATTCTTCGCGTTTCTGAGGACCTTTTCTAATCCCCTTTTGCATCTTTGAATTTCATTTTAATAAGCTTAAAACCCTGAACCCGGAGACTCGTCCTTGCAAAAAAAAAAAAAAATTAAAAGTTCAGACGTATGACACACATGGGAAATATATTTCAGGAGTTTAAGAAAACATGAAATCAAATTTACTCAAAAAATCACTGAGTAACTGTAAATAATTTGCCTGAATCACAGAGCAGCTGACACTCCAATAGGGATCTGATGGATGAGGCAAATTATTTGCCACTGGCAAAAAGAGCAAAATAATAATTATGAAAATAAATAATGATGTTATGAAAACAGAAAAGGGTGATGATGCAACATAAGCATTTTTTAAAATTATAATAATGATAATATTTTAATTGACACAATTACCCTTCAAAATATTGCTGCGATATGTGTTTGGACTCAAAAGACGAGCATGCATTTTGGCTACAATACAAGCACTTCAGCACAGCCTGAAGAATAGCAGATTTGTAGCCTAAATAACAGATAACCTAAAAAAGCTTCACAGCCACGGGCAGCAGGAGCCTCAGAAAGCATGCTGTGATCATGAGGTATCGCACAAAATATTGGTGCTTCACTGCGTAGTTTGCTATGCAGGAATTCATTATTTTAACAGGGATACATGGACCCAACAGCTGGATTCATTGCCTGCATAGCAGTGCCCTAAGGAAGCAAATTTAGTGATAGCGCTAGTCCGAGTGTTGAGATTATAGCACCCATTTTAAATTCACTTTAATTTGCCCCTTTGAAAGAATGTTTGGGAAAAGAACTATATTTCCGTATGAGTGTCATACTACCGAACGGACACCAAAAGCCACAAATGAATATGGAATGAGGTCTGCAAATTAAGGACTTCTATTTTTACCTCAGCGGAAGAGAGGTCACAGCACGTTCTCCGAACAGAAGAACAGCTTTAGGGAAAAAAAACGGCTGAATCATTCAGACCAGATGGCAGATTCTGTGCCTTCCAGCTGTCTTTGACTAAAGCACCATCAAATCTCACTGTTTTTTTTTTTTTTTTCCCCGTTCACCACCCCTCCACCCACTCACCTCCCCATCCCCCAGCCCCACCCGAATATTCCTCCCAGATTCTAAGAGGAAATACAACTGGGACTGGACCTCGATGAGCGTGTAATAGTAGCAATGAGAAGTGGTGGTGAAATGCACTGCTATTCGCCTCTTGCTTCTCCAGGAGGGAGGGGCCAGTGTTTCTAATGAGGACTGTAACGTAGAGGAACAGAGTCGGGTTTGACTGCATGTTCGGCTGGGATGCCCAGGTGGTAATACCGGTGGACACCTGAGACGGATTTGAGTCTTTCTGATTGGACCTGACGGGGTGGTTGGGGGCGGAGTCTGTCCCAAGTGCGCGGCAGAATCGAGCGGCAGTGGCGGGGGGGGGCAGCGGCCGGAGGAGGGGGGGGGGCGGGGTCAGCCGGCCAGCGAGCTCGTGCACTCCGTGCGAGAGGTGGGGGGAGCGGGAGCAGCGAAGGGGCGAGGGGGGGGGGGGGGCATCGCGGGAGACATGCAGAGTTCCGCGGTCATGCCGGCACAGACCTGCAGGGGGAGCCCTCGCCGACGACGGCACACTTACCTCGGACTTCTCCATCTTGTTCTGCGCGTCCACCTGCATGATGATCTCGTTCATGTTCGTCTCCAGGACCATGCCCCCCATCACCATCTCTGCCAGAATGTTGTGGACCTATCGGCAATAGGCAAATACAACTGTAACGTCATTCTGTCAGCACAACGTTCCACATGATGTATCACGGTAACCTTTTGAAAAATTCAGTTATACGCATCTTTTTTTAAAGTCACATAGACCAAAATGACCATACTACACTGTGGAAAATTACCATACTACACTGTGTTAAATTACCATACTACACTATGGAAAATTACCATACTACACTGTAAGGATTCTAGAAAATGCATGCTGCATTTTAACAAATAAATCTACTTTATTTTCCAAATAGTCCGAATTTTAGTTGAAAAACAGTCGCAACAGTCGCTTCAAGCCAAAATGCCAGGAAATGTAAAATTTCAATGTGAAGCTTTCATATAAAATTCATCACCTTGTCCACGTGGAAAATGAGGTCCAGTTCGCACACGTTCTCGAAACACTTGTCCAACGTTTCCACAAATACCTGTCAAAACATTCACAACGGCCTTTTCGGGAAACCGAGCGGTGCGGGGAACGGGAAGAAAAGGAAGGGCAAGCAACAGGGACAACCAAGGACGAGATGGAGGGAAAGGCAGGAGGTAATAAACGACACGCTGGTAAGCAAACGAATAAACGGATAAACAGATAAACGGATAAACGGATAAACGGATAACCCCCACTGAAGCACACAAGCAGTATGAGTGAGAGAATATTGAGGTGTCACGGAAATTACAAGTTGAAGATCACTAAATAATGGGAAAGATATTTATAAAAAATATGATATACATACTGTGTGTGTGTGTGTGTAGGTGTTTCTTTCTCTGTGCGTGTGTGTGTGTGTGTGCGTGTGTGCGTGAATATATTTTTAAAACTTTTTAAGATTTACACACCTGAATTAAATCTAAAATGCCGAGCTCGCTCTCTGAGGAGTCCACGCAGAACACAAAGTAGAGCGTGGCGTAGTGTCTGTAGATCAGCTTGTTGTCAGAGCCTCCGATCAGCCTGAGGAAACAAACATCAGGAAGAACATCACGATCAAAGCTTGGGTTTGTTTACACGAACAGACCATTTGGAATTTGTAAAATAAATAACGTTATGAAGAGAGTAGAAGACCAGCGCTCAGAAAACTCCCAAATTAAATTTGGTTTCAGACGGAATGACCCTACAGTGTTATTGCACATTTTTAGTATTTTACGGGACCATTTTGCTCGACCCTTAGAGCCACATTTACTGAGGGAAAAACCTGTGGCACATAAAACATTTCCAATATTTAATCTCTGTTGCAGTAGCAGATGCCCAAATAGGCAATCAGAGCAATGAAATGCTCTCATATACATTTCTGCACAACCCTGTGGCACTACTTTGGCAGTCAAAAAGCAGCACAATCCTTCAGTAACTCTGGCCCACCAGTAATGACAATAAACTATTTTAAATCAGACCTCGGTTAAATATGTGTTTTGTATAATTGATCTCTTCGGATGTAGGTAATATTTGAAGTCCCTGAAAATTCCTGCCCAAATCTACAGCCGTATGTAGGAATAGCATACTTTTGTTCTGAGTTTTGGTGAAAACATTTGTTTCTTTTAAAATCAGCAATAATCAGCTGGTAATAAACTCGTTTCCAGGGGATTAAATAATTTCTTATAATTATTTAACCCAGGTTTGTTCACAATGAATAACCAACAGCACATACCATCTGGTGAAATAATTTTTATTATTGTATTATTCATAGTGACCAATAATTCATGAAGGTGTTCAATATGCCCATTCCCATTAAAAAAATATTATACAAAATACATGGAAATCTAGCATCTCATAATTACACTAATTGAGTGCCTCAGTCCAGCATTATTCCTCTTTAAAACATGTTTAATGCATAAATGTTCAACCAAGAGCTTTGTAATAATTAGGACCCTCTGAACCCAATCTCAAAAGCTAACAGAAATAAAAAAATTAGCTATCATAACACATTGAGGGGAAAAAAATCATCAAGACAGAGATGCCTTTGATGACTATATTTCAGGTACATCCATGATTGAAGAGAAGGACTTTTTACCAACCAAGCAGTCAACTTTAAAGTGCGACATCATTCTAATCATAATGTGCAACACCACGCACTGCAGTCACAAGTTCTGTCAATAATTACCGTACACACATGGACGCCACATGTTCGCAATTCAAAAAGACTGGGAGCAAACACGACTTTCGATACGAGCTGGGGATGGCTATGTATGTGTGCCAAGGAGGCATTAGGGCGAACTACCCGCAAGTTTGCAGCCATAAGACTGCAATGACTTTGCAAAGAGACAGGAAAGAACATGGCAGCCGGCCAAAAGAGGGGTTTTACGCAGATCAGTCCTCCGAGCCATCTGGCCAGGCCACACACTGCAAAGCGACACCCCTACAGAGCATCAACACACTGCACTGCCACCGGCGCGTCTTCAATTAGATCCACCTGAACAGGTGAGACAGATTAGTGCCTTTATACGCCAGGTACACAGTGACACACAGGTCTATTTATGGAACACTGCAGGTCCAATTCAGGTCTTCCTTCTGACTCAGGAATAAAGAAAACGTCCTTCCGCACATACTTTTATTTACACTTACTGTAAATGTTTCAATCATCGAAACGTTGAAGATACTGGTGTTCAGTTTTATTTCATTTTATTTTTCATTTTAAATTCTTAACTGACTTATTAGCCCCAGAGACCCAAACATCTTGGAACACTGTGCTTGTTGATTTCTTCTTGAAGTCTTTTTGACCATCACGTGTTTGACATCAAAGACAAAATCATTATCAATGATCATGTGACTGCATCACATTTTTAGGCTTGTTTCAGTGTTTACGCTTACATTAACATCCACATACAAGACCATGCGTCATAGAAAATGACTATCATGTCAGCACAAAAATCTAATACCATGTGGACAATCAGGAAATACAGCTGAAGTTTAAAAGTATATAGTCTTGGTGATGAACAGAAAAAGATCTTTGCTACGTTCCTGACACATCCACCACCACCAATGTGTTTTATTGTACTTTTATTTCTGTGTTAACCTACAGCAGCAGGGATGACTGCTATTGCAGTGTAAAGGTTAGGGAACTGCCCCAGTAAGTGGAGAGGTTGCAGGTTCAAACCCCAGGAGTATAAATGGACAGGATGGGAAAAATAACTCTGAGCTCTTAGCAACTGTAAGCTCTTGTCTGTGGATAAGGCCATTCTGCTAAGGAGATAAAAAAATATAAAGAAAAAAAAAATCACATTCTGTAAAATCTTTCTGAACTGGAAGTCTTCTTTTATGTATACTGCTCACAGACATCATGTGACATGAACTTTTTTATGACAGTGCACCTGGTAACTACTGCAATATGTACAGACTAGGAGACGACAGGTGTTTTTTCCAGACAGACCATAAAGTCAAGGATACCCAAGTAACATAACATCATAAACTTTCTCTCATATTTAGCCTACTAAAGGTAGTATTTTTCCCCCAGTTGCTTTCATAATATTTAAAGAGCTAAGCAAAGCCAATATGACAATAATACTTATGATGAATACACATCTATTGAAACCCCGGCACTGCAGCCAGCAGGCGATGGGGAAAAGGGGCGGGTCCAGCTTCATTATGAGCGAAACAGAAGGCTAATGAATCAGCTCTCAGCCGTTCTCACATATCAGGCAACAGAAGGCCGCTTCACATCCGATCAAATATCAGATCCCTCACAACGCTCCTGTAATTCAGTATCCGCTCCCTGGAGCCGACCGGATGAATAAGTTATCGAGCGCTTCCCTACAGGGCTCGCCCAGGTATCAAACTGTTCGTATGCACAGTACGGCCCAGGTATGATTCTATGAGGCTGCACAGTTCCTCGCTGTTACTTTTTGTTTTTTAAAAGAGACAGCTTTGTGTTTGGGAAAGTTAACTTGTTTAACTCACCCACTGAATATTTAATATCTCGTCATTTTAGGGCAATACCATGTCTCGTTTGGTTACAACATCCACCGCAAGAGTAGACATTAGAGGATGATTTTAAAGTATATTTTGATCATTTTAAAAGCCGTTAGAAGCAGCTCAGACTTTTTTTTTTTTTTTAAATAATAAAGACGTTGTTGTTTCTGAGGCTGTAATTTTACCGGTCCCTCAAAGTAAGATTACTCTGTGAGGTGCTCCAATTATGTTCCTATTACAGCCCGAGAAAGAGGTGTACAATGGCAGTTTAGCTCAATATTACAGATAAAATCTCACTCCCCCTGCTCTAAATGCAACGCACTCTATCACTGAATTAAGGAGGTGTGACGCTCGCCATTAAAGTAACGTCTAGCCTCGCTCGGAGCTACAATGTGTGCTTTTGAAAGCAGCCCTTCTTCTAAAAAGCAATGAAAAAGTGCCTTAATGGGAAGAGAGCCTGGTGTCCGTGTTTCTGGAGAAGACGTGAGATTTATGGAACGGTTAGGCCCGTTTCAGGACCTCCCTCTCACTCACAGACGCAAACTGCAAATAAGTGGGAGGGAGGCTCTTACATTCCGCCTTCCAGGAAATTGCAGACGTTCTCGTCGCGCTTCGACACCAAGTGGAAAGTTTCTCGGATGATTTGCTGCTCCGTGTCTTCGCTCTGTCCGAAACGGAGGGAAAAAGTTAGGGGGATATCAGATGACAGCGTTCTTTCTTTATTCGCCCTTCAGTCGATAAATAAGCTCGAAAAAAGGAAGAGTCTCTTCACACAAAATCTCAGTTCTACATGTCGTTACAGTACATTTTTGCTTACTTTAGCTAGTTAGCAAACTCAGCAACCAATAGCAAGATTTCACATCTTTAAATAGCATACAGTTCAAAACTGTCAGTGCTTACACAGCTACATTTGCCATTGCTGGCCTCAGTCCAGAGACAATTAGCATGACTGCTAACAGTAGGGTAAGCTTAAACCCGATTACACATTATCCACAGATTATCACTGACAATTCACAAGGCCCAGCCACACCAGCTGGTCGAACTTCACTCATTAATAACACCCCTCAAGATGACCCGCAGTGCACACAGCCTATGGGATGTTTTCATGAACTGCTTCTCAGCCTTCAGAAAATAATGACACAAAAGATAAGTAAAATGTGGAATGTCTAATGCTAATGGTACTCCACTGACAGCCATTAGGCCTACTTCAGTTTGCTATTTGGCCTTGAGTTTTTACTAAATGTTCGGAGTGTGTATTCACCAGTTTTCAAGTGATTATGGTTGTTTAAAGGGTTAATAACAAATATGTGATTTTCAAAATGAGATTTGCTACAATCCACAGAGGAAATTAAGGGCACAGCAGTGCATTCTGGGCTTTGTACGAAAGGTCAGAAGTTCACAACAACATGACTGAACAACAAATTTTGGTGTTCCAAGTTGTGAAACTAAATCAATATTTTTTTCCCCAATATGAACACCCACTAAAGGCAATGAACAATGTTTTGCATATTAAATTCACAATTATAGAATTTCACCCTTTAAATGAAAAAAAAAATTGTTTAGGTATATTAAACGGCCTGTATTGTAGCATTTCAGTCCGCACTCAGAGTTACACACGAGTCAGTACAAACAGTACAAACGCTCGAGAGGAACCCAAATGCCAGGAATGTGAAGGCCGGACATTTTCATTTCAAACAGACGCTCCACATAATCTCCAACCGATAAGGAATTTTGTCCTCTCTTTCTCCTCCCTTCACTGAGCTCTCTTTCTCAGTTGGCTCGACAGGCTGTGCACTGCAAAGCAGACTGACTTTCAAAGTCCTCCCTGGCCCTGTGTTCTCTGTTCAGTCTTTTCCTTTTCTTCTTTTTTTTTTCTTTTTTAAATCTCCCCTCATTTTCTCGAAATCATCGCTGGCAGAGTCTTCCATTTTTTCTACCGTGAAATCTGTCATTCTTTCATATCTGTGGTGGTTCTGTACCCCTGAGATGAACTACTCGCCAAAACCAGACTACTTTGTTGTTTCTATAAAAATTTTTAACTTCAACATTCTACTTCTCATATGCCAATAAGTAATGCATTTACTTGGAACTTATATTCATCTCAGTGGATTCTAAATCTCATTCAAAGTGCCAATGTCTAACAAGAGAACTCTCAACCCCTACAGAACAGAAGAGGAAGCATCACGTGGTGAATTCCAGAGAGCGACTCAATACGTGCTAAAATGTTATTTTTTAAGAGCCCTACAGACCTGGGAACCTGCCTGCTGTTATACAGAGCTGGGAAAGTGACCACGTGCGTACGACTTCCACAAACTAGGCCATTTTTTTTCTGTGAATGTCAACAAGAAGCCAAAGCATTAATTCTTGTTACAAAGCACACCGTAGAATACTTGTCTCCAAACAACTCTGCATCCTGAAGTGCGCGTTGATGGACTTCAGAAATGTTCAAACTGATGGGCCTAATGTGGATTTGAGGTGTTAAACTAAATAGGTCACACCAAGTAAGATCCCATGGGAATCATGTAACCCATTTCTAACTGCAATTATTTTACCAACTGTTACAGCAACCTACCATGGGTGAAACTGTAGTGCGCAGGCTAAGTTTGACCTTTGTGTGACCTCACATTTGGAATAAGAAAATAGCCAATTTGGGTTTTTTTTTTTTTTTTTTTTTTACAGAAAGTGCTTATTAAAATGCGCCAGCAGTCTACCAAGATGTGTCTGTGAGTAAAGGCCACGTCTACAATACAACCTCTCATGGCGAGCAACGGCTACGCTTGGTCAGGTGACAGGAAGCATGGGACATTGAGAGGGGCGGGCCAGGCCTAGGGAGCAGGGGGGGGGAGGTGGAAGGAAAGAGAGACAGCACCTCACTCCTCTCGACCCGCCATACCTCCCTCCAATCCGAAACGACACGGTACACCAGGGCCCGGAGACGAGCTGATTACATTTCCTTATCTCCGCTCCCCTTCTGTTCCAAGCCCCAGCAGCCAATCACGCTGCTCTCAGAAGAAAAGCGCTTTTCTCTTTCTTTTTTTTTCTTTTTACTGTGCAAAATTTGTGAGCGACAGGCCGAGCATATTTCAGCAGTTTACCGGCGGTGCGATAAGCCTTTTATATCATTCCGCTTCCGTCTGCCACCGGCGAGATTGTTTAGTTTAAGACCCGGGCCATATCAAAACTTCAGCGTGCAGAAATAACAACAGCGAGTCTGTTACAGTGTTCACCCAATCACGTTACGGCTGAGTTGCATCACCGTCACCATGCTATTGCAGGACAGAAAAGCAGTTTTTTGGGGAAAGAGGAGGCCGTGTGTAACTGAATAAAGTCCTGCCTGAATCAGCAGACTGTTCTGCTTTTCTTTGCCGGGATTCTCCTACAGCCAGACCCTATTTTAGCCAACTTTTTCTTGAGGCTCATAACACGCTGACACTCAAAACAAGCACCAAAAAAGGCCTTCTTATCTCTTAGACCTTTTGATTCCTGCAAGGTATTGTTTCTCAAAACGCTTGCAAAATGCTGTGGCATCACACACTTCTGGTCCTGCATTAGAAGTTGAGCTTGCTGCAACTTACTGTGCTACTGTACTTTTCTCAGATGCAGAAACCATTCATTGTCCACTCTAACAAAAACAAAAATAAAAACAGGCTTCGTAAAGTCCAGATGCTTTGGGCTGGTGTGTGTTCAGCTGGCAGACAGTATGGACACTCAGCAGCAAGAGCAATATTTAAACTGGCATTTCACCTTGTCCATCTGCCACCCCCGGCCCGTTGCTACGCGAGTCACATGACATGACATGACATCACATCTGAAATGATGCTCACTTTCCCCCATGGCTGGCTACAGCTCAGCTGACTGCGTGCTGTTTCCATTTCAAAACGCAGAAAGAAAACACGCAAGGTATAATCCATTTTGAGGTCACAAAACTGGACATCATTTTAAACAATAACTGTCAGTTAGTCTGCTAACATAATGCTTTGAGATTTGAAAGGTCCATTCAAAATCATAACATTAATTCACAGTGCCAAACATTCATGTTTGGGAGAGGACTTCAGAAAAAGTCACTCAAGCAAAATCAAGCTAGCTAACGTTAGGTTTGTGCCACGGCCATAAGAGAACACCATCCATCCAGCTCCTGTGCCCATGATTTCATGAAACACCCAGGAAGTATGAGGTTTTCACTTGTGACTCTCTCGAGGCAAAACGCGTTTTTCTTTTCCTCAAAATTTTAACGGAACACAAAGACAAAAAGACAACCAGCAAGCTATCTTACATTTCACAGAGAAGTTAAAATAGAACCATGTGCTCATTAGCTACGTTACACAACTAAGTTAGCTCATTAACGCTCGCTTCTCTGATTATCATGACAAGTAACACAGCTAGCCAACCCGATTAGCCAATAAGATAGCTATGATGCAAAAGCTGAGACACTAATTTAGCCATCATGCTAACCATTGGAAAAGGAACTTCCTACTGCATAACACAAACGAAATGGTTTTGCTACTGACTGAGTTTTTCTAGTGGTTGACCACTAGAAAAACTCACTTCGTACGCATTGTTGTTATACTTCAACTAGCTAGCCGAGCTCAGCTACACAGATGTCAATCACTCACTCCGGCTAGAGTACGCACATCTAGCTAGCTAGCTAGGCTAGCTAGATGGATTTCTTGTTGTCCATACTCACATAGTGCTCGTAGAATTTGGACAGCCGAGGTTTGCCATGGTTGTTAAATATTAATATGGCTTTAATCATGGTTTCACAAAAATGTGAAGGGAGCGACGATACAACGATCAGTCTTTTAAGACCGGCTCTCTCAGTTTTAACCCTCTAGACTCCAATCTACCTGAAACTTGGCTAGCAGCAAATATCTCTCAACTGCATCTCAGAGCGGAAATACTCCACGTCAAACCATTCATCTTCTTCCAAGTACGGGCGCCGAAGAGGGTCTAAAACTGCGGTGACATGTAAATATCTCGACGGAGGAAAGGAGGCGCCGTATTTATTCCTATTTGGCGTTTTCCTAACAAGACCGCCACGATTGCACACGGTACTGTTATTCAATGAGTCGTCGCACTTGTCGAGCTGCACTGTTTAAGAAAATAGCAATGCCTTTAAACGTTGATAAACACTGATGTGTCACAACTCCTCATAAAATGCATGAGTGTAGAAATCCATGCATGCACCCGTAAAATAAACTTACTGTAAACGTATGAAGTACTGATAGATGGAAGATTCAATTGCACACATAAGAATGCACTAGCCAAGATTTTTAAGCCAATTGTCACATAAAGGAATTTAGTCCTTTGTTTAAAAAAATTTGACCAACATGTGTACTTCAAGATGGGTGGTTGGGGTGTGTGTGTGAGGGAGGGAGGGGCTGTTAAAATGAGAGCAGCTTGTCGAAACGTGGGAAAAGAGGAGGGTAGAGAATGAGAAAATCTACACAGAGGACTAAGACAGAAAATGGGGCAGTGGAGTGGACAGTGGGGGGCCTCTGTCCAGAGAACCCCAAGATTAAGGAAATCTGGGAGCCCAAGGAGGGTTTACATCGTACTTCCCAGAACACCGGCGCCAGAAATGCACAGCGGGGCGGTTTTATTAAGGGAAGGAATCCAGGGGGCAAATTTTAGCTCTAAATATATAAAAAGCCCAGGGAGAGACGCTGAGGCAGGGACAGACAGAGACCTAAGATGACCTTCCAGGCAAAGAGGTACCCAAAATCAAATATTCGTCGCTGCCAACAAACCCATTGGCAGTAATATCAAAACAAATCAATATTGAATATTGCCAGGGCCTCGAGAGGCCTCCTTCTGAGAAAACATGTCACAATTATTGGCTCCCCAGAAATCCTTACTAAAAAAAAAAATGTAAAGGAAATATGCTGTCTTTTATATTTCATAAGTTCATCGTATAAGTTCAAGAGTCTTCAGGAACACTCAAGTGAAGGCTTCCCATTTCACTGGGGTATAAATATGAGGTGGTATATATTGTATGCCATACTCCCTTAGTCATCATTCAACATGAAGGTGACAGAATGCATAAATATAAATGTAATGAGACAACAGGTTTTTTATGGTTGCTTCAAACAGCAGGCGATGGGCTAGGACAAAGTCCAGAAAATATCAATCTCCAATATTAGAGCAATAATTACAATGTTTAAAGAATCTGGAGCTGTGATGATCCTGCCTGGGGGAGGATGAAAGTGTATTTTGCACTCCCCCCCAACCTACCACAACCAACCCCCCCCCCCCCCCCCCTCCGCCTCCCCTTTTTTCATATTAGAGTGCGCCAATACTTCTGGACGGTACTGTTGGTTTGTTATATTTATGCATTTCTTGATAATGAAAAAAATATGGAAACTACTCTCATTACTCATGAAATATTTTACTGAATTTAAACGTCGTCCTGTGCACTGATTTACCATTTATTGTTTGCACCATGAACAAGTTGGGTATTTGACTCACAGCAGCAATGACTGTTCATATGATTTTTTTAAACAGTAATTTTATATACACGTATAATCTGGTATTTGCATATACAATATTCAATCTCTTATTACGATATAATTAGAGACTTTAACAATGAACACTGTCATGTATTATTTTTTCCACCAGATGGCAGAAGTGGACTGGTTATTGCTGTGAATGACACACGATGACTTTGGTGTAGGGTGGAGAGTGATTGAGTAATGACGAATTCAAAACTGAAGAGAATTTATTTATGTCTCTGACTCCTGGAAACCCTGATGGTGGTTGAAAGGGCTGAAACATTGTTTTATGACTGACACTAAACATCGATGAAACTGGAAGGAAATCCAAAGTGTCCGATTTTTCAGCCATATCTCAGCTTTCTGTGACAGTTCAAATTTTTTGTGATTTGTTTAAATTGTCTAATAAGCACTGAAAAAATGTATGCAATGAACACGTGCCCCAATATTGAAGAATAACCATAAAAATAAGTATGTATGTATTTCATTTGAAAAATGAATATTGTAAAAAAATATATATACAGTAGTTAACACACGTGCATACATACACACATGCACATGCACATGCACACGCACACACAAACAAACACACACACATGCACGTGCATGCACTCACTCACGCACACACATACAAACACACACAAACACATACACATGCACACGTGCACATTATCATGGTCTTGTGGATGTTTACAGCACACTTAATAACCCAGATTTCATGAGAACATATATCACTTGGATGTCAGTGAGAGCACACTGCATCTACCTCACCTGCCAAGCATCAGAAAAGGCTCACCTGGTTAAAAAAAAAAAAAAAAGTGACTGACCTGAAGTCCAGGTGTGAACTTCTAGACTGCCCTGTGGAGAGCAATCGCTCACAGGCACAACCCAGAGAGGAGGAGAGAAGAGGAATCAATCCACAAATAATAAAAACACAACAATGAAATTTAATGTCCTAAAATCATGGTTCCTGTTATGAAATCGTTCATCTACGCTTGCTGCCACACTGAATGAGTAAACTGAGTAAAAAGATGAATATGCGTGTCATTCTTAATTACTCTGGTCATTCGTGCTACAGTCAGGTACTCTGAATCTGCTCTCACATAAAAGAAAGGTTGCCAGAGGAGGATCGCTTTTTAGTAAAAAATTTAACAAAAGACTTTCAACATCAGCCAGATCCAACTCAGCCCAACCGTGATGCGATTCTACATAATAAAAGTTTAAGGGCAAGAGTAAGGTCATTGTTGTCCTTTAAAGAGTTACATCTATGAGATCATCGCCCCTCGATGTCCACTGCCAACTGAAAATGCCTGCCAATGGTTGTAAGTCTGTCAGAAATCATAAGGTAGATTACTGGCTGCTGCTTACTTTGCTATTTTCAAACTCAAGGTATTTTCCAGAGCCAGTATGAAAAATGATACTTTGATTTTGAAGACATACTGAATGACTATGAATTATAGGTTTTTAGTTGGATTTTAAATTAAATCTTCATAGTTTTGTGGTGATGCAGCTGTGAAAGCTTTCAAGCCAATGTGTGAGAGAAACATTTTTCACATCACATTATTACATTCAGATTACTTTCATAACCTTCTTTTCATTGCTAAAATGTAGGTAATCAGATCATCAAGGATAACAGTAAGACGTGTGGGCGTATGGTTTTAAAAAAAGATATTATCATATGCTGTGGAATGATAATTGATCTTGAAGATCTTGATATTAAAGTTTCAGTTCCCCAACATGATTAAACACAACATTCTTCTTCCTCTTCTTCTTTTTCTTATTTATTATTATTATTATTATTATTATTATTATTATTACCCAAACCCAAAGGTTGCAAAATGTTGATCATTTATACTTGCTAATTTTAAATATGTTGCAAATCAGCTCTGCTTAGATAAGAACAACCTTTTTGTAAGGGAGCTGGGTCGTTGCCTTCTTCACTTTCTTGTGCATTTCTTTTTTTCTCATAACTAATAGTTTAGAAAATCACGTTAGTTGCTTATATTGGTGCAAGACGAGGATCTGCTCGCCTTGAGTTTTCAGAGGACTTTGTATCAGTTCAAAGGAATCTTTAGAATAGCTAAGCTTATTGTCACAGAGCTGTGAGCTGAGCACTGGACAAAGAGGATTAAACCATGACCCCACAGCTATGAGGGGGTTGAGCGAGGCACTTGTGATTTTTTTCTTGGGTAAAATACTAATTTCACGCATAGAGCTTTTATTGTTTACTATATATACAATATTTAAATTAATTTAACTCACCCTGGTCATGGGATTTCCCTAAAAATATGTTCAGCTGCTGCAATATAGTTGGCATTCACCATCGATCGTATTGGTACAGTCCAACAAAACTTCACCCAAAATTCTATAAAGAGTAAGCAATGCCCGTTAATTAAATACTCTCGGCGTGGCAACGGTCTCGATTAACAATGGAGCAAACCGAAGTCATGAAACCTGAAACACTAGATGATTTGATTAAGATTTTGCACAAGCTCTTTGAAGGTGATAGCATTAATGTTGAAGAGGTGCAGAATATTATGGAATCTTATGAGAGTAAACCGCACGAATGGATGAAGTACGCGAAATTCGACCAGTTCAGGTAATGATTTTGATAATTATTATTGTGGTGATTGCTAGCCTACTGCTCCTGCTGTTGAATCACTGTCAAATAGTCCTGCAACAAATATTGCACTTCTAGCTTAATTATTTGAATATTTCAGGGGGGAAAAAGCTGAAACCCCCTTTCTGTGGCAGTGCTATTTGTGGGGTAGTCATAATCGAATGGAGCGTAGACTACTTCAGTGAAATTGGTGAAGAACATTAACCTTGAAATTACTGACCAACAAATCAGCACAATTAAAGGTCTGCCATTCATATAAATCTTTCACAGAAATACATAAGAAGAACGACTTGGGCTATAGAGGACTTCAAATGAGAATCCTTCATGGAAACAAAACCATCACATATAACAGCCTTCCTTATCATAATCTTTTTGTGTGTGTGTGTGTACGTGTTTGTCCCGTGCAGAGGGTGAGCCAAGGGACGTAGCAAGAGAATAGTTAGCTAAGAGCTGCAGTTGCATGTCTAAATATAGACTATATCGTTGCATGCAATGGCTAGATTTAGAATCACATTTAAAAGGTTTGCTTGGGGTAATCAAGGCTTTTATGTGTGTGTACATACATACATTCGTACATACACACATACATAGGCTATATATGCATGTATTGTTTTAGCAAATAAAAATAATTTCAAAGATTCTCTTATCGATATTTCGTTATGTTCTGTTTTTTTGTGTGTTCAAGTAAAATAAACACTTATAATGAACTGCATTGACGTAGATTATGTTATTTATTTATTTATTTATTTTACTGAATGCATGATTTTCCATATTTAGAGATGGTCAGTTCTACAACATAGAATATTGGATTACTTAAAAACATCGACTGCTTCATGACGCGTTACTCTTTAATAGTCTAAGACGGGCTTTTAAGACAAATAGACATGATTTTGTGGAGTGCGCATAACTGTTCTGCGTTCATTTCAACGTGAAAGCGTAGGTGGCGGCAAATGGCTTTTCAAGTCTGCCCGTGAACGTTTTTGAGTGGACATGACTGCGGAGGCAACGGAGGGTGGGGACAAACTTACCAATCAGAGTCCGCATACAGCTCACACCCGCGGACCTGGTTAAAATATGATCTGCGCACTGCTGTGGGGTTTTTTTATGACGTCGACGTATTTGCAACACCAAGAACTGTACGTCCAGAAATTCGAACCTGCAACGACTGAGATTTGTTTTTCTTGCTGTTCGGTCTCTCGCGCACGTCTGTGACAGTGTTTCCGCAGATAGCCTGCTGTGCTTTTATCCTGCTTCTGAAATCAGCGTCTAAATTGGCCTACGAGATATTCTTGCACGCGTACACTTGTTAAAATGCGTCGAAAAGGATTCTGAGCGCATTGAAGACAACCTCATTTTCTGTTTTCTGTCACTTGATATAAATCTTACGCTGAGCGTTGATCTGTGGAACACTGTTCATAAATATATCCCCATTTAACCGAATTGATCTATGCAAGTTGATACCTGTCTATTTTTTATGAACTATATTTAGCGCACCATAAAAAAGGTGTACTTTCATCAGCCATTTTCTTGCTCATAAATAAAAATACATGTACGTTTGGCCGTGTTGAATAATTTGGCCGTGCTCTATAATTACAGAGGAATAGAATTTTATGTTTTCCCGTTTTAACAATTTGGTTACTGACATTTGTATTAAACAATAAGAAAAGGAATACGTACATGGTATACGTTTGTTCACATGGGTGAACTGTTTTTTTTTAGAAATCGCTTGCGTTGGGTATACGTTGTTAAAGATTCCATGTTCTTTTTTAGAAGGGGGGGGGGGCTCGCGTGCGATAGGGCTGTCTGGTATATTGCTCTGGAGCTCAGAAACGGTGCTGCACCTGGTATTCAGACCGACAGTCTCCTGGCTGGGAGCCAGAGCTGTTAATGTGAGAGCAGTCTCACTGCCGCTTTGAATTTCCAACCACAATGACCTCCCCCCCCCCCCTCAGTGTTTGTCCCCCCTCCCTCTCCAAAGAACAGCTGATTTGCAACCGTTTTAAACTCCAGGTCTCACTAAAAACATGTAGCATTGCTGCAAGTGAACCTTGAAACGAGACGCAATGACATAAACGATAGAATTGGTCTGAAAATATACTTTGAAAACAACCAAAGGTCATTTTTGAAAAGGTTTTAGAAAGTATACCACACTTCTTGTGAATTTAACATGTAAGCCACAGAACCAAGGGATTCCAAGATTTTCCAGATCACTTGCTTCTAAGGGGAGGTTAGGGATGGACTAGTTCTTCTTACTTTGGGGTGTTAAAGATCACATTGGACTAAACATTGGTTTTGGTGTGAGATTTGGGCATTTAGTTGTCATGATATTTTCTATGTGGTATGATGAAAAATGTGAGTTTGTGAATCTAATTTTGGAGCTTGTTAGACTGGAGCTTTAAGGGAAAGGCTGTATGACTATCGTAAGTATACTGTTTGATGGAGTGTTCTTCTCACCTCCTCCAGGTATACCAGGAACCTGGTGGACGAGGGGAACGGAAAATTCAATCTCATGATCCTCTGCTGGGGTGAAGGTCACGGCAGGTGAGGAGTTTCTAATAAACGTTTTCGATTCCCCCAGGCGGAGAGCGGAGAGTAACGAGATTGCACCCTGGGGTCACTGTCAGAAAACGGTACATCATTTGTACCGTGACTCGTGAGTTTTCAGCCCTACAGAAAAGCCCAGAAATGATACTGGCGCATGGTAACAAGATATAAAGACGGTTTTCTCTCACAGTCAGCAGGAACGGGACAATCTCTCAAAAGCAGGATCCTTTACAAGGCTGCAGCAAGGAGCAAAGTGTTTCTTTCTGATTACGAAGACTGCTTCTCCTGTATTATTATAGAGAGGAACTTTGTACTTCAGCACCGAGTCGGAAAGCCAGACTTCCACACCTAATTACAAACACATGTAACTCTGTGAAGTCCTGTTTGCTTGCAGCGTTAAGAAACCAGTTTGGTGAGACGGGGACCCTTGATGATATCTGCTTGCAAATTAATCCATTATTTAATGGAAATAATATTTTGATAAACATTTCTGCAGCTTATACTATTACCTAAAGTAATATACAGTGAACGCCACATATCCAGTGTCAGAAAGTTAATTAGCAATGACCGAACGCGAATCAGCTTAGCGTGTAACACTGAATCTTGGACAGAACTGGTGCCCACAGGCTAGCAGTTGTTGATAGTTAGCTTCCACTCCAGTTAGCGCTAGCTTTGTCATATGTACAGTCTGAAACAATGACTGATTCACAGGTGGGCACAAGAGAGGAGCGTACAGTACATGCGTCAGCTGCAGTGCCCCCTGTGTGGGGGAGGGTGTCATAGCACCAACCCTGAGGCTGAGTTGGCGTTTCAGAATGCTGCTTAAAAAAATTAATTGAGGGGTGGTGGTGATAGGTTTCCCCTGGACGATGCGGGAACATTTCGGCAACCCCGCCCCCCCCCCCCTCCTCTGACACGTGTCCGGGTCCTCTCTCCCACCTGCAGCAGCATCCACGACCACACAGACTCCCACTGCTTCATGAAGCTGCTCCAGGGCCAGCTGAAGGAGACGCTGTACGAGTGGCCGGACCGCAAGTCGCAGGGAGAGATGAGGCAGAGGTCCCAGAGGATCCTGCAGGAGAACCAGTGCGCGTACATAAACGGTGAGATCCGAAACGCTTCTTACCCGTATGCTTCATGGCCCCGGGTTCCCGGTACGTTACCCTGAACCAAATTAAGACCAAAGCACTTTTAAACGCTTGTGTTGAGTGTCCTCTGTTGCGCAACATACAGAAATAATGAAGCGCTTTTCCGAGCACAATGTATTTCTATATGTGTCTGTCAGCATATAGCCCTGTGTGTGGTTTTCTGAGTCTACACATTTTAACACTGCCACACCGTACAGCTGCCATTAGATTGGAACATGCATGATAAACAGAACATTTTTTGTTGTCTCCATGCACACGGTCCAGTTTGGTGCTGCCTAAGATGTGAGTTGTGCTGAAGGGGACCTCTCCTCATTGGGGGACACCCCCCCCCTCCCCCCCCCTCCCCCCCCCCCCCCACACATACATGCACTGCTGGCGAATGACTGAACGCCCTGCGCACGCGCTCTGTCTTGTCCAACTCAGACTCCCTGGGCCTGCACCGCGTGGAGAACGTTAGCCACACGGAAAGTGCCGCCAGCCTGCACCTCTACAGCCCCCCCTTCCAGCACTGCCAGACCTTCGACCAGCGCACGGGACACAAAAACGTGGTCAAGATGACCTTCTGGAGTAAATACGGAGAAAGGACTCCATTTGTAAGGAAACCATTTTAAATTACTCACTCACTTACTCCCAAATCCTCTGACCCCACCAATCACACGGCCATTAGTGGCTTCTATTGTTCCTGCAGATAAAGCTGAGGGGCTGACCTTCAGTACACTCAAGCTACGTTGAGGTTTACACAAGCTTCAGATGAATGCCAGTTGACTTGACTGAAGACTTCAGTGTCATTTCATTTCATCCGTCAACTGTTGTGTAAAATATCAGTGTTGGATCTATGGTTTCATTTAATTCATACAAGTAACATTTATGTCTTGAAAGAATATCATGAGCAAACTATCCCGTTTCTGAAACACACACACGTGTGACTGGCCCTATATGCCGAGGTGCCAGTGAGCTCTTATATTAGAATGAGTGTGAGCACACGGGTGCAGTGTGTGAAAGTGCAGAGAGAAGAGTCATAAACTCACTGATAGGGCCTGAATAACCTCAGATCTCAAAGCGGCAGTTAAATGTTTAAATGGCAGGCCGCTATTATTTCAACTGGCATGTTCCTCCATGAATTATGTCCTCCAAACCAAAGGTTGCATTTCACAGGTAATTTATGACTTTCTGGCTGCACTGCTTTAATGAATTAGGGCAGGCACGTGTTCGCCTGCTTGGGTTGAAATCAGGCAAGCGGCGAGAGTCAGGAGCTGAGATGTTGTGCAAAAGGGGAAAGAAAAGTCATGTTGCGGCAGAGTCCGTGTGAAAAACACCATTGATCAGAATGTGGCTGTTTTTGTTGTAACTAGGTGAAAATAGGTTAGGTGTCACCCTTCTGTTTGGGAGTCATGCAAGCAGCCTATTGTAAAATGTGTGTACAAATGTCAGAATGAGTTTTGAGCTACCTTTTGTGAGCGAATCCCCTGGACGTTCACGTAATGTGCTACTGCACATTCTGTGCATTCTTATTAAGCACAAAATATTTTTAAAATGCAGGCACTCCTGAATGAAAGTAATTGTCAATCCAAGTAGGAACATTCTGAAATTTATTGCACAGTTAGAATTCTGTGCACTTCACTGTGAAAAAGTTAGTGTCCATAGCTCATTTTGCCACAGTTTGGCAAAACCTTTCTGTCTCTCAGTTTGGCAGTGGAAAAAGAGAGCCACGTTTAATCGGAGAGGTTGAGTCAGGTACGATGCTTTGACCTGTGTGTAGCAACAACAGACAAAACTGGAAACACCTGCATTTCAGAGCTTAGAGTATAGAGCAGCTCAGTACAGAAAACCAACGTCACCACAAAAAAAAGACTCAGCAAGATATGTTTAACTGAAATATTTTCCCTTAGCAGTTTCCTAAAGCAAAATATTTGTCCTCCTCCTGTGTTTGTCTCTGTCATTTGTTGAAATATATGCCCTGTAATTTGCATATTTTATACCAAATGTGATTTTTTTCCTTTTTTAATTTACGATGCAGTGCTCGGACAGCGACACGATTTGTGTTGTTTTGGCTCCGTACTCGAGCACAGTGGATTTGATACGTCTTTGGGCCTTTTGTTGAGAGTCAACAGCAACGGACTCCAAGAGGCAACTCGAGACCCTTTGTTGTACATGGACTAGTGATGCAATGACCCACAAGCAGGCCAAGAAACAGCTGAATAGCTGAATGTCCAATTGTACTTGGTACTCTTAAAATGGGGGAACTTTGTATAAACAGGGTTGTAATTTCTGCCCAGGTATAAATACCCTCAAATTAAAGCCTACTGTTTGCCCTTTAACCTTATATTCATAGTTTAAGTTCAAACTGAACATGCTGGAGAACAGGGCCAAAACTACAAAAACTGTGTCGCTGTCCAAATACTTATGCACATACAGTGTAGTCCATATATGTTTTGTTCTTTTCTCCCAATTTGGAATGGCCAGTCGTATCTGTAGGCCTGTCCCTTCATCACAATGTTCTCTTTCCCTGTGAAATTGGGAAAGTGCTGAGAGGAATCATGATTTAATTAAGACTGTCACACTTTTTTATGTTAAAATGATCGACGTGCGCTTATACTTACACTGCATGCACTTGTAATAGTGTTGATCATTCAATATTAAGCCCTAACACATTTTCTTTGACGTGTTAAACAAAAGTTCAAATTGTTCATGAACATAAGTTCACTGGCGGTTAATATCTGGGCATAACAGCCTAATACGTTACATTACAGGCATTTAGCAGACGCTCCTATCCAGAGCGACTTACATTGTGTCCAGTTATACAGCTGGATATATACTGGAGCAATGTAGGTTAAATTTCTTGCTCAAGGGTACAACGGCAGTGTCCTTCCGGGGAATCGAACCTGCGACCTTTAGGTTACAAGACCTTCAACTCCTTAGCCATTATACTACACTGCCGCCTGTAGTACTGTAACACTGAGCAGTGCGAGGCCTGCTTTTCTGCCACGTCCTCCCCGTTAGCGGTCACTGGAGGAATTCAGGGGCCCAGCTGTACAGTATTTTCAGGGTTCTTCTTAAAAAAAATACATATCTGAGGTCCCTTTTCCAGACGAGGATAGAATTCTTGGAATCTGTTTTCACAAGTCAGCAGATGTGTGGCTGAAAGGCCGTTCCTTCCATCGGGTGGGGTGGGGGGGGGGGGGCGTGGGTGATGAATTTAACGTGTGAAAGCCTGCACTGTAATAAATGTGGAACACGTATTTTTTGGGGGTTGTTTCTGCCAGTTTTTTGGTAAATAAAGAGGGCTTATCTGGAGCTTCTGCCGTTGCTTAAGCTTGCCTTGAGCAAACTGCTTTCTGGCCCTGAGATCGTTACAACACCAGGCCTCTGATAAGATTGGACCATCCTCTCTCTCGCTTACCTCACCATCACCTGCTGTCTCTCTCTCTCTCTCTCCCCCCTCCCTCTTCCCCCCCTCCCCATCTTTCCTTGTTGTTCTTAGTGATTTACTTTGTCAGGACTTCATGGTCTTAAAGGGCACACAGAATGAACTGGATGTGTTTGCTTGTACTTGAAATGCATCTCCCCCCCCCCCCCCACCCACCCCCACCAAACATCGTACAGGATTCCCACTCAGTAGGGACCATCGCTCACCCAACGACACATTTAACTGGGTTTTCATTTTTTGAAGTGCTTGTTGTCTTTGATCAGAGGGCTTGAAGGGAATGCAATATCAAATTTATATATTATGTTTGTATTATATATATATATATATATATATATATATATATATATATATATATATATATATATAAATGTAGCAATGACTTTCACTGAGGTTTTACTGGCATGTTGATATTTGATGCTGACTTGTCCTATTCCGTGTCTTTTCTCTTTTTTTAGGAAACCACAGTTTCACAGGAAAACAACTAGGCCACCGGAGTCAAAAAGAAACTGTACGAACACGGCTGCGGAAAATTCTGGTGAAAGGAGACCGGCAAAAAAATAAATAAACAAATAATAAAAATATACGAGCGAGCAAAGCGAAAAAAACAGCCCACTCTTCGACAAATTGCGAGGGTCAGTTGAAAGGACGCGTCGGTAATTGGAGCTGCTTTATCGCTGCCCGGTGTACGCTTGGCAAACGCTGATGAATGCGGGGCGGACAAGTGAATAGCGGCATTAGGTTGAGCGACGGAATGAATCTGCTCTTTGTTTGCTAGGCTGGAGGAAGCCCCTTGCCAATAACGGCATTCCTATGTTTCTGTGACCTGTGTAATTACACCTTTGTACTGTTATGGGGGATGAAAGTGGTGGACGTGTATAATGTAAAAGTAGAGAAAAAAGAGCGTGCGTCTGGTCGCAGTCATGCATGCTGACAACATGTAAAAACGATTATCTGCAGGCCTTCTGTGATCAATATTGTTCTTTTACACACAATTGAGCACTTTTAAGATGTATTGATTTTTTTTTTTTTTAAACGTAAATTGTTTTAACATTTGTTTAAAATGTACAGACAGCAATTCATGAACAAGCGGCAATTTAAAATGGTAGCTTTAAAGCTTTTTAGATGTACTATTTTAAAATGCAATACAGGTAATTTATATTTACAAAACAGATTATTTTGGTGTTAATTGGTTTTTGTTACTTGAGTACCACGCCCGGACATTTGTATTGATAAGTATTAGTAGAGGTGAATTATAGGTTTGTATGACTGCCTCTGGATTTTTAGAGGGTTATAATAGCCGGTTAAAATAATGACTATGTGGAATGAGTTGTTCTGTAGAACAAGACTCTCGTTCTTCCTCTCTCTCAGGACTTTTGCTAATTTTGTAATTGTAGCTATATTTACAAACGCTTTTTCGCAGTGCAAGAGAATAAAATCAGTATCTATTTTAATGTATATTCTGGCTGACTTTGATCATGGAATGACCTGCTGTGAGTGTAAACCATTAAATATTTCCTCTTGTCAAATAACGTTTTTTTGGTGGTTTGTTTAATAACTGTCATTGTCTTTTCCATCAACGGGGCAGGAGCTCATTCAACTGTCAGATTTTTTGCCGGCTGCTGGTAAATGTAGTTTTACTGCGAACGTTTGTCATTTTAGGCCTCGCCTCATTTTTCTCTATAAAAAAATATTTGTTCACATATGACAGAAACACCAGAATCATCTTTGCATACTCTGCAACGCTGCTCTGTTCTCGGCTACTGTGTTCATGGCCGTGAATAATTGTTACATAGCCTAATGTGTATTGTATCTTATCGGAACCGTGTTTTGTATTTTTTCCAATGACTTTCGGTATGCACTTACTGTACGTCGTTTTGGATAAAAGCGTCCGGAAAATAAATGTACTGTAATGTTCTCGCACTGTACCAGATCACAAACCACGTGGTGGACAAACCGCAAGCACATTTGCAATTTTCGAAAAACTAAAACAACTCCCACTGTAACAGAGCAACAGAGTGATCCAAGTACTGACTCACCAACTGCGGTTTGCGAAGGTGAAATCTGCACCAACCACCCTCCATGTCCTTTCCCTTTTGCAAAATGAAGTATACTGTGTGTATATGATCCATATGCATGAGAATTCAATGAGAAACTATGATTAAACTTATCCTATAGTTGCACACTTATATAAACTATAAATGAACTTACACAGTTAACCCTGCCAACAGGGAATGTGGAACATCTCATTAAAGGCAATGAATTTGAAGAAGTTATGCTTCAAAAACAAGCTAAATTTATCTACTATTGATGCAACCACTCAACATCACCCAGTCAATGAACTCTTTAATTACCTCTACTACCTATTATTGATACAGTGCATGCTATCCTTATAAACTTGACTTCTGTAAGATTGTAATTGCATGTGGATATCACGCACGTGTATTTATTCAACAGGGCATGAGAGACTGTTACATAAGGAATGTTGGAGCAATTTTGAGGCATTGAGGTGAAGATATAAAAGCAACAGATGTACATATCCACCCTTTTCCCTTACCACAACTGACTAGTTTCTCAACTTTTTATACATGACTGATTTACCCGATGCATGGCTCATACTTTGAGTAGATCTACAGCTTCTAAGTTGCATGACTCACCAGAATTTAAACAACTTTTTCCAGTTATCATCCTCCAGGAGTCCCTGTAGACCACAGGTGTTAAACTGAAGTCCTGAAGGGCCGCAGTGTCTGCTGGTTTTTGGGGTGTCCTTGGCACAAGTGTTTCATTTAAGTCACTGATTGTTTAAGAAATCCACACACCTTGTTCTCAAGGTCTTAATTGGCAGCCGATTGAAAGGAAACCACAAAAACCCACAGACACCGTGGCCCCCTTGGGATTCGGTTTGACACCCCTGATTTAAGGTGTAAGACAGGGGTGCAGAACTCCTGGAGGAGAGCCTGCGTTCTGGTTTTTGTTCCCACAAGTTACCTTTGTTTTAGTTTTCTGACAGCTCTATAAACTATGCTGAGTCACTCCTGTACTTGAGAACAACAAACTCTTTAGGATACACTTGCAGTCTGTGGCTGTAGCTGGAACTACATCAGATTAAGATATGATTAATTGAATAATTAAGATAAGAGAAGAAGTTAGCACCAATTCAGATCAGCCCTTGTTGTGCAACCCTGGGGGTTATTTAAAAAATGGTACTGAACATATTCCATCAAATGGAGTTCTGAGCAACAGTATGGTTGCACTGAAAACCAGCATACACAGGGGTCCCCGTAGACCCCTGTTGCTCAAGTTATGGTCCAAGAGCTGCTGGTTTTCCACAATCCCTTTATCCTGGGAGTCAGGTGTGAATACATGTGGCCAATCAGTAGCTCTAATTGTTCAGTTAATTACCTGAGGGATTAGAAAATCAGGGCCAGGTTTGGATTTGAGGTGCAGATTTGAGTATCCATGCCCTAGATCAAAGGTAGCTTTGACAGAAGCATGCGCCACAAACTGCTGTTTTCCATAAAATCAAAATCAAAATAAAAAAAAACTGATCAAAATCAGCAGATGGGCCAGACAGTTACGCTTCTGTATTTTATTCATTCTTGAAGGAAATTCCATCACAGGTGATTCAAATGTTTCCATGCTGAAGCACTAAACCGAGTGTGCCTCACTGCTATGAATTCGTCTTCAGTCGTGGACGAATCGAGAAATGCTTAGAGGACTTAGAGTGCCTGGAGTTTAAGGTTGGAGTGAAGAGTTAAAAACCTCACATTTTCATTTGAACTGTGCACATGACATTCCCACTTTCACTGATTTTTGAATACACCTCTGCTGCAAACAGTTTCATTATCACTTTTTTTATTTACTTATTTTTTCATTTTAATAAGTGTCTTTCCCAAAATTACTAACAAAAACCAACATTTTAAAATATTGCCACATGGCCACATGCGCAAACAACCGGACTAAATTTAGCAAGAGCGTCGCCTGCAAAGCACACTGTCAATCATTGTCTGTTTAATTACTGGTAATTACTTTAAAACCATTTTCCACGTGTTTGTAAACTTTGGGCAAATGGCTTGTTCCTGGCATCAGATGACTCATCTGTGAGCGCTGGCAAGCAGTCGCCCGAAAGTTCACAACCCCGTAGATGGCTTGACTGCGCATGACTGCGACCAGACACACGCTCTTTTTTTCTCTACCCATTTTAACGGTTCCCAGAAGTTTGTGAACTTTGTGTAAATGGCGGATCTCTGCTTTTTGTCGAGTGTTGACTCATAGAGTGCATATTGAATGTGACTTGATCAGTTCCTTTGTATTTTTTAAATGTGCGTCAGCAGCTTTTCTTCCACTTTTCTTTCTTTTTTGTGCCCTGATGACGGATGATTCCCCCTTGTAGTTAGTCTCCATGTAACAAGACCAAATATGGTCTTTATTGTAAACGTTGGTGTATATCAAACACTTTTTCTGTTTTGCTGAGGACCCAGTTAGACAGTACAGTGTCCAGTATTAATTCAACCCTAACAAGTTTTTTTTTTTTTTGTCCAATAGGAACCACGTATACACAGTAAAAGTTACATTGACACTGAACATTTTACTGAAAATCTGTACCACCCTGGTTGGATGTCAGTCACTATCTGCAGATTATTTCCAGCCTTTCACTTGCACTGGTGTGTCATATACATCACATTTGAAAGAGCACATTAACTATTGGTACAGAACAGGGTTTAGACACGTGTTGGCAGGTGATTGCTGTTGTCAGTTAACAATTCCTGGACAGAGTTGGACAGAGACTTGTTAATAATTACCATAGTAACCTGCAGGACAGAAAGCCTTCAGAAAACTGTGTGAGAGGCAGTTCATGTAATAATCAAGCTAATAAATGATCAATTTATTTTAAACTCAAGGCTACTTGTTCATTGTATCAAGCCAGGACAATACAAATTGTGGGTGCGCCTGGGTGTGCATTTGTGTGTGTGCGTGTGTACGTGCATGTGTAGTGATAAAAATCAACACAGAATCTAATCAAGAGAGTTCTCGTTCAGTTGGATGGTCAACAGAATCCAGTGTTACATAATTTCCAAAGGTATCTGTAGGGCATCAATCGTGGTCACGTGATCTTTTTATCTGATGGCAAATTTGCGGCAGTATCATGGGACCCAATTCAATATCTATGCAAACCTAACCTATGTGCATTTGAACTTCAGTGAGACATTGCTTACCTTTTTAAGGATTGGTAATGACAGGATAAAGAAATGCTCGTGCAGTATTCAGACAAGTAAAAAAATTATCACCTTATATCACTGAAGAGTCTTTTATTCTGTAAAGGTTGGGCAGAGCTGTGTTTGTTCTTTCACTGCTCCAGCAATACACATACTAAACAAATCCCAAAAGTAGTTAATACTCGATTTTGGCCAACAAAGCTCCATTACATGGTCTGCTCTCATTGTGTTTTTAATATTAGTATGTTCCTGTATGTTCGCCTGTGCTTGTGTATTTTTAATGTTTCTTTTCTTCTTTGGACTTTTCTGGACCACCAGGTGATGATGGGGCGACATAGCTCAGGAGGTAAGAGCGGTTGTCTGGCAGTCGGAGGGTTGCCGGTTCGATCCCCCGCCCTGGGCGTGTCGAAGTGTCCCTGAGCAACCTAACCCCTAATTGCTCCCAATGAGCTGATTGGTACCTTGCATGGCAGCCTTTCACCGTTGGTGTGTGAGTGTGTGTGTGTGTGAATGGGTGAATGAGAGGCATCAATTGTAAAGCGCTTTGGATAAGATCGCTATATAAATGCAGTCCATTTACCATTTACCATGATTGTTAGTTAAAGCGTACTATTGGGACCCTGCTGCCTCAGCCTGAATGATTTGCTGTGCCTCTTTGATCAGACGCACTCTGAAGGCTGACAAAATGAAGGCTCGTGAAATTAATCTTCATCCGGCGTCCATCTTCAGCCACCCCTTGCGTAATGTCCGTGAAGCGCTTCTCAAGAAAAATGGCCTGGAAACTCAAAAAAGAGAAGCAGGATGACACTCATGTACTGGAAGCTGGAAGTACTGAAATAACTCTGTACTGTATGTACAGTTCGTGATTTCGGAAGGAAGTTAGGGCAAACAGGTTTCCCTTTCGATTGTAAGATGCTGACAGTAAGTAATACAGCCATCATCGGCAGTCACTTGAGGCGAGTATGACTGTCCTCGCCATGGGGTCTTCTACTTGTGGGTCTTCAGATGGCTGTGGAGGCCGATCCGTGATCCACATACTTTGGTGCAGCGTGGGCAGGGGAGAGTGGTGGTGATTGAGCCTTTTTCTCTCTCTCCTTGCGGTGCTGTTGCTTTACAGTAATACAGTAATACAGTACAGCACATTAATCCAGATGGATTTGTATCTGGGTTTGGCACAAGGTGTGGACCTCAAACGTTTTGTCTCACAAATCATGCGCAGTCTTTTATAGAAAGTGTCTTTTCGAAATATTTTCCCTATTATCCTGTTGGTACTGTATGTTCAATTGACTGTTTCAGTTTTTTTTTCCACCTACTACATCTGACAATGCCCAGTGGTGAAAATTTTAAATGCACTTAAAACATCTGTTTTCTTGGCAGTGTCTGCTGGATATTTGCATAAAAATGGTTTAACTACTTTTTGTTCTCTCCCCACCGCACACATACACCCATGTGAGCACAAACACACACACACACACATGTGAGCACACACACACATCACACATAGCTCCACATGCTACTAATGATCTCATAGCAATTCTGTGAGTCTATCATATGGAGTATAGCATACTAGTGAAAGATACTTTCCACAAGCAGAAAAGTTCTGTCATAACTAAACCAAAACCATCGAATGAAGTTGAAAATATCCGTAGTTACGTAATTTATTACTCTGGTCACACTAATGGTCAAAAGTATTACCAAAAGTTTGGGAAAACAACAAGAACTTCTAGTGGGTTCAAAAGTGAATGCAATATATCTTTCAACACAGATAATGAGTGAAGATATATTCCAGCGAATCTCCATTGAAGTGCTGTATTAACATTCGTTTTATGGTTATTTGGGTCGCCTACTGTGAGGGGAGATATCGGCTTGTTCATTGTACTCTCATAGCCCTTATCGCCGGGGATTGTGGCTATCTTCGAAAAAGGTACAAGCAGGGAGCCATAAACCTCCTGTTCTTTTGTAAAGACAAATGCTGATATCTTGAAAGGAGGAAGAAGTTTCATTTCATGCGCACGTTCTGTTTCCACAAGACTCGGTGAAATTGTGCTTACAATAAATATTATATAATAATTATATCATATAATAATTATATAATTATCGGTAATTGTAGCTTTTCCTGTCATTGCAACAGTGTCAGTCGATTCAGGACGACACGCAGCATGTCCGCACTCTGTGGAACCTCTGCAATACACTGACAAAGTGGCACAGTTACTGTCCTGGATGACTACGTAGTTGGAACAGCCAAAACTCAGGCCACCAGCACACCAGAGAGGCTGTCATTGGGTCACGAGGCGAGAAAAAGTCCTACCATCACAAATGTTTCCTCCCTGGGCAAAGCCCTGGAACATTACTCAGCACCCCACACAGCTGGCAGTGCTGCAGTTAGAGCTTGATCAGCCACACGGGCAATACAAACAAGTCACTGTACATTTGAAACAATGATTTTGAAAAATGAATTCCTGATGCCTCTTTGGCAGAGAAATTGTTCTTTTTTTTCATCCGGTTAAAAGTGGTGCACTGTTCGTTGTGTCGATGAATTGAAAAGACAGTAAATCATACGGTTTGGTAGGTTTTGTACCGTAGAATATGGCTCGTCCAACATGATCACACTACAACAAGCAGATGGAGAACCATGCAATGATTTCACAGGAAATATAGGGAATACATATGCTAACCTGATGACATCACAGGCGTACATGTATGTCAGTAGAGCTCATAGCTGTATCAATATTTACAGAGAATTTTCATTTATAGCTTATATTAAGGGCTGATTTTAAGGTTCTCCTCCCAACTTTCAAAACACTACAAAGACTGGCACCAGTGTACTTATCAGCCATGCTTCTGCCTTAAAGCCTGCAAGGGAACATCATCCCAACATGCTTCCCAGAATGCAAGTGACTCCGGGCCGGATCTGGGCCGGTTCTGGGCTGATTCTGGGCCGATTCTGGAATAGGGAGCAGATCCGGCCTGCAGCTGCTCGCTATCCGAGCAGCTATCTAGCCATCCTGAGAACTTCAACAAACATAATGGGTGGAACTTTACAGAGCTCCTCTACTATGAAATAACCTTTTGAGGCATGCATGGGAATCAGACGCAATCCCTAATATATTAGTGCGGATTAAAAGCAAACCTTTTCAGAAAACCCAGTGATCGGTTGCAGTATGGACACAGAGCAGGAGGAGACGTGGGCAGGTTCATTACCCGTTTGGCAGGGCGATAAACTTTCCTTACTGTCTCCTGTCGACAGCTGTGACCCCATTTCTTAATGGAGAGGCTCTAGGAGGGAAGGTGGATTCCTCGCCTTTCTCATGACTGTGCAGATTCTCTGTCCCGGTCCCAGTGGTTATACTCCTGGAGGGGTTACGTGCGGCCATCTCCCATATGCAGTGTCGGGGAGACTGCTCGAAAAGCGCCGAAATAGCTTCTCGCCGAAGGTAGTCTAACTACAGCAAAGCTACTTTACAGAGAAATGTAGCTTGCAAACCTAACTTCTCAAAACTGTAGTTCAAACGAAAATTACAAAATACAAAAATTATCAAGAAAAGTTATTATTATCACGCTCCCCAGACATGGGGTGAGTAATGCCTTCTTTTTGCACAAGGCAAGAACCATACAGCTCAATGGGAAGGACCAGCGATGTGTGGCAATTGTCAGTTGATCGTTGGGAGCTATGGTGGAGCAGCGTGCTTCTTACCAATCAGGACCAGGGAAAAGAGAGAGAGGGTGATATTTGCTCAAAGGGTCAAAGGGTTTTGGAAAAAAAATGTTTTAGGGGCAAAAGTAGTTAATCGTTCCTGTCGTTTAATTAATAGTTGAATGTAGCTGAACTGCCTGTAAACTGTTGCAACTACGAGTTTAACTACCTGTAGTTAAACTACTCCCCAACACTGCCTATCTGTAACCCATAGCTCTTCCCTAACTCCCAATTTTTGTTTCTTGTTACCCTCAGGTAGGGGCATCTGCCTCCTGTCCCAAGCCACTCTTGAGCCTGCTATCTGTTTTTATGATACAATATGTATCTTCATTAATTCATGAGTCAAAAATGGCACTTGGTTGCTTTTATGAGGCATCTTGCATCACCAATAAATGGTTTCAGAACTCCTCTGAATCCACTGTGTGCAGGCATTAAAAATTAAATTAAAACCGTGTTCATTTTAACTCGAATGATCACACACAAATATAAAAGAGTGGGTGTAAATATCTTCTGCGTGTTGAAACTTTGGCAACATTTCAGTGAGCAACCCTGAAAAAGCAGCATGCTCCTGCTCCCCTCCAAAATAATAATGTTTGATCCAAAAGTACATATCGTTCCCAGTTTGTTAGACGACTTTGCAAAAGAAATTTGGCTGCCTGCCATAATTTTACATAACCCAATGAAAACAACCAAAAAAGACAAGGGGAGGGGTTGGACTCAAAAAACATACCCAGATGTGGGGGTTTTGAGCACCATCTTGCCTTTGTGCAAAGATCTTCACTCATATTACAGAGAAGTCAAAGCTTGCATGAAGAACACCCAGTTATCCCTTGCTGAGACAAACTAGAGTTTTTGAATTGATGTCTATTTTTACCCTCTACTGTGTACAGTAATGAAGACTCCCCTTGATCCTTCTAGAAACATCTAGCACTAGGAAAGTCAATAAACTTTTGCTGAGTTTGTACATCTGTCATTTCATGCTGCCTGAACAAGCCAGGAAATGTCTTTAGGCTTTTATTAATCACACTGCAGAATGCTGTTCAACCACAATTTGTGAAAACGGATGTCTGTGGTAAAAAATATTTTATTTCGTGTGACTAGGGATATACTTTATCTTTGTTTGGATGAATGCGTAATAGTGTTCTTTTTACTGAACTAATGCTTGGGATTGATTGTGTGAACAATACTGATTCTGCTAACACAATGAAAATGGTGGGATAAAGGAATAAAAAATATCAAGTCTGTCCATTACAAGTTGCTTTGGCAATTTTCCCTTTAAATGGGAACTGAGGTGTTGAATCTGTCACTGGTGTACAACAGATGAATTGAGTACAAATGCTACCAGCCACCAGTCCCTGGTGCTAACTGAATCACAAAAATGAGATAACTGTGATCAGCCCAGGTTCTGAAGAAAGGAAAAGTACTGCCTCAGCATCGCAGGCACTGCCACCCGAACATCACAAAGAGGTTTTAAAAAAACGGACACGTTTCAGATCACCTGAGCCCTCGTCAGGGTTTCAAGAATGTTTTATTTATTTATTCATTTGTTTATTTTTTGGAATTGTAACATGTCGCAAAGTCATGCAAGTAGGGAAACTTTTCCAAAAACTGTCTTATATTGCCGATGATGTGTCCAGGGTCATTCAGAAGATGTATTAGTGCTGTGTAGTAATCAGCACCAGATTATCAGCAGCAAGCAACTGCCTAACATTAGATATTCCCTGCCCGGCTGCAATAGCACTTGCACCAGAAGCCTACAACCTCCCCAGATGATGGAGAATGTCGCAATGTTAGAATGGGTTTGCAGATATGTTTGAGTAATCCTAATTTGGGAAATGAAGAAATTGGGGGGTAGGGGCGGGAGGGCATGTTGAAACTTCCTGGCAGAAGATCATTTATCATAAACTGGAGAGTTTATTCAGTGAAGCGTTATCTGTCGGGCAGTGTACGGTCTGTTGAAAGGGACGCACGTCATTTTGGGCGGACTTGGAAAGGGTGCCTTTAGCTGTCGAGAGAGAGTGTGCCTCATTGGACGGTTCAGGGCTGAAAGTTCAGGTCAGGGGGGTCGATAAGGGCAGTATCATGCAGAAATAAATTGCACAAACGTGGGTGGTTTGTCTCTACTGTTTAGGCTGATGAAACAAATAGAGGTTGAAGCCTTAGTGTTGGCGTTGAAAGTAGATACATTTGAATTGAGTAGAAAACTGGGTCTTTTCCCTCTCTCAGCACCCCAGGATGAAACAACCACCAGGCACAGACAAACAGACCCAACCAAATATTAATGACATAATGTGTGTACATGCATTAGACAGACACAAGACAGACAGACACAAGAGAGATTTTTTTCACGGTCAGCATGATGATAATGATGTACTAATATGTGCATTATAATGGTGCACTCGCAATTTAGTAATGAATCATGATAAGGCCAATTTATGGATCAGAACAAATATAATTATGTAAAAATCACAGACACTAACACTGGTACTTCCCCGAAAAAAAAATGTTTGTGTATGTGGTATAATGTTATATCACACCGTATTCAAAAAGGCTGTGACCCAGCAGAAAATGATTTAATAAAGCTGTCATCTGTTAGGTCGAGGGTTGCCATATTGTTTATGGAGCAAGACCAATAGTGGACATTTGATAGAGATAATTAGCAAGATTTTGCATATCATTACATCTGTATCTGTGTCATCAAATGTCCATAGGAAGAGATTTTGTGAGTGTTTCATAAAACATTTTTAACGCTCGTTCCTATTATGCATATCTATATTTTAAAAAGAATATTCCGTCCAATATAGAACTAACGTCACACATGCCCCCAATGCAAGCTGTGCATGACCACTTTTGAATATTACTTTCTTCACCAACTGTTAAATAATTGCCCGTATCCTTTTCTAAGACAGAAAATCACTTTAGAAGCATCTCGTATAGATTTGGACTATGGTAGACCATGGAATAGACTTCTAGGGTAACATGCTGATTGCAGCTTTATTGTGGCAAGCTGAAAGACAACTATACGTAAGAGTTTAGCCATTTGGCAACAAATGGCTGACAGGTTACCCCTTCCTGGAAGGGTACTTCATTATGAGAAGGGAAGCTCAAATGGGCTGAGTACTACTGGAATTGACCCAAGTTCCTCTGGAAACTTGCAAGCCAGCTTTCAGCTATGCAGACTGGGCACCTCTTCAAATGGGGCGAAAGTCCAGGCCCAATGCCATGCCAAGGCAGGGATGATGATGATGATGATGATGATGCATTGGTGAAGGCAATGATGATGATGATGGTGATGATGGTGATGATGATATAATACTAATTACTAAATGGCAAAAAGGCTAATCCCATTCATTAAACAAGAACCAAGCAAAGGCAAAATTTATTTTATTGAATGTCCCTTGTAGTATAGGTTTCAGTATAATATAATATCCTGTTCTTGAGATTAAGACTCATGTCCCCAACAGGAGACAAAAATTAATTGCTGGGTCGCAGGGTAGTATAAGTACACTCCAAACATTGCATGGCTTCTTCTGAACACTGAACTCTTTACTATTGATTAAATGATAACATATATTGTGTTTGTAAAAAGCAAAATATTTCATTTGTGGTTGGCTGAATCCGGAGGACCTTATGGGTAAAATTTTAACTATAGTTTTAAACTGATGAGTTCAAACAGGCAAAGTTAAACTGAAATGTACATTACCACAACCTGCCAGAACATTGAAGCAGCTTTGATTCTGAACGCATTCTACTGCTCTTTGTCTGCAGCAGATGTGCTGAAAAGCCTAACATAATTTAAACAAGCAGGTAAAATGCAACTTCACCGGAGAAAAAAGCATGCATGGGCAAAAAGATAAACCTCGTTCAGTTTAAATGAAAAAAAAGCACAAAACTTCAGTGAAAAGGGAAGTGGAGCTACTTTTTCAGCCACATTAGCTTTTATTTGCTTGAAACCTTGGATCCCATACATCCGATTGGGTGTTTCATGTCAGCAGTGAACCTTTTTTCTGATGTTTGAAAGCCATTACGAAGGCCTCCGAAACAGCCTGAAACAGGTTTTCAATACAGATGACCTCCCAGTACTATATACACTGTATCTATCTCACTTGGAAGTCTCAGAGCATTGTGTTCACTAAAATCACTAAAGTGATGAGTTGAAAAATTCAAGTTTCCTCAGTTCATTAACAGGCATGGTGTCGGATTGTCACACTCATTCCACGGTGAAACGGAATGTCTGAACTGGTGTTGGACTGTGCATGGATAATTCTTACTAATGTTATAATGGGGATAATAAATGATTGATTTGGTGAAGCAGTCAGCAGATGAGCAGTTTGTCTTTACTTTAGCGGGTAAAATGGTAGCGTAATGTAAACTGAATCATCTGGAAAGAGAAACAAAAGATAAAATGACACATGCTCAGTGAATCATCAACAACTGGACAAACATTTTGTACTTCCCCTCCCGGAGTCCTCTGGATTAGCCGGGGTGGTATCACCCCCGGTGACGAACATGAGCAGGGGACACTGCGCCAGCGGCCGCGGATTTGTCCTCTGCGACGTGATAAAAGTCACGCTCCTTCTCACTTTCAGTTTTACCCAACTCCTGGCCCAGATCCCAGTCCCGTTGCATTCTGGCAAACACTGTTACCTTCCGGTAAGCATTTCAGCTGGTCTCTGCTGGTCATATCCGCTTATTCCGAAATTTGAGGCTCAGTTGTTGACCAGCCTCCTAGAATACGTCAATATATTCTATTACCTCTTATTTACCTTTCTATACTAGCTACTACTGCATGCATTTATTTATTTATTTGATTTTATATAGAAAGCAGTTTTCTGTATGAAAAGTGCAGTGGTTTGCTGAAATAAGAAAACAAAATTTAAAAAAGAACACAAAATAAAACAGGGATACACAATGCATGGAAGACTCCCCACCAGTCCCCTCCCCACCACAGGAAAGGAAGACAATTATATTACATTACAGGCATTTAGCAGACGCTCTTATCCAGAGTGACTTACACAACTTTTTTACATAGCATTTTACATTGTATCCATTTATACAGCTGGATATATACTGAAGCAATTTCGGTTAAGTACCTTGCTCAAGGGTACAACGGCAGTGTCCTACCCGGGAATCAAACCTGCGACCTTTCGGTTACAAGTCCAGTTCCTTACCCACTGTGCTACACTCCGTCCAATTAAACAGATAAAATCAAATACAGTGATCAAGGACACAACACCTCAACACACAATCCGTCATCAGACCCCACAATCCGTCATCAGACTGTACACATTATTATTATTATTATTATTATTATTATTATTATTATTATTGTTGTTGTTGTTGTTGTTGTTGTTGTTGTTGTTGTTATTATTATTGTTATTATTATACTGTCAAATAGTCCATATAATTCAGAAAGGACAATATTTGCTCAGAATGTAATTGGAATACCACTGCATATTTCGCTGCCGACTCACCAGTCCAGTAACTCCTATGATAGCATTCTACTGCTACCTGGTGGACACTGTTATAGCAACGCAGCAGACCAGGAATACACCAAGTCTCTGGATCTCCCCCACGATCTGGCGAGTTGTTGTATAGCTTACATTGAAAACTATGTGTTAAGAAATAATTCCTGTTAGTTACGCAGAATCTTTAACTCATTTCAACATAATGCCCCCTTATGTGTTAAATAAAATGACAGGCATAATTCCAGGGACTTAATAGAATAAGTGTCGGATAGACAAAGAAGGAACAGCACGTGCATTTTGCTCAGAGAAAATATTTATTACACTTTTTAAGATAAGAAGTGTTCATTTGTTTGTGCTCATTGCAAACGACTGGCTCCATATGCTTCGTCGTAATGCAGTCAAGCGTCCAGGTTCACCTGACATGTCTTTAGACACATAGCGCAACGGAAGTTCAGTTGAAGAAAAAATCTCAAAAAATCAGAAACAAGTGGTCGTGTGACTAATATTGTACTCAGTAGTTTCCAAGACCTGGAAAGAATGAAGATCAAATGCTTCTGAGTCAAAAATTACAACTTTAACAATTTAGCCCTATCTCGCCCCTTCATTTAAGAGGTTGTTTGTACTTACTAGTGGCAGGGGGCGCTAGATGAGATATTGTGGCTTCTTCTCTTTAGTAACGTTGGTATTTCTTCCGTGATGGAAGGTCAACACTTCCGCCACAATAGAGAATCCACTCTCCAAATTCCAGTTCTGCACAATACGAAAGTTCCGGTTTACACTAAAGAACTTTAAATTGTATTAAGATCCGGGTTTTACGACAGCGACGATAGAACCAGAGGAGGGACCGACCTTTCCGGAATTAGCAAGACAGAGTCCAGTATCTTAATAAAATATATAATCTTCGAATAATCATTTGCCACGCAGGAGGTGCTTATTTGCTTTCATCCGGGTGAGGAACTGGAGGTAAGCTGTGCGTAAAATCATATTGTGATGATAATTATTTAAACGTAAAATAGAATATATGTCTTGACCTGCCACAGCTGTTTCGGTCGCTGTCTATAATTTATTTTAAACCACTGTGTTAACAACGGAACAGCCTTAGAAAGCAATTAATTCAACGAGCTAAGTCAGCGAGCCAACTAAGCGTTGGAAATTCTTCTTGGCCGATATCGGCCGAGCTAGCTTGCTAGGGCTAGCCAGCTATATCCGGGTTTGCTGGCTTTGTCAATCCGTGTGTTCATTTTATTCGTTATACCGGTTAATAAATACCCTAAATGTTCGGTTGGTTCTTGAGTCGGTGTTGCCGGAGTTACACTGTGTGATTTTTAACCCACAGGAGCGTGTTACTTCATCAGTTTTTGCATATCCTTGCCATCCAGTCATTAAGATGTGCGGCGCCCATCACGGACACGTCAGAGCAGTGGTTCAGGTGCTGTGGGCCCAGTTGCTTTTCGGATGGGTGTTCGGTTCGGAACTAACCTTCGAGCTTCCTGACAACGCCAAGCAGTGCTTCTATGAAGACATCACGATCGGCACGAAGTGCACGCTTGAATTTCAGGTATACGTTTATTTCGGTGACCGAGACGTTTTATATTATTATTATTATAGGTGGAGGCGGGTGTGGTAGTAATTAGAGTAAGATGTAAAAATGATTTATATATGTGTATGCATGTATGTGTGTGTATATGTATATATTTTTTGTTTGTTTTAATCTACGTGCATACATGCAACTACTACCACATCCTCCACCTATAAGAATAATCATTATCATACAGTTTGTGGTGTCAGCATGATGTATATTCATTTAATGGGTCATTTCCCATTTTTATCTGAATTGAATTTAAAATCAGTACAGTATACAGACAGTTGGATTGCCAATTAAACTTGGGGCATTCACTTGGTATCAGATTGTCCAGTTGAGGATAATTCCAATCTTTAAAGTATGATGTTTTCATGGATTCTCTCAGTTATTGATACCCATGTGTAAGGAGTAAATTCATAAGTAACCTGTCTTAATGAATTTAAAACGCACCGTAACTGATACAGTGGATTGAAAGCTCTGATCTGAAATCAAATCTGGATGCGATAATATCTTCTGCCATTTTAGTTGATAAGAAACATTTAGAATTACTATGCAAACTGTCCTGGCTAATCTGGAGTAAGTGAAGACAAACACATTAACTGTGCTGTGTGTCATAGCTGAGTGCTTCATTTGAAAATCATTTTGCTAAGTGGCTCTCTGCTCTGAGACGTGTCCAGCCTGACTTGCGTGTGAAAGCAGGATGTGTTGATCATGCGCAGGTGGTGACCGGAGGCCATTATGACGTTGACTGTCGCCTGGAGGACGCGGACGGGGTGGTCCTGTACAAAGAAATGAAGAAGCAGTACGACAGCTTTACCTTCACGGCCGCAAAAAACGGGACGTACAAGTTCTGCTTCAGCAACGAGTTCTCCACCTTCACACACAAGACGGTCTACTTTGATTTTCAAGTCGGAGAAGATCCTCCTCTCTTTCCCAATGAGAACAGAGTGACTGCTTTGACCCAGGTATGCAAGGAATTTTTTAAAAAACTTTTGGTCTTTGGTAAAATTACAGTTGAAATATTTGAGTCCAATTATGAGCCCAATGCTCTATTTCCTGTTCCAGTAATGTTAGGAAGTGCCTGTAATATTGGTGTCTAATGTCTGTTTTTGTATCTATTTTGTGTTTGTGTTTTGGTGTAATCTATGACAAAAGTTCATGTGATTTTTTTAAATTTAATTTTAAGACAGTGGTTCCCAAACTCGGTCCCAAGGGACCCCTGTGGTCGTTTTTGTTCCAACAACAATTGCAGTCCCAGAATTTTAACAGTGGGTAAAAAATCCCCCTAAACATGAAAAGCACTTTAATTAAGGAAAATAACAGCCTGTTAAAATTCAGGGATTGGAATTGTAGTTGGAATGAAAACCAGCATAGGCAGTGCTCCATCAGGACTGAGTTTGGGAAACACTGTCCTAAGAGACAGTTACAGTCAACTACAAAGAGTTCTACCAAATAACTATCATAATTTGATTTTCACGTTCGTCTAGTGTCCAGGATGGCTTGTTCTGTTTTCATAGCTTCCATCTCTTTTCTGTCAGTTAACACAGTTGTAGTCACAGTGACTTTTATGACCTGTCAACAGAAGCCTTATCCCTTCCTCCTCCAGTCCTACGTAACCGTCTCCCACATTAGCTTCCTGCCAGATATGCTATTCAGTTTTTTAAAATTGTGTCAGCTGCCTTGCTTATTTAAATTCTTACCGGTTTATCCGGCCTTTGCTTTTACGTGCCCCATATCTGTGCTCGTTAAGGTTGGTTACGGGGGAGTTTAATAAGCAAATTTAGATGTGGTCGTCATCTAAGAGTTAATCGCGGTTTGAGTGGGAAAGCATGTCACTGTGCATTCTGGGAGGGTGCTCCATTCACGTAAACGGTTAATTTGTCTTAGGTTTAGTAGCAGCGAGTACGGGTTCTGGCTGAAAGGAGAATGACTCCAGACAGGCTCCTTCAGTCAAAGTGCACATATTACAGATAATGGCCACAGTTTGTTGAAAGTTCTCTCAAGTGCATTCCTGTAGGTTTGAGGGCAACGTGGTGAATGTAGGCCTAAATGACCACCTGCTACCTGGTGAAAAGGAGGCCTTTGGGGTCTCAAAGGGTGGACTGTGGGCTGTCTGGAACGTTGTGTGTTCACAGCCTTTTCCAAACTGTCTTTTCAAACTAATGTGAATTACTTAAATGATTTCTAGTCTCCTACAGAAGGCTGCCAGGCATATTATTTGTAGCCAAGAAGAGGAGACTACTTTGAGCTCCGATTGATCTGTCGCTTGTTTTCCTTATAAAGTATCGCTCTTATGTTGCTTCTGTTCTTTCACAAAGCATGTGTTGTGGTATCTGATGCTATGCATGCAGCTTTGTTAAGCCCTCATTAAAATGTGGAAATTTGCCAGAAATAATTGATGCCGATTACACGTATGGGTTTCTTAAAGCAAAGCTGTACTTATAACACATTGCTGTGTTTTATGGGGTGGGAGAGAGCACTTGAACCCACTCAGGTTTGTCTGTAGAGAGCCTCGCGGGGTGCCTCATGCTTTCCTGCTAACTCTGGCTCGATGTCCTCCCTGGCAGATGGAATCGGCCTGCGTCTCCATCCACGAGGCCCTGAAGTCCGTCATCGACTACCAGACCCACTTCCGTCTCCGGGAGGCCCAGGGCCGCAGCCGGGCCGAGGACCTCAACACCAGGGTGGCCTTCTGGTCCATCGGCGAGGCCTTCATCCTGCTGGTGGTCAGCATCAGCCAGGTGGTGCTGCTCAGGAGCTTCTTCTCAGACAAGAAGACCACCACCACCCGCGTGGGGTCTTAACATCTCCCCTCCCAAACCCACCCCCACCCCAGCTCTGGCTCAGAGCCCCATACCGGATGGACTTCGACAGACTGACCACAGCCAGTGGAAGTTCACAAGTTTTTTTTTTTGTTTTTTTTTGTTTTGTTTTTTTAAAGATTCCATTTACTTTGTTAATGCGTAAAGAAGAAGAAAAACGTCACGCTCTGTATTTACTTTTAAAGACCCAATTAATTATTCTAAAGGTTGTAAGTGCAGGAAATGCTACCTGGAAAGGTTGCAAATTAATTTATTATAATAAGGATATGGGTTTTTTTTTTTTACACCACTGTGGACCTGAATATATGAAAATACTAATATTCTGTCTTGCAGGTCTTGAACTTGAGATGCTTTTGATTCTTTATTAGATGTTAAACTGTAGTGTTAGAAGTTAATTCATCTCTTCAGAATGCACCACTCATGCCATGCCAGCAGTCCAAACAAGGAGACTCCTCCCCCATGTTCCAAATCTCTTTCATTGCACCGTCTATAGTCATAAAACTCCTACCTTTGAGTCAGAACCGAAATGTAAGCTAAGGTTACAGAACTTTTATTTTTGGTGTACAAAATTGTACAAGTCGTCGATTGTCGTCTCCTTTTTTCACACTTTTGAGTTGTTTTTGTAAATTTGGCTTTCGTACATTATCGGTTGATTCAAGAGCAAGTTCTTTCTTTGAACGTAATTGGTCCCTTCTCTGGTATGTATAGTGAAATCGGAAATAAATTGAAAAAAGTTGTAAGCACATAACTTTATGGTATTGTTTTTTAGCCCGTTCTTTTAATTATGTGGTCTTTGTTTCCGCTGTTAGGGTATGTTCGTATTGTTTCCACACACAGACGGTTTTGTCAGAACTCTTTGGCAATGACATCTGTCTGTTTCACAATGGCGAATAAACATTTTGTGTGAAACCCCACTATTTTTGTAACCCATTTACTGAACACATCTTACACCCAGGAGGACATTTGCACAGATCTGTGCCAAAACACTGTGCAAAGCACAAACGGTATGCAAACAGGATCAGTTTGTACTGCTTCAACGAGTTCAACTTACCTTTGGCCAACTCAGTTCAAATCACTGTATTTAGTTCTCTTAGTTCTTAGACCGTGAATATTAAGGAAAAAAAGAAAAAAAAAACTGCACTCTGGTATGAATTGAATCCGTACTGCTAACATTGGAGTTAGCCAATGTGAATTTTTTGCTTTTTTGCCAGGCTATTGAGCTGTGCAATTTTTGCAAGGAGCAGTATTCAAATGATATGGACTGGCACCTCCAAAATCCAACACCACAGTTGCTAGTTTTTAATTCTGGGCTTGTCATCTGAATTCAATTGATGGAAAATTTGTCCATTTTTGGTCTGCACTTTTCCTTCCTACAAACATATTTTAATAAAGCAAGTGTGAAAATACAGTGGGATCTCCAGCTACACTGTTGTTTCACAAACACATTTTTTTCATTTGTTTATACTAAAGTAGTACTTGATGAGGTAAGTTCTCACTCATCAATATTTAACTTTTTTTGTAATGTTTGAATTGAATGCATTCAATTGTGCAAATTGTTCCACGTTCAAGTGTGGAAGCTTGCGGATCTATATTTTCTGTTCCGCTTGCATAACGCCGGTCTGTTTCGCTGTGTTTCTTCCTTCAGCCACTAGGAGGAGGTGTGACAACACAAACCTTATAAATGTGTCTGTTGCTCCACTGCATTGAATGATTCCTTTTCTTCTTCTTAGAACTGTTATCTTTCCTGTCTTTTTTTCCCCAATTCAACGATTTCTTGCTCATTTTATCAAAAAATCAATAACAAAAAATTTTCTTATCAGGCGTTACATTTACACAAATATAAGAGTACATAATGATGGCAGGTCATTCATTCAATATGGGCTTGTCATTTATCAATCATAAAAGCATTTTCAGAGTTAGGACTCTAATTAGGCATACTTCACTAAGCCTTTTAAATGTCCATGACTGCGATAGTTTGTGTTGAAAAGGTGGCCCTCAAGACATACTCCTCAGTGAATACTACTCCACAATTTTTCCATATAATTATGGTCCTTTAAAAATTCTAAACCAATATGATATAGTATTTTAATATAAATATACAGCATGACCAAAGTGGAAATGAGTCAAAGGTTTAAGAAGTAGGACACTAGTTTCTCTCCTGTTTTGATTCACAACTTACGATCACGTGACATAGGTGACAAGCTTCAAATGGAATTTGGTCATGGGCGTTGGCTGTACATGTGCTCTCTTCAATGAGCTCACACCTGCCAAAGGTGTGGTGTATACAGATTATACAAGACCAGTTTCTTCATCACACCTTGACTCTCTACAATGTTCATAGACTATGGAAAAGGTGACAAGGTAGGTTCTGTGTTAAAACAGAACAAGGAACATTTTATTATGCATATCAAACATTATCTGTAGGACTACACGCTTTGTATATTTTTGTTACTCCAATCATAACCTTCCCTGAGCTTTGTCCTAAAATACATATGAACATTTTTTTTAATGAGAAAGCTGAATGGTAAGAGACCATTCCGCCTATAAGGCTCTTCATTTTGCCTACAGTCTTAACTAGGTACAACATCCAACACTATGACAAGCCTGGTCTTGAATAGTTCAAAGTCTCTGCTAACACTGGAACCCCTGGTGAGCTGTTCTATCCGTTAATAACTGTCTGTGAAGAAAAACTCACAACTATAGCAATTAAATGGACCTTTTACTCATTTCTACGTGCGTCCTCACGTTCTGCCGTTAGCTCTTGAAATGACTTCATTAATCCACTTTATGAATGCCTTTTTTTAAGCTGCTGATGCTAAAGACCTTAAGTGTTTTAACCCCCAGAGCTGTAATAAGCCTAATAAGAGTAAATGTAATACCCAGAGCTGATCTCTTCTTTGTGTTCATCAACTTTTTTTTTGCTTATACACTTATAATAATTATATTTATATATTTTATTTGCCATTTCTACAGTATCAGCCAGGGTCAGCCAATCAGATTAAATAATCTTGACAAAATTATTGCCAGCCTGTACAACTTTGCATTTGCAAATATTCATATAACTTTCCAAGCTTTAAATGTAAGGTCTACAGGGGCTAGCTTTGCCTCATGGTGGACAGTGGCCAGTTCGCATAAGTTCATCACAGAACACTTAGGAAGATTATATATAAAATGCTGAAACATTTGCTTTTCGAAGTATAACCATGGTCAAGTAAGCCTCCCAGCACTACCTGTCTTGTGTGATTTGGACGTCATCTTCACCTGGAAGCTCACATATAATTACTATGTAACTAGAAAAAGTTAATTGTTTAGCTGTTCTCAGTCACCATCACCAAACAATGATAATGTCACAAAAACTGGCCGTCTATATACCTCACACCAAGCTTAATCAGAATGATCTGCAGTTTAGACTCAAAATTTCCCCAAATAGATTATTTTGTACTCGAAACCTCTAAAGTTGTAAATATAAAATTAACAACGAATGTACTTTCCACCCAGGCTTTGGAACTTCGCGAATTAATTTTAAATGAGAGAATAGGAATGTATTCAAATAGCTTCAAGAACATTTTGCCATACCACAAGACCAAACCGTTTTAACAGTTCAACTCCAATAGCCTGCTTGCTTTAAAAAGTGTTGCATATTCATCAGCGTCATCGACATCGTGATCATAGTAGCTGACTAGTATCGAAAAGTTCTGAATCTAGCCGCCTGGATATTGCAGCATTTTCCATTAAGCAACGGGGTAGTAATTTTTCGTCAGAATGCCGTAGCAGTATATCAGCGCTGTGATTGGACGACAGCCCTGTCAATAAACAGGAGAGTTGAGAAAGCTTTGTTTTTCATCAGGCAGAATTGTACTGTGGGTATTAGGTCGTGATGAAACCGGCGTGTAGGTGGACGGGTACACCCTGGTGATTGGTAGCTAGCTATTGAACAAGCATACATATCAACACTGTTATTGACGAATGTTTATTTTTACCTAATAGAGATTTATGGGGATTTGATTTACTGGCATCACCAAGAAATCGCAGTTTGATAAAGTGTTTAGGAAGACGGCGACCAAAAGAAGGGACTGGACGTCATCATCATCTTTTTCTGGAGATACACACAGGAAACCAAAGCGGGGGTGGAAGCATCTAACTAGCAGTCCGTGAGCTACCTCGGTTTGGCCCACGTTAAATTTGATAATTAATCGGGAGTACTATTTTAAGGTATCATGTCTAAACAAACTGAATTGATTCTTTAAGAAAATGTCTCGTCCTTGTATTTTATCGAAAGCGGAGCGACAGTTTGCTGTTATGGAAATCGACGTCGAGGATATAGCAGAGTGACCTAGCAAGCGATCTAAAAGAGTAGCTTGCCCGCTAACTAGCTACAGTAGCTTGTTAGCCAGCACAAGCTGCCCTAGCAAGCCTGTTAGACAAAGGGGGGAGGGAATGGTTCACGATTATCAAAGAAATAATAGCAGTGTATAGTTTGTATTCGGATATCTCCACCCACCCCTAGAAATCGTTTGTGGTTGTTTAACTTGCCTATCTGTGAGAATACTGATTAGCTAATTAATTGATGGTTGTTGGCTAACCAGGTACCTTGACCTGTCCGGACTAGCAAATCTAGTTTGACTTGCTTGATGGACAACGTATTTCTAGCAAGGAGCTAACGTAAAAGATACACCCCATTATTTCCTTTCTTGCTGCTTGCGACGCGGTGATAGTGTAATACCTCAAGAGTAATTGGCTAGCGTTTGCTAGTTTACTAGATCAATGGATCTCAAGACGGCAGTGTACAACGCAGCCAGGGACGGCAAGCTGCGGTTGTTACAGAAGCTTTTGGAGAACAAAGCTGGACATGAAGTTACCAAGCTCATGGAAGAAAAGACCAATGGAGCGACTCCGTTGCTGATGGCTGCGCGCTACGGGCATCTGGATTTGGTCGAGTACCTTTTGGAGTGTTGTGCTGCCCCGGTTGAAATCGGTGGGTCAGTAAATTTTGATGGCGAAACCATCGAGGGAGCTCCGCCGCTGTGGGCCGCCTCTGCTGCCGGGCACCTGAAAGTGGTGCAGTCATTACTGGGTCACGGTGCCGCGGTGAACAATACGACGCTCACGAATTCAACCCCTTTGCGGGCCGCCTGCTTTGACGGGCATCTTGACATTGTGAAATACCTGGTAGAGCACAAGGCTGATCTGGAAGTAGCGAACAGACACGGTCACACCTGCCTCATGATATCGTGTTACAAAGGACATAAGGAGATTGCCCAGTACCTCTTGGAAAAAGGTGCAGATGTTAATAGGAAAAGTGTTAAAGGTAAGAAATTGCATTTCATGTCTGTGTAGTACAATATTGACTTGGTGTTTAACACAGACTGGTTGTTCAACTTGCAGGCTGAACAAGGGCCCCCCAGCAAATTCATTCAAATTGGAGCCAGCACAAGATTTATTACAAAGATAATTAGTTGTGTGTGTTTGATTAAAATGATTTGATTTACTACCTGTGGTATGCAAAAGAAAATTAATATGGTGCAGGCCCATCACTGGCCAGTTAGCTGGAAAAAGTCTGATTGTTTGGCAAGCAGCGTAAGAACTTCCAGTACTATGAGTGTATGCAGTTAATTGTGACAGTTTGACTGAGGGGGTCAGAAATTGAGCAGGTCCCTACAGTGGGGGGATGGGGGGGGCAGAGAATTTGTGTACTGGAGGACGGTAAATGCACTGCAAGTCCATTCAGTCCTGTGGAATGACTGGAAGAGTGCCGTGAACCCAAAAAAGGCCATTTTTTAATCCACACTCTTGGGGAGACTTTTGAAGCATCAGTGGAATTGTGGGTAATCAGTCAATGGGACAGCAGGATCCATCGTTGAGCTGGATCGTGGGAAGACTTTGTCATCGAGATGTCGGTTTTACGATACGCGTTCATACAAGGCTGGCCCCTTTGTCCTGATAGGCCCTCAACACGTTGTCCCCAGTTGCTCCGTATGTAGATCACGGCGATTGAGGCTTTGAAGTGTCTATTTTTGTGTTTGATATGTTGGCCTCATAGCAAGGCTTGAACTCAACCTTGATTGAACCAGTCAGGTTGCCTTGTGGATGAGGAAGTTCACTAGTCACACAGTTATTTATACATACATACATACACACATATATATATACACACACACACACACACACACATACATACAGATGGCTGGCTTCATATAGCGTAATGGTTAGGACACCACCTCAGGGGTATAACTGGAACAGTGTCTTACTACATAGCTTGTGATGTGCGCACTTAGCATTTTGATGGTGAATGACTTGATAATGTCCAGTGTCCAATGATAAGTATATATTTATCAAATTTAGAAAATTATGGACTTATATGGTTCTTCAACTCATGAGGGTGTGTTAATTTGCATAATCCATGCACAATGTGTTATGTTTACTTAGATGATTTGGACCTTCCTGATAACGACTTCATATTTCGTATATTTGTCACCTATGAGCTAAGAAGTCTCTCTCAAACAAATGGGCTCAATGATCTTCTGTTTATTAGGGGCTTGCACAAATTACTCAGAGCCGTAGTGGTCATTTCCTTCCCAACCTTCTATAGCCAAAGTCATTACGAAGTGTTTAACTCAAGTGTGAAACATGGGGTGCTGTTGTCATTGTTAAGGGCAGTACTAAAGCCCAATATCAGCTAACACTAGCATGGGCTATTATGTCGTTTTAAATTTTTAAAAATGGTACACAGTTGAGCTGTGAGTCCTAGATGGAAACTGTAGCCTACTAAACCATTTTAATACAAAAGGGAACTTCCATTGAATTTGACAATCAGGGCGGATGACGTTGGCCATCGAAAGTGGCTTTTATCCAAACACGGCACGTGTTCATTTCAAAGCTCGCACGATATGTACTTGTTACCTGTCAGGAGCATAGCCTTTTTTATGAGCTGCTACATCCGTTTAGCGACATCAGTCACCGAGGTCAAATCGAGAACCAATTCAGCCAATCAGGGAGAGCGGAATTCCTGTGCAATTCACTTCGTACCTCCCCGGCCTATGAGCTTTCAGAAAGGAGCTGCGGTGTGTTGCGGTGTGGGGAGCTGGCTGCACAACGCATTGCTCAGCTGTTCCCGGGAATTCAGTGGAATTCACAGCGGAATGCCCGGGGGCGGGAGAAGCCTCACACAGGCCGCACTGATGTGGCGCTCGAAGGTAACGGCGGTGAACAGAGTGGGCTGTATGAGGTGTGTTTAACGTGCGCTTCAGAAACACGAGGGGACGTGACTTTCCTGCGTTTGGAAGGCCGGATTCTGCAGTAATGGGGACACTGCCCGTGAGCCCCTGTTCATTTCCATGTGGCCTACTTGCATAGCACGTTCCCCAAAGGAACACAACAGGAACGCTCCCTGAGCGGGACAGAAACGTGCCTGTTTATATTTGTGCTGCATTTAAACTGTGGGCTTTTCTCTCTCGTCACTGCCTTGTAATTTTTACGAGTGTTTCCATATCAAAGTTTCTCAAGTTTTTTCCACGTTGGGCCATTTGGCCCAATTTATTCCTGTTTTTTTCCCATTTGAACAGTCACCTCTGATGTGCCGCCACCAGAACCCGAATATTAGCCGACATTAAATATTATATTCTATAATATAATCATTTGAGAGTTGTGATTTTGGACATGCTACCCTTTTTTTTAAAGACCTAGTGCACTTTCTGAATGTGTACTGAGCACTGAATATCCAGCAGTACTGAGTTGCAGGTATGAGCCTCATTCAAATCTCAACTGACTTTTTATGTACAGTATCTATTAGCATAAGTCATATTTTTTACTGCTCAGGGTCTTTTATATGAGTGCCTGAGCGTGTATCACAGGGTGATTAATCGGGATCAACAAATGGGTCTAAATAAATTTCCCTCCGACATTTAAAAATGACTTACTACAGCAAATACATTTTCCTGTGTTTTGAGGGATCTTGAGAAAAACGTTTATAATGGAGAATTTGTCTTGTGAATATTCTGCATTGATTTGCGAGTTCCTTTTTCCCATCACTATTGACTCAGGCCTTCTAAGAATCGCTCTTCTAAACCAAGTGGCCACACAGAATGCTGTCGCAGGCCTATAGTTTTAATGCTGTCAGTGTTATTTGATTGACTCTTTATTTAAATTTACCTGGGCGTGCTTGTAGCTGCTGATGGGATTTGGAATTGTATGATGGACCATTTCATATAGCTATAAAACTTTATTTTTAGTGTGGGGTGGAATTGTATGATACTCCATTTCCTATAGTTATAAAACTTTATTTTGAGTGTGGGGTGGAATCGTGTGATGGTCCATTTCCAATAGTTATACAACTTTAAGTGTGATGGGTAGTACAGCAATTTAAAGCATTGGAAAGAAAAGTGTTTTGTTTGGCATATTGGAATGCATTTGTGATCTCTGAAATTCTTCAGAGCCATTGGGAACTAACGCGGGTCATAAGCCGGGAGGCTTGGAGATGCTGACCCTGAGGTGTAGCTGATTGTGGGCGTGGATGTCGCTGGCGGGGAATCCTGTCTTTCTGGTGGAATTAGCAGACGCCGGGCTCCGGGCTCCGGGTTCTTGTTCACACCCTCGTCTCAGCAGCCGCTGGTTGTGGGAGAGTGCTGTAGATGCGTGCGATTCTCCTGGTGAACTGCCGTTAGCGAGCAGCCCCATTAGCGAGCAGCCCCATTAGCGAGCAGCCACATTAGCGAGCAGCCCTGTTAGCGAGCAGCCACGCTAGCGAGCAGCCCTGTTAGCGAGCAGCCACGCTCGTGAGCAGCCCCGTTAGCGAGCAGCCACGCTCGTGAGCAGCCCCGTTAGCGAGCAGCCACGTTAGCGAGCGGCAGGGCTGTCGCTCCGGGCCGATGTTGTCCTGACTTACAGGTCATCGGCGTCGGCTCGGCGCGACGGCGTAGTAGGTGGAAGTGACCCGGAGACGAGATTCTCCTTGTGAAATCCCGGACGCGCGTGAGAAAACCCGGAGGTGTTCGAGCTCACTGGAGGAGCGTGAATTGGGAGAAAGGCGATTTAAAATGAAGGAATAGAAGGGGAGGGAAAGCGCGATCTAATTTTTAAATAAATGGATGGTAGATGGAGCGTTGCTGTCCTGATTAATATCACCGTGGAAACGAGCGCTAAGGAATCGGCAGTTCCTTGTTTCCGTCGGTCTGCTTCTCGTAAATGGGACGGGACGATACGGAATTCCCGTGCCTACCCGGGCGTGGCTGTTGTGCAGAATGTGCTAAGTGCTCAGCACCGTGGCGGGAACAGCCTGCTACTGCCAGGTTGTGACTTGAACACCTGGCGGTTGTGATTTCTGTCAGAAAGTTTGAACCCGTAACGAGGAAGTTTATTGTACTTACTTCCAAAGGTCTTTTGCTTCTGAAGTGATACTGTCTAAGGGTGAGAAGTGATATTGTTACCATATTGGAATTTTTTTTTTTCACATTGAAACACGTGTATGATGCAGCGCTTGACTGAAACTGAATTTTTTTTTTCAAGGCTGATGTTGACATTTATGCAAACAGGAAGGCCAGTATCTGAATGAGTGGGTTTCCCCCCCCTATAAGGGAAAAAGTTTGGAAATACTAGGTGTGAATTGCAGGTGAACTGAAAATTTTTCTCCAATTATTGTGCATAAATAGCTGCTGGATTATGCAAAACGTCATCCTCAGGCCAAATCATGTCTTCTTTTTGACAAAATGGCCTTGTACAAAATGGAGCCTGTAGCCTGTCTTTTCCCTGGCTGACAGTGGTCTTAGCTGATTTTTGTGTTGAATAGGTGGTCTGACACTTTATAGCTTAAGTTCATTATGTTCTCTGTTAGTTATGCAATAAATGTCAGACAGTGCAGTGCCGCAGGGAGACGGCATTGTGCAGTCCGTAGAGCTGCCGGCTGACCTTCGCCCTACATGCGAATGTCGCAAATCCTCCCCCCCCCCCCCCCCCCCGGGCCCGCGGAGGAAAACAAAATAGTCGTGGGACACCAGGATCATTTCACCTGCAGCCGTCTGCCAGTGAGCAGGTGGTGACAGTCCGCCATGACGATGGCGTTCGCCGTGACGACGGCGTCTTCCTGTTTCTCGATCTGGCGTGTGCAGCTCTTTGCTTTCCTGAGCAGGGTTGAGAACGTGTTGGTGGTTTCTCTGCGCCAATTCGGAGTCCCCTCTCTGCATCCTCATCCTGAACGGGACACGGAACATCACTCTGCTGCAGATGTTGACTCTATACACCATCGCCCCCCCCCCCCAGGTTAAGCAGATTTTGATTGATAAATTGAATCCGGTCGGCCACAGTTGTCAGTCTGTGGTTACTGGCAGCGGTGAGAGCCGGGTAAGGTTCACCGGGTAATAAACAGCGTGTCATCATCGGCGCCCGAGACAGATCGGCCGTAAAGATAGGCTGCGCGTTTCAGCCGTGTCATAGGGGGCGTGGCTTTCCATCTGGCTGCCCGCTCAGCCTGCATTTCCCGGGGTTTACCCAGTGAACGCGTTCACGCCGCTGTACAGACTCTACACGCCCCTGGCCCCGGCAGGTGAACCCGTACACCACGCCCTGTGTGGGCCCCTAGTGCCGTTCTGGCTGCTGCTGGAATGCATTATGGCAGGTTTGGCAGTTAATAAATAATGTGTCATTATGAGGCTAGAAATATCTCGGCTGTAAAGATATACATTTCTGCATTGTCATAGTGGGCGTGGCTTTACGTCTGGCACCTGCTCAGACTGGATAATTGATGAGCAAACATTTCGTTTCGATTAATCAGCATTTGTTTTTCTTTTCCTCCTTCAAAGTGTTAGTTCTTCCTGGAGTGATAAACTTTGCTGAAGCTGGTGTTTTTATTTTCCTAAATTAATTCCTGTTAATCCTTTCTGAAGCGATGAACTTTTCAACTTTGCTGAAGTGAGTGAGTGAGTGAGTGAGTGTGTGTGTGTGTGTGTGTGTGTGTATGTGTTCTTGGTTTACCTGTGCCGTCTTTTTCCGGTATGTCTGAAACAGACGAGGTGTCCCGCCTGTGCCCCAGGCTAACGGCCTCTCTTTGTGCCCCCTGCCCCCCTGCCCCCCCCCCCCCCCCCCGCAGGTAACACGGCCCTGCACGACTGCGCCGAGTCGGGCAGCCTGGAGATCATGAAGATGCTGCTGAAGTACGGGGCGCGGATGGAGCGGGACGGGTACGGCATGACGCCCCTGCTGTCCGCCAGCGTGACGGGGCACACCAACATCGTGGACTTCCTGACGCAGCACCAGCAGACGGGCCGGCTGGAGCGCATCAACGCGCTGGAGCTGCTGGGCGCCACCTTCGTGGACAAGAAGCGCGACCTGCTGGGGGCGCTGAAATACTGGAAGCGGGCCATGGACCTGCGCCACGGCGACGGGGACGGCGGCGGCGTGGGCGAGGTGCTGCGCAAGGCCGAGCCCAAGCAGCTGATCATGGCGTACGACTACGCGCGCGAGGTGGACAGCGCCGACGAGCTGGACGGCCTGATCTCGGACCCGGACGAGATGCGCATGCAGGCGCTGCTGATCCGCGAGCGCGTCCTGGGGCCCTCGCACCCGGACACGTCCTACTACATCCGCTACCGCGGCGCCGTCTACGCCGACTCAGGCAACTTTGAGCGCTGCATCAACCTGTGGAAGTACGCGCTGGACATGCAGCAGAGCAACCTGGACCCGCTCAGCCCCATGACCGCCAGCAGCCTGCTCTCCTTCGCCGAGCTCTTCTCCTTCATGCTCCAGGACCGCGCCAAGGGCCTGCTGGGCACCCAGGTCTCCTTCCAGGACCTGATGGGCATCCTGACCAAGAGCGTGCTGGAGATCGAGCGGGCGGTCAAGCAGCCTCAGCCCGCGCCGGACCCCGCCCAGCTCAGCAAGGCGCTCTCCATCATCCTGCACCTGGTGTGCCTGCTGGAGAAGGTGCCCTGCGCCCCCGAGGAGGACCACGCCAAGAAGGAGACCATCTACCGCTTCCTCAAGCTGCGGCCGCGGGGCAAGGGCGGCTACAGCCCGCTGCACCTGGCCGTCGACCGCAACACCACCTGCGTGGGGCGCTACCCCGTCTGCAAGTTCCCGTCCTACCAGGTGGCGTCGGTGCTGCTGGAGTGCGGCGCTGACGTGGACAACCGCGACGAGGACGACAACAGCCCGCTGCACGTGGCGGCCGCCAACAACCACCCCGACATCATGAACCTGCTGGTGGCCAGCGGCGCGCACTTCGACGCCACCAACGCCTTCCGGCAGACGGCCTGCGACCTGCTGGACGAGAAGGAGATGGCCAAGAACCTGATCCAGCCCATCAACCACACCACGCTGCAGTGCCTGGCCGCCCGCGCCATCGTGGGCCACGGGCTGGCCTACCACGGCTGCATCCCCGAGAAGCTGGAGGCCTTCGTGCTGCTGCACAGATAGTGACCGCCCCCCTGCCCCGCACACTCCACCCCCCCAAACCCACCGCCGAGAGTGGCTGCCCGGATGGCGAGGCCGAATTCAGTGACCTCCACCCCCCCCCCACTCCACCCCCCCCCCCCCACCCCCACTGTGTGCTTCATGATTGTACAAAGACAAAAATAAAAGCAACTTTGTGAGACTTTTTTCGATGGCTTCCTGCCAAGCCAGAATCGGACGGCGAGTTCACTTCCTCGAAGATTCTGTAACTTTGGCCTACACAGAATTTTGTACAAAGTTTGGCTTTTCTTTGTTTTTCTGTTTTGCTTCTCCTTTTTTTTGTTGGGTTTGTTTTTTAAACTTTTTTTGTTTGCTTGAAGGATTTCTTCATATATCACTCTACTTATGAGGATCCGCGTGAAAGCCCTCTCCATGACCCCTTCTGCTTTCCGTTCCTGTCACTATGCAAAGGTTGCAGGGAATTGTGGGATTCGTTTGGGTAAACCTTTTAAAAAAAAATTAATTCCTCTGCCAAGGAAGGACATTCTGTAAATTTGCATCCCTGTAAAATGCTTGCTGTGCTCTTAATTCAGTGCTTATGTTGTCAGCGTCGGTTGCACGGAACTGAGTAGAGTGCACGGAATGGACTGTTTTTTTTTTTGTTTTTTTTTTAAATTCTGTCCAGCCACAAAGAAGCTTTACGAAGTTTGGATGTTCATGTTTGCAGATACCGTAAGTGCTTTACTCTTCCTATGCACAGGCTATGATATGCGACTGTTCTGTGTTGGCACTCGTCTGTGCAATACCTACGATTTTTGTGATAAATGCCTGTTTCTTTGAATGGATTGTGTTTTGTTTTGTTTTTTTTTGTTTCGTTTTTTTTTTTTTTTCCCTCTCAGAACTTTCTAGAATATGTTACACTACGCAAAAATGGGTTAGGGTGTACGGATTTCGCTAGACCCGTCTTGAATGAGTCTGACTGTAAGTGAGCACGCAGGCTAAGGAACAGAAGTGCTTTTATTGCATCCCAACAAAGAATGTCTTGTGAGCGGGAGATGATGTGTGTGCAACATTAACAATGCATTGTCATGTTCTGTGGACCCCCCTATTGTCGTCAGGCAGACTCTTCGACGCAAGACGAGGAGTGTTAAGGGGTCGGTCCGACGCTAGGATTGGAATGTGCATGTGGTTTAAAATTTTTTAGAGTAATTTCTCATCTTCACCTCTAGAGCTTTACGCGGCACGTCGTTCAGAAACCGTCAGGAGTTCCGCCGATCTCGAGGCCGAGCAAAAATTTGTTTTTTCTAATGTTGACATCGTTTTGAAATCGGCAACGGATGCGCTGCCTTTTCCATACAGGCAGCACTTTGTTAAAAATGCACATTAGCTTTAGTCATGTGGCGAAAAAAAGGGCTTTTCATATTTTTAGGAGCAGATTTCCCTACCGAAGGAACTTTACAGACAGACCATCAGGTGATTGACTGTATTGCGCACTTTATTACCACAGAGTACAATATTTCATATGGCAGTATGGCATAAGTCCTGTTAATGTCTTAAGAGCAAATTTGACAATAAACCCATGTTGCACTTGTTCTGTGTGTTCAGTTATTTCCCCACCCCCCCCCGAACTCTTGGGCATCGTGCGTTTGAGTTAGACGTTTTGCGGAAACGCGACGTCCAGCCGGCTTGTTGGTTTGCTGACGGGAGAAGTTTGCGACTCGTTCGCCTGTTTGGTCCGTGGGGGTGAGTTCTGTCGGCCTCTCGACTTCCTAGAAGCTACAGAATGTCACACGGCTGTAACGGAATGTTCCCTGCTCGATGAGTCATCGTGAAGTTGCCGCGGCGATGTTTACCGTGCAGTTCTCCTGGGCTTTTTATTGTGGGTTGTAGTATCTGCCAAGGGAGGCGGGGTGGGGGTGGGGGGGTGTTTGTATTGCCATTGGCTTTGATACTTGAAAATGCTGAACTGGCTGTTGATCCAGTACGCGAATGAAAAGTGTGAATGGGATTTTTATTTATTTATTTTTTTGTTTATTTAGTCTCATACTTGAAATGTTCTCACCAGTCTGGTGTGAAAGGTGGTGTATGGAGTTTATTTTTAGGAAGCGTGGCGGTGCTCGCTGTCTGCACCAGCCCTGTTAGGATGGCTGAACAAGCCGTATCTGTTCATCTCCTGATTTTTCACGCCAGACCGGTAGCTGTAAATGCTTAAGGTTTCTTGAAATCTGTTAAATCAAATTTCTCACCCTTCCTCCCAGAAACTCGACTCGCGAAATATTTCTGTTAACGTTCGCGATTGCATTCATCAAAAATATGACACAGGGCGAGATGGAGTTTCTGGTTCGGTAGTTTTTAAGAACGACTTTACATACCACGCATTTGAATTGCCAGTGCCTTGGAGTCTAACAGGGGAATATGGAAAAAGATCAAGAGGGGAGCAGGAACAAAGCATACTGAGGTCCACTCACTGCAAACCGAATAGAGTAGGCTTTTCAAGACTTTAATCTGAAAGAAGATGTCCATTGTAATGAGTGTCACAGAGCCAAAATGGCGGTTCTGATTCCGGGTTGCCTGGAGGGCAGTGAAGCACAGGACTGGAGAGGGCCCACGGCAATACACAGTTACTCCATTTCTCAGGTTCGAGGCAGGACCTGGGTTGTCAGCATTAAGTGTGTCGTCATCCCGTCCCACGGGTGGGTCAAAATTTTTGAAAACCCGAATCGTGTTTGGGATTCGTTCACTGGCCAGTTTCGCTTTCAGAGTTCACTCTGAAGTCTGTTCTCCAGTCCTGCTCTGGGATGTTCTTCAAGGAATTCTACCTGTGCTGTAATATTCCGACTTTCCCCTCCAGTGCTTCAGCTTTGGAATAAGATGATATGTTAGCGTGTAATGAGGATATCGGTGACCTGTGTGATCTGAAAGAGGGGACGACCCATTCGACGGCTCCTGAGTCCCGTGCGTTGCGCCATCCAGACCTCCAGGTCTTGCGTAACTCCTCTCTGGCTCGCCGCTGATGCGTGCGACGGGCTTTCGAGGCGCAGTCACGTGTCGCGCCTTCGCGGTGAACCTGGCCGGGCTGGCGTGTTGTCAAGCGACTCGCCCACGACGGAGGTGCGCCTCCGGTCTCGGGTGTTGAAAGCCGGAGTCTTCCCCATTCTTCCTCTTCTTCGGCCTCGGCGGCTGACGCTCGGCCTACTTCTGTTGTGTCTTAAAATAGCCTCTGAATAATGCCCCGCTGAAAAGGCGTCCTACTTTTACGGGCTCTGGCTCCGGAGCGCCCCCTCAGGTGCCGGGAGGCGGTGCGAAGGCCCCCGGGCCAGGAGGGAAAGGAGCACGTCGAGCCCGTTCCCTTGTGTGAGTGTCCCCCGAATCGTCCTGCTGCTTACAAGGTAAACCCCCTGCTACACAGTTCAGAGGTCAAGTCACTCCAGTGTTCTAGAACTCCACCGCTTTCAGTCACCAGTCGTGACTGTGACATCATCAGCATTAGAATGTTCAGTTAAGAACATTCTGATCACGCATTTGTGATCTAGGGTAAATGCCTTGCCTCAATGTCCCATTTTTTTTTTTTTTAGCATACTTAGAAACCCTCTGACGAATTGGTTTATATCGTATGGCATTTTTTTTTTCCATTCTTGTTTCAAAATGCTCTTACTGGCTTTATCTGGAAAGGTACATGAACAAGTCTTCACATGTTGACTAGGTTGTGTTTCTACATTTTTTGCTTAGGCTTCTTTTTTTTAACCACTATTTTTCCACTTTGTCATGACTATGGGCAATATGGCCACCTTCTAAGTGGTGGGGGAGGAGTCTCTCTGAGGGGATTTTCCTCCTCTATGGCTGGAAAACCTGCAAGCTGAGATCGACCATTAAATATAGAAAGCCGTTCATGTTCGATGGGGAGTCTGTGGCGTGAGGTGGGCGGTGGGGATCCACAGAATTGGCCCATTATAAATTCCACGGACCGGAATGAGCGTCAGGGACCGGACGGTGGGACGGATGTGCGTTGACACAAACAGCCCAGGCGGCCTGTCCTTAACGGGGGCTATAAAGAGATTCCTCTCGCAGCTCGGCTCGGTCCCCTCTGCGGTGACGAATTGCAGGGTCCCCGGAGACGCGGCGTGCGGTCTATTTTCAGCCGGGACACGGCGGGGTATAATTGATATTCTATTGTTAGCTCTCCCTCATCGCTCCGCACGGCCGCTCCTGGTCTCTGTCCCTCCCCTCCCATCGCTCCGCACAGTCGCTCCGATGAGACACAGTGCTCTCACAGCGACTGACTTCATATCTTCCTGCTCCTGGATCTCCCTTCCCCCCTCCCCCTCGTGTGTGTGTGTGTGTCACATGGCAAATAAAAGCCAAGGATGAAGCCCTTGTGAAAATGGAGGGGGTTTTTTTTTTCCCCGCTCTTTTTTTAACTGACATTTTGCATTGTAAGGTTGTGTGACAGGGAGTGGTCTAACGAGGGGGACACCTTGTCCTCTGACCACATCTCGCTACTGTATGATGGGCGCAGGGATGTCTTTGTTCTAAAGGGTTTTCTCCAAAATCACATTCCTAAGTGCTAATTGTCATGCGTGAAACTGGAGTAGCTGTTGGCTATGAAGGACATTATCTTTATTTCAAGCCAGTTTGATCACTAAAAACTATCATTGACCGATATTAACCAGTTACAGATTTGAATTTAGGGTTTAAAATTCAACGAAGAGGCTTTATCACAGGGGGGTCATTTTTGACCACGTGGACACGGGGTGCTTACATAATATGGAGACCACATGGGTCAAAAGGGGGAACTTCTTAAGACTAGAGCTTACTGATGCCAGCTGACAACCTCATCTCCTATAGGCTTCAGCCAGTCTTGCATGGTGGGATGCTTTACCAAGGTCTGAAAAAGGACACCTCAATGGACAGCTGTTAGCCGCACGCATGGAACCGCTTTGAAACCGACACTAGGGGCCCGGTGAAGATCCTTCGGGATGTCAGCGGGACATTAAGGCGAGAATGCTTCGATCGACGAGAGAGACGCACGAGCTGGACGGTATCCGCCAATCGCCGCACGCGACCACTTTCCCCTTGGTCATCTGCGCAGAGAACAGACCTCGTGTTTATAGGGCGAGGGTGGCGGGATTCAAGGGCAGCCATTTTGACGTTGCTGTTACAGACTCTGTTTTTCTCCCGTCTTTAACTGGGGTGGTGTCGGCGCTGTATTTAACCACAGCGCAAGCTCGCGACAGGTGGGAGCTTTTTATTTCAGTTTGCGGCGATGCATTAGCCGAGATTAATCCCTGCATGTTGGGCGAGACCCTTTCGCCCCGGTGTCAGATTCCTGCCTAAAACAGAATGATTTACGGCGACTGAGAGCGATTGGGATAACGTGCCACAGGGAGGATTAAACGCCAAAGCCCCCTCAAACGGCGACCAACGAGAGAAACAATATTTTTACCTCAGAGTCACACGGCAACGCTGGCGAGTTCACCGAAGGGCCGAATATTTTTAACGGACTCAGAACAAGATCCCGCGCCCCGAGAACAACACAGCAGTTTCCTCATTACAAACCGATACAATGGGTCTTGATTTTCTTCAAAAGGGCCGTGATAAAGCACGCATCGCTTGGGTCAGATGACTCCGATCGCGATACGGCGGTGAATGGGGAAATGTAGGCTAGCCCAGCGCTAGCGCCGTAGCATTGTGACGTCGGATGTCTTGATAACGCTTCAAAGGGAGATACCAGATGCGCTTGGGAAAACTGAGTTTGTTCTGTTCTCATCTGGCTTCCTCTCGCGCTCGCCTGCCGACAAACAGGGCACAATAAACCCCCGGTGTGGTCCCCGAAATTGTTGAAATATGGCCACAACGGGGCAACTGCAACCAATTTAACTCAGCAGCAGATTAAACCTCTTATGACACCGCAGAACTGGATCTCATTTGGAACGGCTACTTCCTAATATGTGAGATAAGGAGCAGCTGTTCCTGCTGTGATGCTGTTCTGTGGTTTGGGGAGATGGGCCTGAGGTGTGTTGCAGTTGCTCCCTGTGTCTTCACATTGTAAAGGTTAATTCTTTTTGACAGGGCGAATACATGAAGATGAATCTCTGCACACCTTAGACTGTGCAGCCTTTTAAAAGGGATATTATTGTAGTAAAGTTATCTATGAGACTGTTTAATGGGGAAAAAAACAGGTCCTACAATGTGCATCTTTTGTAATGGAATTAATTTGCATTATGAAAAAGCTCATTATGAACATTTTCAATGTTCTTTTAGTTAATCGCCCTCCCTGTGAACCTGACAGTGGTGTTAAGTAATCAGACTCCAAAAAGTGACATATTTATTACCTGAAATGCTGCACCCACTCTATAATAATCCATAATAATCCGCTGCTTTTCATGTTTAATATAACCAGGTTTTAAAATACATTTCTATTTCCAGTACACCAATTCAGGGACACTGTGCACATAGTAACAGCAAATTATCGCTTGATGTTTATACATTTTAAATTGCATGTACCCTGGGAAACAAACTTGTGTCCCTTCACTTTTTCCAGCCATGACAGAAGAAAATATTTTCAGTAAGCTACTGCAATCCCAAAATTGCAACACTTTATTTTTAGCAAAATTTCATGACAGTGCACATGATGTTTTGGTAACATGAGAGTGGTGGACAATGTAAACAAAGATATATTTCAGAAACATTTGGTATAATCCAAGAGATATCAAGTTGCTCTTGTTAAGAATGTTTTTTGTTTTTTTTTAGATCCCTGGTCTGACAACCAAACATATTTGAAAAAATAAAAAGGAAAGCGTTCAACTTGGTCAGTAAGCATGCCATTGAAATATATACCATGTGTATGTGAGTCATCAAAAACTTTGGAGAAAGGAAACTGCACTACTTCCTATATTTGTACAGATTAAATGTGTTCAGTTCTGTAATGTTTTAATACACATTTTTTTCCAGTACTGTCCTGCAAGCTGTGCTTTACAGCACAGTGAAGTATGATGATGTGTGTGTGTTCATTCTTCCTTGGCTGGTATTTGTATAACATAGTGTACAGAAATTTTACCAGTGACTTGAATTTTTCAGTGGAGGTGAGGAGGAGGACTGGGGGCTTTGTGGGGATTTCAAGAGGAACGAATTCGGCGTGCGCCGAGCTAGGCCTGGAGTGGTTAAGTTTTCAGTTCTGCCTTTTCGGTTGATCTGAGGAGGGCGGACTCATTCAGAGCCGGGGAGTCTCGGTGGAGCCCCTGTTTACCAGGGACGGCGAAGCCCAGGGAGGCGGGCACTCGATCCGCCCCAGAGTCTCTCCTCGAGCGGCCTGGCAAGGACATCCAGGCCCTGGCGCAGGCGGGCGGTGTGTGTTACCCTCGATTAGACCCGATAGCCGCCGACACGCGATCCTCTCATGCCATGGCTCTCGGCTAACCCGGGAGATTATATAACTGACGGGGCTCTGTCTGGCCTGTCCACATCCTCAGCTGCCACCTCTGCGGACCTCGGGGTGATTGGGGAGTCTGGGTGGGGGCACAAAAAAAAACACGAAACTTAACTTTCAAGCAAAGATTAAAACACATGTATTACACACACATGGACACGTGCACACACGCAGTATCATTTGGCTTGATATCGGTGTGATATTTTCAAGGAAGACAAAGGAGACTGCTATTGTGCTCAGGTGATTTATTCGACTTAACCCGTGAGCACTGAAATTGAACAAGCAGGGGCAGCTTGTGTGTGTGAGTCACTGGAAAGGGACTCGCCCTCAATGACACAATGGGAAACTTATTTTTAAAAGAACTTCCGAAAATGAGAACTGCTGAGTGTCATTAGAGGTGAACGCAGTGATTTTTAAATAGTAGTAATGACTTATTATGGAATGGCCATACAATACGAAAGGAGTTTTTCAAAATGGCAGCCAGGAAATTAAGTTACTGAGCCTCAGAGTAATGGAAACTTTAGCAGAGCTGAACGTCTGTAATGGCTGGTGACTAAGTGAGGACAGATGACTGTAAAGCCAGATAGACAGATGGGGTTAGCCCAGTATGGCCAAATCTGTGAGTGAATTAACCATTGCATGCTATGTGATGAACTCTCAGAACAGTTACCCTTTAACATGGTAACACCAAAGACATTGTTTTTTTTTTTTTTTTGTCTAATTTAAAACCGATACAGGTAACAGATTGCAAGTTATGGGCAATCCTGTTTTTCAAATGAGAAAATTACCTGTGTTTAGTTTACAGCATCAGGGAGCCCATGTTCTTATCAAATGCGTTGTAACAGAACAGAATCTTTTTGAATTGACTGTATTTGTATCACAAACGCCCACTGTGTTGTTCAGTCTCTAACTTGAGGTAAAAATTTGAATCGTGTGGGAAGTGTTTTTTTTAATTTATTTATTTATTTTTTTTATAAATGAGAACCATCACCACATTAAGCAATCAGGCTCAGGCCAACTTCTGCTTTGCCTCCCAGCTTCAGTAATACTTCTCAGACTCAGAAGCCCGGCAATAAGACGTGACTGAACAAGGTCAGACGTCAGACAGCAAACCGCAGCCTTAGTTTCCAGGACAGAGTGAGACTCTTCCTTGGCTAAAGACAGGATCTGTTTACCACTTGGCAAGCTGATCAAAGATCAACAAACTCACATGGAATATATTATGCTCAGGGTAAAGCTACTCTTGGATCAGTCTCAAGCTTTGTATAATTTTCAAAAATGAATGAATTGGAATAAAATGTGTGACTGTTTAAATGTGTTTCTATGAATTTCACTGCCTAATCCTAATAATCCTAAATGTTTCTCATACTCATAGAAACCTCAGCTTCAGCAGGTAAGAATAAATAATGTTTTAGATTTCTTTCCATTTGTTTGATTTACATTTATGAACAGCCTTGGGCTTGTGAATTTCATACTGTTAAAATATATTAGGCTATTAAGTGTCTTATAATTCATTTCAGTTGCTGCAACTAAATTAGTTACGAGCAGGATGACATTTAATTAGGACCTTGTTAGGACCTCAAATACATCTTCCCATTTTGAATAAATCTTCCCAATACTGTGTGAATTTAATTACCCATTCTGGAAGCAGGTACCATCTGTGCTCAGATTCAACAACCACAACAATATGAGCTTCTGAATCATGTTTGTACACTTCTGTAATATTTTTATAATTCTCTGATCATTCAGAGCGTAGTGTATGTAGCTGTTTACAAGCATTTCAGTGTGCCAGTATATAGGCTATAAGCAGATACCATTTGGAAGCAATAGTAGCTCCAGTTAATGTACAGATGAGGGTGTGTTTTCAATATTTGTTTAGGAAAATCTGACAGTTGCGAAATGTGTTGATGGGACTTCCATGTTGCCAAGCAACAGCAGAGGAGGGCTTGTAATCTGAAGCCATAGGTTCACGTATGGCCAAGTCTAGGGGTTTTCGAGCTTGATACTGGGAAACCAATTTGTACGCTATTTTTTGCTGCAAACAAAACTAAATCCTAATTAGCTGTCTATTAAAGGTCACATTATGTCAGAAATCGATATGTACACTATTCCATAAAGGCTAAATGTCACACATTCACATTCACAATTATTGGGGTCCTAACTGGTCCTAAGGTGTGGGCACCTAGTCACTGAAACTAGATAATTTGAAGAAAATTAAGAGTTCAAAGACAAAGCCAGTGGAAATGAGCAACACCTGCATAACATTAAAACACATTTAAGGGAAAAATTTGTGTTTGAACAGAAACACATGTTTTCAGCAACCTCGACTGATCGAGAGATTTGCTGTAACGAAAACCAGAGTTCATGTTGGGTCCTTGGGACTGAGTTTGAAAACCATCTGGCAGAGGCCTAAATTACCAAACACATGCATATGATGCTGCTTTCTCTACACGGAGGTATGCATTTTAAAATGTAACCAGATCAAACCAGTCATCTTTTCCTGCCACTTGCTCTGTGAATGAAATTTCTCAGTATTCACTGGCATTTTCTCAGTACTTCATCCAAATGGATTATTATCTATTTCGAATATTTATGTTTATATGGCTAGCGTTCTATAATGAATTTCAGCTTAATATTCTCTGGTTAATTCTCATTTTCAATTTCACATTTCGAATATTTCCCTTTTTGTTCCATGTTGCCTGTTTCTATGGCCTTTTTTTATGTTTAAAAAATGTTCCACCAAACAATGGAATTCCATGTTTTTTAAAATAAGGGCTTTAGGTATTTGTAAAGAACTGAGTCAAAATGACACACACACACACACACGATGCAGAAAAGCCCTTCTCTGCTGTGTACTGCATTTTGCTGTGTACTGCAAGGTACTTAACCTGCATTGCCTCAGCATATCTCCATCTGTATACATGGATGCAATGTAAATGGATGCAATTTAAATCCTGAGTAAAAATCCGGATAAGAGCAACTGCTAAATGCCTGTCATGTAATGTCCATGGATATGATACACAGCATGGCTGCTGTGTTAGGTTCCATATCACCTTGGCACGGACTGAATCGTTTACGTTACGGGGGACCCACTGGCCTTATACATTTACACCCCCCCCCCCCCCCCCCCCCCCCCCCACTACCGGATGCACTTGAGGTTGCATGTGCAGTCTGGCAGTCAACACCTACCTTACTCTATCTAAGCAGCACACAGCAAGCCATTCTGAGCATAGCTCTCGAACCCACACAGCGTATACCAATGACCATGACATACTTTCCTTCGCCACAGCTGTTATTACATCATTGTTCAATTTCAATGCTCACGGGTTAGGCTTAATAAATCACTTGAGCAAAAATAGCAGTCTCCTTTGTCTTCTTTTAAAATATTGCAGCGAATCGAGCCAAATTGAGCCGGTGCGTATGTGTTCATGCGTGTACAGTGCATGTGTTTTACATCCTTGTTGTACATCACCATTGACGCTGTGAATTGAGAATGTGTTGCAACTTGGTTGCCCTTCAGGTTTGCTCTGTTTTGCAGTCAGCCTTGACAGACAAAGTGAATCAGCTCTCCACAATTGCCTTTGTTTGTCACTGGGGGATTAAGCAACAAAATTTCATTTATTTCTTAGCTAAAGTATGAGGTTTTCTTGGGAACTTTCACTCTTTGAAGTGAATTTGCCCATATGAAACTGTACTAAGGTGCATATGACAGTATGGTATTCCACCAGGACACCCCTCTGTCTCAGATAAAAAATGATCTTGTTGTTATCATCACGCTAGGGGATTCGTTTTCCATTACCAAAAGCATCTTTGCACTACTTTACTCAAAATATGTGCATTAGAAACAGTCGTACTGCGAGAACAAGCTTGGGTCGCATGAGAAAAAACACGGATAAACAAGCGTGTCACCATATTTCCCAGCCTCCTGATGGGAAATAGGCACCACTCCCACAGGTAATAGCTCATATAGATAATGACAGATAATGGCTCATAAACTGTTAGCAGTTTTTCACACTGCTTCACACTGTTAGCATTAAAAATATTTTAAAAATCAGCTGTGAATTGCACACTAAGGCAAAGAAAACAAAAATAGTCCAGCCAAAATGAATTGTTGTGACTTTCATAGCTGGGTTTAAAAAGAAAAAAAAACATTTATATAAGAAATAGTAAACTTGAAATTAAGCTTTTGTCTGTTTGAGTCTTTATCTTTTGGAGTTGTACCACATCCTCTTTCTTCTAAGAGGTGGGGCAAATCTGATCACAGATTTAAAGGAATGCGATTTACTTTGTGTAAGACAGTTCTGTACGATTAATTTAGTTAAGAACACAGTATAATTTCAAATATGATTTGATTGGTTGTGTACGAAAGTCTGGCCCAAAATAGCCAATGCATGACCATTGCCACACAATTTCTCTCACTAGGTTTTCTATGAAGCGTCAGACACACCAGAAAAATAAGCCTATGGCTTCTATGAATCGTCAGCATGGGCAAGTAAACATAGGGGTTTGTTTACCTTCCTAGTATATGATCATGTGACCCCTTCTTTTTCGGAAAACAGACGAGCGTTTCCCCAGAGCTAGTAAACTTAATGGAGCTGTCTGAAATCAGCGGAAAGCTAGTATCAGCGTGACCGTGTCACAACAGCCTGTGTTTCGTCTACCCAGCTAAGTATGAAGTCTCGTACAGTCTTATTCGTGGAGAAATTATCCCGCCGTGACCCCGTCTGATAGCTTCTTCACGGACAGGCCCTGCTGTCGCAGAAGAGGCCTTGCAGATGTAGGGGCTACAGGGGTAAAAATATGACTGGTAGCGTGTTCGTGTAGCGCTCTGTGACGCAAATACCGTTCCGAGAAATACAGTCCTCATGATTTCAGAATAGCTCGTGTGGCGGTTGGCTTCTGGACGTATTTATTAATAGCCCTGGAAACGCAGCAATCCCTCCTCATGACCTCCTCAACCTTTTTCCCGCTGCGAAGAAGTAAAAGGCCACGGCGAGTTACGTTTTCATTAAATGGAAGATTCCCAAGCACTCGCCTTACTTGCCCTGTTCACCTTCCCCTTGCCCTGGGGCGGTACGGAGAGATGTCACGGTTTCGCGCTGTAGGTATTGAGCGCATATCTTATGAGAAATAAAATCCAGCCCGATACTTCTATTTTGCTGATTCATCGCCGCTGCAGGGCAGACTAGCCACAGCTCAGCTCAGTCTGCAGTTTGTATTTTTGTACTCTTTTTTTTTTTTTTTTTTGGAACTGGACACATCAGTGCAGTGGCGCTGCATAATTTGTGCGTAATAAGGCCCATTGTGGTTTACATCTGTGACATCTGTTATTAATGACGATGATTGATTTTAATATCGGTCAGGCCATGTTATGAAGTACTAGAGCAGTGATTCCTTTAAAAATATCTTGTTTTACAGCAGCAGTCCCTGCAAGCAGTCCGCACATTATATATGGAATAATATTAATGTCATAATGTCATATTAATCATTAATAATCTAAGCACTTGGTGTACCTTCCACATTTGGCAAAGGAGTTTCTGTAGTTAAAAAAGTACTTTAAAACTAGCGTAAGAAGCAATTTTGATATAATATCAGGTTTTAGTCGTTATTATTTAATGTTTAATATCTTTCTTAAAATTGCGCCCAATATCTTTGGTACCAACAGATAAACCGAACCTCCATTAAATCTTACTTCAGAGTCACAACTGAAGTGATGCTTTAATTTCTGGTTGCAACAAATGACTGTGCGCAGTAACTCCAGGCCTGAAAGGCTGACGAAACGACACAATTATTGTGGCATTGTAATTGCACATTGTAAAGGTGATCATTTTATGAAATGCAGTGATGAGAATACAGGTGCGGTGATTGGAAATCTGGCAGTTTTGGCTCGGAGATCCATCCCAAACACTCAAAGAGTTACTGAAACAGTGTGGGTTAAGTCGTTTACTTGCACCAAGACTGATCACCACCCAAAGATCCTGACAGCAGTCACAGGCCACTGGTGCCCCAGAATGTTTATGAATATCTGGGCCGATATTTAAAAGGCATCTCAAACTGAGAGTATGATTTAGGATCATCTTTTCTTTTTTTAGGTTAGCATATGGATAGGGGAATCCTAGATCAGTACTCCTAATCTTAAGTGCTTAATAAACATGGACCCTGAACAATGGTTTCTGAAAGTGCTGAGTCAGGTCTGACTGGTCCAGTAAGAAGCTTGCCTGGCATCCTTGCCTCAAGTGCGACAAAATATAAACAACAGAAGTAATTCAGCACCATTCATACACGGGTAGAATGTAGGGGCGTGTAGTGTAAGGTTTCGTCATTCACGAATATCCTATTGGCCAGAAACCCTTCAACACACACACACACACCCACACTGCAAAGAAATGCCCTCCGTCCTCAAAGGAATGTTTTACTTTCATGGCCAGATAACCTTTGATGACTGCAGCTCCTGTCGGCGCTGAAGACTGAGGGCTGCCCTTTATGACACCAAACAGTTTGTTTACGCAGGTGCACTGTAAACGGAGTGCTCAGCGTTGCAGTGTGCAGCGTTCAGACACCTTCGCTCACCAGCGCTGGTCCTGAGGCCCGCCTGACCAGGTGCTGAGCGTGTGAGAGCCTTCTGACTTTAAGAGGTCGGCGAATACACAGACCTCATTTCCCATCTCGAGTGACCTATTTTTTCCCCCATTATAAAAACGAGATCATTCTGGGTGTTTCCATTTCCTATTTCCTCTCAAAACCACGCTGTTGTGATGTTAGATTAGATGCTGCATTTATCCTTTTTATAGTGCTTTGAAAAGGGAGAGGCTGAAACAAGTGGGTTTTTTATCTGCACAAAGCTTTGACTCATTTGACATTTTTAATAAGCGGGCCAATGATTTGGTATGTACACTGACAAAAGGGCATTGTTCTATCCTATTCTTGTTAAAAATTAAATTAGGTATAATCATCCTCTTGTTGTAGAGCTGCAGAACGAAGAAACAATAAGCATCGCCACTTTGGTGACATTTGTATGCCATTTATTTAGGTCATTACAAAAATAAATCTCCTTCCGGTTTTTCTTGAGATTCTTTCTCAACAACCCACTGGGACGTGTCTTCCCCTCCACCAGAGGTCTGCAGGGGTCTCCACCCCGATCCAGAGATATTTAGCGAGGAGGATCTTTCTCTAAAAGGGCTTCCCTGCGTGTGCCATCGAAGGAAATTCACACTACGGGCACTCTCTTCCCGGTGATTGTAGGCTCACCCCGATGTGGTGCAGGGTGACCTTAAGAGGCCTTTAAGATGTAAGCGCATATCGCCGACGGACTTGCTCCGCTCGAATTTCACACACGGAGCAGTGGCACTGCTCTGACGACAGCTGAGTTTACTGCGACTCCGAGCGGGGGCCCATCGAAGTCCGAGGCCCACAGCGCTGTTGATGACAGGCTACGCCAAGCCCACGTAAGGGCGTCGACCCAGTGAGACTGTTGCAATCAGGAAAAGCTGGAAAAGCTGTCCCAAGGTAGGCCAAATTATTAAAAAAAGGACCTCTTCCTCAGTATTGGGGGGGGGGGGGGGGGGGGGTGGGGGGGGGGGAGCAATCGAACAGGGAATGAAAATGAAACAAGCCACTCACGACACAAAATATCCCAGTTGCACAGATTATCAAAGGCAGGTAGGGCTGAAAGGTCTAAAGAAGGTAGAGGCCTGTACAGCTCCTGTTTTCTTTAAGTTTGAATCATAAGACAGGAAATTTCCGGACAGGCTTAACACCGTATTATTTCACAACAGTGAAGTCATACAGATTTTTTTGAAGAAAGTACTCAGATTCAATCACCCTTTGAAATAAATACACGATCTCTGTCTTATTGTGCCTTCAGCAATCACACTGAATTATCACCAGACCATTATCAAAATCTGTAAGACAGGAAGGACTGCTGAGGACAGAACACAAATCATTTCTGTTGGTTACACTTGACAATGGTCACTAAAAAAAAGATGATTTTCATTTAGAAAATTATACCAGCATGAGAAAGCATGTCCATGCAAGCGCATAGCAGCGACAGAGGAAGATTTCATCCCAAATTAGCCTGATGCTATCAGAACCCCGTCCAAAGCAGCTGAACTCTGGAAAAGGTGACTGCTGTATACTCAGCCAGGGGGTATCAATTTACCAAGCATAAAAGTGCAACTACTACTGTACACTGAACATTTGCAGAATATTTGGCTTCATTGTGGAATCTAGCCCTCTGTAAATTAATCAGAGGTAAGCACTGCAGCTCCTGTGTAGTCACAGACATCCGATATTCAGGAATTCGGAGGTTCACAGACACTCGGTTGCCTATATGCAGTTCCCATGAAAATGGTGGCCGTTCCTGGAAGTGCTGTGAACAACTGCCAGTGACGCCTGTGTCTTTGTTCCACAGATCCATTCTTTCTGGCTGAGTTGGAGGCAAAATTAGGAAGCCGCTTCCCGTTACCAAAATCTCTTAGGGCTGGTTGCTGTTTATGTTGTTAGGACAACTATGACTTCACACCAAGAGCACAGAATATTTCAGATGTCACCACTCGGTGGATTTGAGCTGCTATTCATAGTTACAAGCTCTTTAGATTCAACACAGGCCTGGTGAACTTTCAAAATGAAGCCTGTCACTTGCCATACTGGACTTTAAAAGAAACAAGCTCAAGTCTACTATAATACGACTATGAATTTCCAATATATTTGACAACCCACAAGGCTTGTCACAGTAAATTGCGCTTACAATGGCCATATAAGTAAATGCTTGCTTTTCCCATATGTTTCAGAGCAGACATGGAATTAGAACATTGTTTGGAATTCTACTGTATTAGAGCGATAGAATTACCATTTACGGTCTTGTTGACCAATAACGGAGACGGCTCCTTTGGGTATTTTTCCCATAGACACTCGCCTATGCGAAGAGGTACGTCTATGAGGTGAGCTTCCCCTGCTGGTGTAAAATGGTATTAGCAAATGCTGGTCTGCGACAGGATCTTGCTTCAGCTTTGTCACTAAAGTTTTCTTATTCAAAATAGAAAATGGCTGACCTAGCAACCGCGGCGTCTGGAGATGCACTTCACGACGTAAGTAGTTTGTCTGAATTATTGCACAAATTTAAGGACGTTACTAATGGACACCTTTGCTTGTGTGTATATTGTTAATTCAGCTAACTGTATATTGTTACTTAGCTAGCGTCCCACCGACTTTTTACCGAGGCTACGCTATAAAATCGTGGCAAGCTAACTGGCAAACTAATTAGGCTCCGTTGCTAGCTTGGTAACTACAGCAACCGGCTGCTATTCCACCTTGCTAAATTATGATTTGACTCACTAATCAATGTACTGTAGCTAGTCTCATTGAAATATTTAATGCGAGATATAATTACATTTTAGCTGAATTAAATTCAGTAATGTTAAATATTATCCATTTACAATATATATTTTTAAATGTTTTGGCATATGTTGATTTAACAATACTTGCAAGTTAGGGAGACTAACCATGTTAGAAATTATACCTAGATAGCTAGTAAATCTAGACTATACTTGTATACTATATAAGTTGCACTACACCAGTTATCAAGGTGTGTTTTTAGACTAGCACCCTTCAACACATGGAATAATGCAACAAATAAAACATCCTTCTGATTTACAGACCTGTTCCAAGGATAACTAGACCCACCTGTTTTGAAATTAGAATTTGGACAAAAACGAGGATCATTCAAATAATTGTCAAGTTGACTCCCACATTATCCACAATTGTGTGTTTCCACAGAGTGGGGATGGGGATGACTTCAGGGTTGCTGGTCACCATGGTAATCAGAAAAGGATGGAGAAAGCTTCGCAGGGAAAAAAGATGCAGTTCCTTCGAACCGCGGAGAACCTCAGGAGACAGTATGTATCTGCACGCACAAAAATGCAGTCCAGATTTGGAGAGAGAATATTGCATGTTGCACTGTATCGGGCATGGGAAGTTTCCATATATGCCCTAATTGTCAATGCTGAACCGCTCGACTCTTCCCTTATAGTGCTGTTAGAAATGCTATTTTTGCTTTATTTGTGAAGTTGAAATAAAATCTGAATTTGCTTGGTTTGTTTAAAGTTGTGTGCTTGTGAAATGACATCATAGCTATTGTTGTATTTATAGCTATCGTTCTGTTCAATTTGCAAATCCAGGGTTGACAAACTTGAAAAAGAAAAGGGCCTCAGTAATCAAAGCAGGAGTTTGTTTCGAGATGACTCCGGAACGATAGAAGACTTGGAAAGCAAACTCACGCATGACCGTACAACGGAGGGTATGTTGGGATTGCTAATGCCATGTAACTCTTGGACTCTTTAGCCAATTGACGATTTTGTTATCACTTAGGCTAAGTGCTAAAATGGGAAAAACCAGCAGGCATTGTGGTCTTGCATATTATGGTCTCAATTATTCATGTACAGGTTGCACTAAATATGCTTCTTTCAGTTTGTTGTTTCTGCTGTGGTTGCTGACATAAAAAGCCAGACATGAATGATTTTGTGGTTTACAGCATCTCAGCTGTTGACACACAAGGTTCTTCATTTATTCCAAATACTAGCCATCAGTTTTATCATTGTGTGTGCCCTTAAGACTTGTAGATTTTAATTTCATTTTTTAAGATTGAACATAATTAATCTTTTTTAATTGCAGTTTCATTCTGATTGAAGGTTAAATAAAACTGGTATGTCAGCAGATGTAGTTAATGGTGGACTGAACAATCTTACTCGTTTTTCCACCTTCATAAACTCCAAATCCCAGCATCCTCTGCACCACATCCCCCTCAGTCATATTCTCAGTACCTGTGGCAATGGCATTATCAGAAAAAGGCATTCCTCCTGCCCTGAACTCTGTCATGCCAGGTGCCCCTTTTAAAAGAAACTTTTGCCTCGGTTGGTTTTACCTGGATAAATAAAGGGTTAATAGAAAATCTCGCCCTGGTCACCAGTCTCTCACTTGGCGGGTGATTGGCTCTTCACTTTAAAAGCTTTTTTAGGTCACAGGCTGATAACACATCGCCTTCTAAAGTGCCTCTCATCTGTCCTTTTTCCATTAGCCAGCCCACAGTCTGTGTACCTGTAATCATTTGAGCGCTCTGGCACGATTGCTCTACAGGCCGCCATTTCCATATCTTCACATTGCTGTTTGCTTTTTTTGAAATATTTTTAAATGCATCTGAATGGTAAGAGATAGGGCAAGGCAATTCAAATTCCATTTAAAAAAATGAACTAAAACGCATTCAGTCGTGTATGCTTGTTCATTTGGTGCTGTGACCTTTGATGAATTGGAAGTCATTTCACTTTATATGTGAAGTGGTACTGGTTTGAATCAGACACGCACAAACACGCGCGCGCACACTCACACACACACACACACACACACATACAGAAACACACAAACAGTCTTTTAATGTTCCGTTAAAAGGCAGTTACTGACAGTGACCTTTCTGCTGAAGTTTTCTTCTTTGCTTTGATCCATCGGTCCACTTGAGCGATGCTCTGAATGTGGTGTGGGCGCTAAGATCTTTCTTGCTTTTCTCATAAAACTCTCCAAAAACTTTCCTCTTCAAAAAGATGCGTTCCAGCTCCACGGTAACGGTGGCGTTGTCCGGTTGAGTGCGGGATGCTGGGATTTGCAGTGCAGACGAGGCAGTGGCTCTTTCCCTCCTTTTCCCTGACAGTAACGAAGCTGCAGCAGCAGCTGAAGAAAACGCGCGCCAGTGTGAACCGGTTCCAGAGACAGCTGATGGATGTGAAGCCCACGCCAGAACGTAAGGCCTTCCTCCAGCAGAACTACAGACATGTGCTCTGAGTAAACGCAAAAACTCAAAGGTGTATACACACAGAAATAAAAAAATTAAATAAATAAATAACTGTATTAGTCCTGACGTTGTGTTTTTCAGTAATTGAGAAGCTGAAAGAGATCATGACCGAAGTTGAAAATTCCATCCGCACTTTCAAAGAAGATAAACACCAGAGGTCCGCGAGCGGGAGTTAAAGTTATGCCTTGGCGGGGCAGCATGCCCTGTACCTGTGCATACATTTTTCCACAGCCTTGTCAAAGTGTGCACTCTTTCACTTTAATGTATAACGTAGTTAACAATCCTCATTTTCAAGGATATCACAGTGAAGAGAGATATATATTTTACTTTACACATAATAATATAGAAATTTTACATCTTTGACTTACCGAATGACAAGTGGTACTGTACATTGTCACTAAAGTGCTTTTTTCACTCTAATTAATTGTATCCTCCAGCATGAAGTATTACACTGCCTGTTAATAGCATTTTCTCACTGATGTTGGCCTGCCTTTACATTTTAACTCTTTGCACATTTTAACTTTTGCACTTTAAAGCAATGGAGCAACATATTTTCTGTATATGCCTCTTCATTATTTTACACATGTAATATTGTATAATCATTAATGTTTTATAATGATTGATGGTGGTAGTGATGTGTCTCTGCAGCGGGGGTGGGCAGGTCCATTCTTGGGGGGCCGCTGTGTCTGCAGGCTTTTGTTGCCAACGGTTACCCAGACTCAATTAGCTAATTAGCTCTGAACACCAACGGCGGTTCACTGATAGATTAGCTCACGGTAGAATGTGTCATACAGGGACTCAAAGCGGCTATCGGCTGTGATTCATGGGTTTATTAACGGACTTACCAAAAACGGCAGGTCTATAAACGGCCAGCCCAGTTAAATAATTAAGTTGGCACGAAATCCAGAAGTTGACGCAGCCCGCCCCCGCTCTGCAGTATATTACCACAGCACCTCACCCCCCCCCCCCCCCCCTCGTGCTCTGTGTGGTTTAGCTACGAGGAGCTCTTGAAGAGAGAGTACACGTGCTGGCAGGAGGTGTGCACCCTGGAGAAGAAGATTGGGGCGTGGGCCTTGGCCGGGGCGTCGGGTTCGAAGGCCCCCCCGGCCCCCCCGGCCCACGCGGCCAAGGTGTGCCTGCCCAACGCGCTGCCCCCCGAGGTGAACGAGCTGGAGCGCTTCCTCCTGCTGACGGGGGGGCGGCAGGGGGGGTGGGACCAGTACGACCACGAGGTCTTCCTCCGGGAGCGGGTCAAGAGGAGCGGGCGGGACGTCCTCCCCCACGTGCCGGGGAAACGGGGGGAGGAGGTGGCGCAGCACGAGGAGTGGTACCAGAGGCTGCTCCTCCTCGAGGAGAAGAAGAGGGAGGTGAGGCCTCCCCTTCACCTGTTTTTCACTTCTTCTCTGTTTAATAAACATATCTAGTCTAGGGTGAATAATGGTTGCTGCTACCGTGTGGTGTGTTGCCTTTCTTTTTGTGAAATGCTTCCAGAAAAAACGTCAATACTGTTATCTGTTGGATGTTAATAAGACAGCCAATCAGCAGGAAGATCCTGCAGCTTCCATGTGATTGATAAAAACACATCACGTGATCACATGGAAGCTGTGCGATCGTGTTGCTGATTGGCTGTCTTACCAACACCCAGGATGTTTTTGTTTGTCTTTAGAGCACAGGCTGCTTCAGGACTATTTAACTTAACTTGTATTGTTCCGTGCTCCTCTGGGTAATGCGCGGTTGCCAGGCGATCCTCAAATGGAGGACTCAGAAGGAGCGGAGCAGAGGGCAGGAGCTGAGGCGGCAGAAGGAGGAGGAGGAGGCGGCGAGGCGGGAGGAGGCGGAGCTGGCGGAGGCGCAGCAGCGGCAGGAGGACGAGGAGCGGCGGGAGGCGGCGGCTCGGCTGGAGGCCTGGAAGGCCGAGAGGAGGGCCCAGGAGGACGCGGAGCGGGAGAAGCGGGTCCGGGAGGAGGTACTCCACAGGAAGAAGGCCAAGGAGGAGCGGCGCAGGCAGCAGGAGGCCAAGCTGGCCCTGGAGGCGCACATGCGTGCGCGGAGGCAGCAGCAGGAGCTGCTCCTCATGGAGAGGGAGTACCAGGAGCAGGAGGAGATGGAGGAGAGGCAGAGGGCTGCTGCTGTCGGGATTAAAATCTTCCAGGAGAGGGTGAGCTTCAGTGCACAGCTGCGCTGGCTGCGGAACACTTTCAGAAAGCTGCCCGAAGCAGTATATGTCAAAGTGGCCACTCTGGAAATTTGTTAAAAAATAGTAATATTTATCGTGATGGGGTCTAGGTTAAGATTATCATTCTTAACCTAGTCAAGGGGTGTGTCATCAATAGTCATCGGAATCTGAATGTCATTTCAAGGAAGGGTGCATTGCTTATCACGTAACATGTTATGCTGTGACTGAATGTAAGCTATGATGACACGTACTCTAATGAAATTACATTTGAGCATTTTTACTGAAGCGGTGAGAGAACGTATATGTGGCTCTAGGATCTTTTCAGGCTGGAGGCAAAACTGCAGGAGAAACAGATCAAGGAGGAGGAGGAGGCGGAACGACAGAAGAGGCTGGCCAAGATGAAGGAGAAAGTGAGTGGGGTGCAGTGGGCCGGATCATCTCTCTCTGTGGGGTTTATGGAGTGGAATAAAACATAGCTGGTAGACCGTGTGGTGCAGCGCGTAGGGCAGCCAGCTGATGTTTAAAATTCAAAGTGCCAAACTTTCTGTTCTCTCTGGGTACGGGATATGCTCTGGCAACCCAGGGCATACATGCCATGCCAACGTATGGGGTTACTCGTTTAAATTTTCCCTCAGTCACTGAGGGCTCATGTTCTGCAGCCCATCAGAGTTATTCAGTGGAAGTGGGTGGCAGTCAAGCTCACCGCTCTTATGTAAATAGGTATACACGTGAAATATTTCTGGATGAAATGCATATTTAGCGGCGTGTACCTTGAGAATTGCTCTCCCGGTCACGGTCTGCCGTCTGCCGAAATGATGCAGGTGGAAGCGCACGTCAGCCGCGACCCGTCCAGACTCTGCAAGCCCACCCGGGGGTGGCAGGAACGTACCAAAGTCATCGGGCCGACGGGGGGAGGACCCGTGTCGCAGAGGTTCCACAGGTACTTCTCACGTCCCGTAATGCAGATGCACGCGACCGGCGGACCGTTTTCATTGGCTGAGCGCAACGTGTCAGTGCGGACTGTTTTCATTGGCTGAGCGTAACGTGTCCGTGCGTGATGTCATACCCCTCACAGAGCTGTGCCGAGCTGGAGACGAGACTTATGACCGGGAGCCCCGCCCCGCCCCGCCTTCCAGAACGGCCCTCCACATTCGTGTACGCTTTCACGTGCAGGACGGACTTGCACACTGCAGAAACATTATTTTAATGTCTGGCGTCATTTTGCTATCAAGCTGCTTTGTATTGAATGTATTAATGTATTGGACACTTGGAAGAGTTATTCAATTTTTTTTTACATCGTCACAATGATTGTGTATGAACCTTGCTTCCTTTTACTCGGATGGTACTAGGTCAGTTTCCACCTCATCCTCCAGCTCTTGTGCTGTAAGTTGTCTTTACCAGGCTTTTCTGTATGGTCCCTTCTGTGCGATATTCCACACACACCTCAAAAGCAAGAACAACAGGAAAAACGGGAATGGAACGTGTGTACGGAGCAAGTTGCTAAACTGAACAAATGGTGCTAAAATGTAAGCATACAGAGTAGCTTTAGTAAGCTTATCTTAAAAGCAACAGACGCAAATGTAGAGCCACATTTCAAATAATGTATAACATGATGAAGTTCCAGCAGCATGTATACAGTATTATATCCAATACATGCACTTGATATTAAAAAGGTACGACTGTGCAGACTTATAACCATTATCAAACTTCATTCAGCGGTGAAACCGAAGGACTCAATCTCAAATACTGTTGCTAAGATATAAAAGCAAAAATAATTATACTTGAGAATTTCAGTCTGGTCTCCTCTATCAATATTTCATTTTCTACATATATTTGATCTCAGAAAATGAGGCTACGTGTAGATCTGTGTCTTACTGACTGCTGATGAAATGTTCTGCAGTGCTGTGAATCATTCCTCCTTACAACTCTGCCATTTCTGCTGTAAGAAAAATAAAGTAAATTGTCTATCCCTGATGGTTTACTTCCTCGTTGCACATATTAACGCAACAGTGTTCTGGGTCTGCATTACTCTACATCACCCTGTCCTGTGTGTCAGAACCACCAGTTTTTTGTCTTAAATCTGTTCCGATATGTGACAGACTGCTTTATTAAAGCTAACTTTTAGAGTTTTAATGCAAGCATAAAATATCATGTAGGAACTTGGGGCACAGCAAATCATACACATCACTTGAAAAGACTACTTAGAAATGTGTGATTTGGTAAACTAATTTGATTTAGCATTTGTAATAAAACTGCTTATTTAATCACATTACAAGAAATCTTGTGGTTGAACCCACTGTCATGGCTGGTGCAGTAGTATAATGTTTGACTTGCTCAGGCCCTATTCAGTCAAACAAGGACACATTTTTGAGAATTTACGCTCAGAAGAGAATATCTGTGGAAGGGCTTGCATGCACGATGAAATGACACGTGGGTGTGTGACAACACATCCCACTAGCCCAGAGTCCAGACTGTTCACAAGCACAGGTGTTAGTCTCGAATATCCAGCATTAGTCAGAGCTATGCTTTTGCATTCTGACAACTTTGAGAATATGCGTCAGCGGGCTCTTAACGGCCATGTTATGACTGATGAACTTTGACGGGTAATGGGAATATGACCAAAAAACTGAAATGGATTCTGCATTGGTTATGTAGACCTTTGGTTCCCTGGGTAATCATTTTCTATGCTTTTTTAAAATTCCCAGCATGCTAATGGTATGTGTTGTTAACTATTTCTACATCACTGCCACATTTCAGTGGCATATTACTACTGTGTATAATGCACGTTTCTGGAGCAGCTCTTTGACGGGTAAGGCCTTTAAGTGCTGAACGGTTGTGACCAGGCAATGCCGTTTGCAATAACGTGACAAGATTGTCACCATGTGACAAGATAACTCTGGAGATGAGTAGACGAATTGCAGCAGAACTGTCTCTGATTGCAGTCATTGGGAAATGAGCTCCCTAACTGCCATCTTTGATTCTGTATCATGATGTGGTGCAGATGGCGGTTAAGATGAGGGTTTTGCGTTATCTTAACTCAGTTATTTTGGCATCAGCTATTAAAGATCTTATAAAGTACATTAAATCGTTTTTTAAAAAAGAGTTGGCAGGCTCAGAAATGCTGGGTCCTCTAATTACCCTTACAAAGACACAGTGCACTCAATATATCAATCTCCATTGTAGTTTTTTTAGCATTAAGTCCTATATTTCGATTTCCGCAGAGTTAGGGGAACGTCCTGTTTACACCGGAAGCGACGTCAACGGAAGTGTTTTCAAATTCAAAGATGGCGGAAGAGGAGAATTCACTTGCCGAGTTTGAAGAAATTGACTTTCTCAAAGACAGACATGTACGTTTTTTTCAGAGATGCCTTCAAGTACTACCGGAGCGATATTCCTCCTTGGAGACCAGCAGGTAAATAGCCTTGTAGCTTATGCACATAGTTGAATTGACAGTTTAGCTGTCTCTGATGTGTCCTCTGACCCCCAGTGCTGCACCCTTCCAAAATACGCGACGATACCACTCGCTAGATGTTTGCGCAAGTACTAGCGCTTTACGATCGTAAAATATTGTAAAATAACTTTAAAGATGTTCGGGTTTTTGGCCGGAAATTTTTCACCTTGTATGTTTTGTTGCTAGTTGCTCGCTAGCTTTCTATTCAATGGGCTATCTCGCAATCATAGGGAGAATATCGGATATCCTTACCTCTCTTCCTGTCCACTAAGTTACTTGTTATTCGTTGTATTTAGCTACCTAGGTATCTAAATAAACCTTTTATTATTTGAAAGGCTAAGTTAGACGCCCAGTTGTTTTGCAAGCTTAAAATTGCGGTTTACTAGGGAGCTGTTAAAACACGGCATTTCTCCCAGAGGACGCCAACGACTATTTGATTGCTATTAGCTATTGCTAACCATACAGATTAAAGAAAATAAGTAGTAGCTAGTGCTTATTCATTGTAATCTTTGTTAAACTAACATTAGTTATGGCGGATAGCTTTTTTGTTTTACTGATAGAGAGATGACGGATGTCTTGTGCTGGGAACGAAAATATGGGTTTCATTTAGTAGTTGTTACTGTTTGAGCCAATTAGTGATTTTTTATTATTATTATTATTAATGAATAAGTGGATCCATTATCTGCGGTGGGATAATAGGCAGACCATTCCCCTGTGTACCGCAAAGCTGTGCATTTCGTGTCATTGTATTTGTAATATATCAATTAGAAGGGAACAAGGACTTGGGTTAACTGTCAAAAAGAAGGCTTTTATAGATCTGTAATAATTATGTTTGTCCTAGAGTAAGTATAACTTTGAGAATCCAGCCAGTTCGCAAGCAAAACTGTGTGCTGATGTTATTGTTTATGAAACGATTAGCATGTGCTGAAAAGACACATGTAAGATGCCTGCATTTTGTTGTTGGTATTGACTTTGCCCTACCATTTTTTTCAGGTTGACCATAGTGTTTTTCGCTCTATCTGGCCTGGATGTTCTCGATGCCCTGGATGTTGTAGACAAGCCCAGTCTGATTGAGTGGATTTACTCGCTACAGGTCCTTCCCACGGAAGACCGTAAGTGTCTGACACCTTTCGCCTATCTCCACGAATTGGCTCTACCCACCTCACCGGAAATGCAAGATTTTCTGATACTTACAAGATTTTTTTCTGTGTAGTCTCTGATAATTCATTTTAATTTTGTAAAGAAATATATTTCCCTGATTTCATTGTATCCGGGGGCGACATAGCTCAGGAGGTAAGACCGATTGTCTGGCAGTCGGAGGGTTGCTGGTTCAAACCCCTGCCCTGGGCGTGTCAAAGTGTCCTTGAGCAAGACACCTAACCCCTAACTGCTCTGGCGAATGAGAGGCATCAATTGTAAAGCGCTTTGGATAAAAGCGCTATATAAATGCAGTCCATTTACCATTTACCATACAAAAAAACCATTGAGTTAAAAACAATTGGACAATGTTTTCCCTCGGTATTTGTCGTCTGACATCAAAGGTAGTACTTTACACAGTAGAGCTTCTTTGTGATAAGTGATGGATATTTTGAGAAGCTGGTGGTATTTTTTTTAAATGAATGAGGTTCTCATGTTCTATAAATAAGTGGCCTATAATTACTTGGAGTATTCTTAAATTCTTATCAGCAAATGTAGGAAGTCTGTCTGAACATGAGTCTGCATTTTCTTGTTTTCTGTCACTAGAGCGCATTGTGTCAAGCATTTTGAGATGGTACAAATTAAAAATGTGTGATAATGCATACATTTTGGTTGAATAATTGATTGATGGATGGTTTTAAATTATGGACATTGGTCATGGCAGCAGACAGTTCCAAATAAAACCGAACAGAAGTGTTTCCTTAACCAATAGGAATATTATCTGGCTGAATGAAAGAGTGTCTCTGAAGTGCCATTTTGATGCCTGATATGAAGTATTAAAATGTTAGGAATTGTTTTTGAGATAACAGGATTATTGTGTTAAATCGTCCTTCTGTTTGGTGGGGTTCGGCCTGCTTTAATCTGATGCAATACCTTCTGTGAAAGCCAGGGGGCAGTCTTATCATTGGACCAAACAGAAAAAGCATTGCCTCAGTACAGAGACAGAGAATATTCTTTATGACAGTTTGGTTGCTAAAACAAGGCGCTGACTGCACCATAATTGTAAAGATCCCATCACACCTATTGCAGAGAGTAGGAGGTCCCCTGGTGTTTTGGCAAAGTCCCAATTTGGCTGTTTCAGTCCGGGCTTCCCACAGCTGTTGTTGTTGAGGTGCGATTCCCCCTCACTGTTTGGCACATTTTAACAGCTTTCAAAGGTGTTATGGAAATGCACTACATTATTATAATTCATGCAAATTATACTTTCATTTATATCATTTTCCTTTTGGCTTTTTACCTTTCAAATTCCATCTCCACTCATTTTCTGAAGAAAAAAAACTAAGTCTTTCTGCTCCTTTCTGTGTGGAAAGCCAAGGGTGTCCTTTTAGTTAAATGTGCTCATTTCTCAAGGGTAGGCGATCGCTATATAATCGCTATAACATCACTCCTTCGTCAATCGCACATTTTCGCGAGGCGTGTAAAAATAGCAAACGGCGAGGGCGGTGTGGAAGACCCACTGCCATTTTTTCACGCCTTTTCCCCCCCACTTTCGGCGCCCCATGTGACCTCCAGCTGAGAGCCATTTCCGTTCTGTCCTTGGATAATCCGCACCCTAGCCACGCCCCTGTACTGACCTTCTCCAAGGCTGGACGTGATTCAGCATAGCCTCCTGGACCAACCCACAGCCCTGCCCCCCCCACAAAATCACATGTTCTGTCGCTCCAACGTAGAGGTGACAGTCACAGCTATAAAATGAATGGCTACAGACAGGCTTTGCTTTGGGGGGTGTTTTATATATTATCATCACACACCAGCCAATCACAGGAGACTTGCATGTCTGTTGATGTTCTCGGCTGTGGATAACTGATACTTGATGATACTTGATAACTGATACTTTTTTTTGTACGTCGCTTTGGATAAAAGCGTCTGCGAAATAAATGTAATGTAATGTAATGATGAGAATTGTACCTTAATCGAACCTGTGTTCTGTAGTAATTCCAGTGGCCTTCGGTAGCTGGGAACTTCATCTCTCCCTGATCTCTTTGTCATGTACTGCAACACTGCCCTCCATGCTTTCATTTCAAGATGGAAGGTGTGATGTAATGAGAAAGAAACTTTGCCACAAGGGGGCAGCATTTACATTTGCCAAAGCGCTCAGCTGTATCCCTTTGAAAAGTTTGATTGCTTCATTTTTTTCAGCTGCTCAGGTAACATGAAAGCATTTGTGGCAAAGCACATACAGTAACCCTGTGGATGCACCTGCCTGGCATATAGTTTCATATTCATGAGTCTATGTCACACATATTTGACTAGTTTGCCTGTGTACACTTTGAAGATTGACACCTGCCTCCACAATAGTGAAGCCTCACTAAAGCTAATGATGATTGCAGTTATTTTTTATTATAATAATAGTGAACTGCTCTAATCTTGGTTTAAAAAACAGCTGGGAAGTGTTTACAGTACTAGAGCTATTGATGTATAGAAATCCTGAAATAAATAGCAATCACAATATTTTGTGTGTATGAAAATATACACAGTATGCAGACACACTCTCTCTCTCTTACACACACACACACACACACACACACACACTGTTGACATCGTGAGTCAACAGTTAATCCACAACCATTGCACTCCCCATTAAATTTCATACCCACAGTGAGATAAGTTTTAAAAAAAGGTACCAGGCAGGGTCTCGCTTGGAAACGGCAGAATTTGACAGCCATGATTGTCACCGTACTCACTGCGGGGTTACCCCATTTCAAAAAAGTTTCCGTTGCTCCGTTTTGCGCTTCAAATGCACCAAATTTGATTTTCAGCTCTGCTCTTTTGCATTGGGAAACAGCATTAAAGATGCTGTAGCTTAAAGTAAGTGCTTACTCTGCCTCAAGGTGCTGGAGATAAGGCGGTGGCAGTGAATTCAAAATTTCTGGTCTAGCAGCAGGCAAACAAAACGGGCAGCTTCGTGGCTTCTGAGGATAAGGCAAGAGGTTCAGCATCCGCAAACCGCGGGGCCTCCCCAAACTCTCAGCCACACACACACACACACATACACACACACACACACACGGTACCCATCAAAACCTTGAGTGCACTAAAGCATTTTTCATTAGTGTGAATTGGTTACTCAGTCACTGCCATTACACACAGGGTCTGGTACAGATATCTATGAGGCATTATATCTAAAATATTTAACTGTCCTCTCTCATTAGTGTGAGTGAAAAATGTACCTGTCCAGCCTCAGTGTATCAGTCCAGCTTGTCATTATATACCTTGTGTGTTCCATTTTATTATCAGTATGGATTCAAATCATCACATACACTCGCTCCGCAAGCACTAAGTATATATGTATATATGTATGTATGTATGTGTGTATATTTCTAACATTGTTTTTTGTTTCCCAGAATCGAACCTTGGGCGATGTGGGTTCCGAGGGTCATCTCATTTAGGAGTTCCATACAACCCCTCTAAGGTATCGCTGTCCCGTCTTTACACAAGAGCCCGTCTCAACATTTTTAATTTGTTGAAAAGCAACAGCGCTGTGCTCACTGGAGACCAGTACTGTTCATAACAAATTGAGTTACAGATTTACAGGAACTTTTAGTTGTGCTTTGATTTACTTTTGCTTAGTTGCTTCTCTTTCAGATTTGCTTTTATTGGTTTTACGGACAGCCTTGTTACATGAACAAATTTGCCACTCAAAATGAATGAAATTGTCTGTTTTTACTGTGATGTCATTTTATCGGATCTGTTCTGTTTTTTGGTCTGGTGTGAACAGAAGTGTTTTTGTTTCACATTCACTCACTTTTTCCCAGTGGAGAGAAGAATCTATTGTACTCTTATTTTCCATTCCCGATATCTTCCCTAGCCGGGTTCTCGTCTCAGTGACCCTAGTCTGATGTCAGTGGACCTTTTGTTCAGTTTAGTTGCTTCCCTGCTCAATGCTGTGATGTTTCTGCTTTTCCTTTGAACAAAATGGGGTCTCTGACACTTTCTGTCCCATCGTACAAAATAATGTAAAAGTTAGTCATGGGAAATAATTTTCCATGCAATAGCGAGAGCAGCAATATTAAAATATATAATTTATTGAAATAGCGGCATTGAGATCAGTGCTTAGTAGAAAATAACTATATTGCGAGAAATAATTCAGTTTATATTTGGTACTTTATGTGCCTTGTTGAAATTATTTAAATGTGGTGAAGAGTCATATAAATGTCTGTAAAATGGCCAGTAGTTCAATGTTTAATCTTGTCTTAAAGACTAGTAGAGTATGAAATGCGTGTCATAACTCTTTATGGGATGAGTATGGGCAACTTCTTCAGTTTACTGTTTTTATCTGTTATTTTACACTGCAAAAAACAAGTCTTCTCACAAGTAGAAAATATTAGCTTGTGTAAAGTTACTGTTTTGCTTGACTAGTGAAAGTTTCCTGCTCCATTGGCAAATGTTTAAACAAGTCAAACTCTCACCTCATCAGCAATATTTTTGGTTAGTAAAAAAGTAATAGAAGTAAGATTTTAAGTTTATACATAGGACTAAAATACTTGCTGAGGTCGGCATTATTTTTCAGTTTTTTGCCATGTAGTTGGTTACCAAAGGTCAGAGGTCGTATCGCTAGCGATGCTAAGTCTTTGTTTCTGGGCCCCAGGGCCCTGGAACAGCGCACCCATTTGACAGCGGTCACATAGCCATGACCTACACCGGCCTGGCCTGCCTGATCATCCTGGGCGACGACCTGGGCAGGGTCAACAAGGAGGCCTGTCTGGCCGGCCTGAAGGCCCTGCAGCTGGAGGACGGCAGGTAGGGGGCGCCCTCGAGCACACAACAAAACCGTTTCCCTGAAATAACACGGGATGAAGAAGAGCGAATGGAGCAATGAGGCGCGCTTGTGTCGTGCCGCTGCCCCTCCCCCACTCTAACACATCCCCTACGAACAGAGCAGTTTGCCCAGGGGCCAAATTAGGTCATCGGTTTTCTGTGCTGTAAACATTTTGCACGAAGTGGCCGTTTTTGGCCACAGGAACAGCTTTCCCCTTCAGGGGATGATTCATTCGGAGCGCGAACGAATCTTCAAACGAGTGCCTTTTTTCCAGAACCTTCTGAACAAAAGCATTGTTTCTTAGTCCAATGCTAGTAGTTTGAGGTCCTGATCGAAACTTCAGGGCGTTTGGAAGGCAGGGATAGCAGTCCACGCAGGCAGGGCCTGTTGAAATAACGGGTTACGACAGCTTGACCTGTCCTTTAGCGCTCCAGTTTGCATTTCTATATATATATGTGTTCTATTTGTGAGCTGTACACGGGATGAGTCAGAATGGGAAGCACTGTTTTCAAAGGTTATGTGAAGATGTTTTCCTAGTGACAGCGAAAAACACTCCAGTGCTAGAGATTTGCATATTATAATTTTGTTTCTCGCTCATGCTGATTGTTTAATTAACAAATTTGTTAGTTTACAGTATAAGCAGCAGGGCTCTATGCTAACATTTTCCCAGGGAGCACATGTGCTCCGAATTTGAAAAATTTAGGAGCGCACGAATGCATCTCAATTAATAGATGTTCTCCTAAATTATTTCCCAGTTAGTACACATGAATTTTCACGAGCAAATGCTCCTAAAATGTGAGCACTGCAAATCCTGGCACAGATTATAAATTAAGATGCGGACCATTTTGTGGTTAAATAATTTACCTGATTTCGGCAACACTGAAGCTTGGAATCAGTGTGTTTCTATTTAGTAGAGCTATTTGCTGTAAGGGGTGAAATCTTTTGAATCAAAACAACTTCTGGTATGCTGCCATTGTGGCAGATTGTCAGATTAATGTTTAATACCTGTATGTTTGCAGGCAGTTCAGTTTAGGTGTGTCAAATTGGTTGTTTTTCTTGATTCATCGAATGGCACTGTTGTTTTATAGTCCAGAGTCTGTAAAAAAATAAAAAGTTTTTTTATTTTTTAAACCACATGAAAGAAATGCGGACGTGAATTTTGCCTTATAGCCATCATTTGATTTGAAAATACAAATTTGATTAGGCACAGAGGAAAAAGTGACCAATTTGACACAACTGTCCCAATGCTTTTTCCTTCAACTGTATATTGTTACGACCATAGCAATATTGAAATGACTGATTTAATGATGTGATGTAATCCGATTCTGATGAATCATTTATAGATGATGTCAGAGAGGGGTGGAGGAGGTAAAGTTCTGTCTCTTCGATGTTGGCGGGGGAAGGGAGGGTGATTCCTCTTTCCATCTCCTCTCTCTGTTTGCAGTTTCTACGCAGTGCCGGAGGGAAGTGAGAACGACATGCGCTTTGTGTACTGCGCCTCCTGCATCTGCTACATGCTGGACGACTGGTCGGGCATGGACGTGAAGAGAGCCATCGACTACATCCGCCGGAGCATGGTGAGACTGGGCACCGCGCGACCGCGCGTTTGAGTTCAGCCTCCGTTTGAGTTCAGCCTCCGTTTGAGTTCAGCCTTGTGTTTGAGTTCAGCCTCCGTTTGAGTTCAGCCTCCGTTTGAGTTCAGCCTCCATTTGAGTTCAACCTCGCGTTTGAGTTCAGCCTCCGTTTGAGTTCAGCCTCCGTTTGAGTTCAGCTTCTGTTTGAGTTCAGCCTCCGTTTGAGTTCAGCCTCGCGTTTGAGTTCAGCTTCTGTTTGAGTTCAGCCTCGCGTTTGAGTCCAGCCTTCGTTTGATTTCAGCTTCTGTTTGAGTTCAGCCTCGCGTTTGAGTTCAGCCTTCGTTTGATTTCAGCTTCTGTTTGAGTTCAGCCTCGCGTTTGAGTTCAGCCTTCGTTTGATTTCAGCTTCTGTTTGAGTTCAGCCTCGCGTTTGAGTTCAGCCTTCGTTTGATTTCAGCTTCTGTTTGAGTTCAGCCTCGCGTTTGAGTTCAGCCTTCGTTTGATTTCAGCTTCTGTTTGAGTCCAGCCTTCGTTTCAGTTCAGCCTCGCGTTGGAGTTTAGTGTGTCTCTGTTACACATGTGTTGTTATCCCTTCTGCTCACACCCCATTCCCTCTGAGCTGCTGTGAGCTGGATAGCGTGTTCAGGCAGTTGCTCAGGCAGGTGCTCGATGTCCATAAACTCTGAGGAATTTTGAAAGCTAGTCCAGGCCTGGGCAGTTTCAATCCTGGAGGGCCGGAGTACATGCAGGTTTTTGTTTCCACCAGTCACCCTGGCTAAATGAGCTAACTGGCCATACACACCAACACTGGTTCCCTCGTAGATTAGATCACAGCGAAAGATTAGGGACATGAGAATAGTCTTCAGCTGTCATTCATACACTTATCAATACATGTAGCTAAAATGCATCCCTTTGTGTGAACGCACACAAATGCAGTGTGATGCATAAGAAGGGCTCTTTCTAGATGGTTATTCAGTGCTTGCTTAAGTGCACACTTATCCCTGGTGGCTTACCGTTTGTATTTCTTCACCCTTAAGCGCCACACCTCACCGAAACCGTGTTTGCTGAAGCAGCTCAGGCTGAGTACTTTACTGAAGGAAACGATCGCTGTGACCCACCCAAGACTCAAACTTAAGCCCCAGATCAGCAGACCAGCCCCCCCGACCACTAATACATCCTGTAAAACCTGGCTGGGGTTCTTTGGTGGGGAAATGAGAGCATCGCAACGCAAATCTTACAGTACACAACATAAGAAAGAACGCCAATCAGCTTCTTTTTGTAAACTCAGCTACATTACAGCTGGCTGATGATGTCATAATGCCTATTAGATTAAACCATGTGTTCAAGACCATCAGCAATGCTACTGTGCTTAAGTTGTGATTCACGGCCATAAACGTGTCGCTTCAGTACATTGCCCCTGTGACCTTGTCAGGGTTGTAGAGATTGTATGAAGGGTGCTGCATTTGTGCTGAAACACCGTGCCCACTGGGCTAACACTGTGGTAAAATATGGGTTTTTGGGCAACCAAACAGTTCACAGGCTAGACCGATATTCCTGCCAGGCTGTTAATATTACCCAAGATTGATGACATCAAAAACCGCTTCACCGACCTACAGTTATTAGTCATCAGAAATGTTCTAAAAAAAAAAAAAAACTTCAGGAGAAAAAGCGAATAAAGGTGAGATTGTGACGCGGTGTCACGTTCAAGCAGGTCCAGGAAAGAGAGCGATTCTGGCCAATAACGTAAACCCCCTTCTCGTGATTTTTCCCTTCAGGCTTGCTCTCAGAGCAGCTCCAGCGATGAGGCTCATTCCGTGTGGCGTTGTGGTTATTATTTAGGCGGAGCGCGTGTCTGTTCCTCTTCGGCGGGGAGCGGAACGTGGATGGGGGGTGGGGTGAGGGGGGCGGGGGGGCGAGGGGGGCGGAGGAGTGAGGCGGCGCTGTGTGCTTTCTGCCGTAATGCGCCTCAGTGGAGCTCGTCCTTGAGAGGCAGCTGCAGTTTGATTAGATTTGCCCGGGACGTCCCGCCCGGAGTGGCGAGAGACGGAGGAGCTCGTTATCCCCCTGCGCTGTACGCAAAGGGTCATATTACTGAGGACAAAATATTCAAATTGGAAAGATGATTTGATTTGGGGGGAGGGGCATGGGGAGGTCAGGCAGGGGGGTCAGGTCATAATTAAGCGCAGTGTTATTGATTCAAATTCAGGCCTTCTTACTGTTCAATGATGAATTGTAACATACACTGGTGGAGGTTGTACTAAAACATCTCCCTGTACTACACACAAACGCACTCATGCACACACACACACACACACACACGCACATATAAACACACACACACACACACACACACACACACACACACACAGACTAAGCAGGATTGCATCAGCATTCCTCCCCACTAAGTGCGTTGCATGGGAATGCAGACACGGAGGGGCGGGGGGGGGGGGGGGGGGGGTCAGGCTTGGTGTTGTTTTCCTCGTCACAACTCCTAATCCCGCAGCAGATTACGTAATCCACTCCCTGGGCCTCCCGTGTTGCAGTGGATTACGGGACCCTGGTGACTCCCTCTCTGACTCACCCCCCCGTGAGGCGACCCGACGGCAAGGTCCCGGCAGAGCCGCCCCGATTACTCTCAGGCCTCTATAAATAAGCACCGTGATCCCGTCAGGACGGCCCCACGGGGCCTGTAATCTGCTTACCCATTCGCCTCCCGCGGGATTTTCGGCGGGGTTGTACCTCGCGGCGGTTGGGTAACGGTCGCGTTCCTCCCGGGGCGGTTGAGCGAATCCGGGTTGGGCTGCCCGGCTGCACGGTCCTCGTTTGGCGGTTTCGGGACCGCCTGGCTTCAGGGCGCGGGGTGTAACCGGTGTGGAGTATAATCGGCCCGCTCTCCCTGGGCGAAGGCCCGGCAGTGATGCAGACGGGTAGTTCCCTGCGACACGGCGCACGTCAGCGTCTGAGAAAACGCGGAGCGGCAGGCCGCGGCCGTTTGCTGGCCGTCGCCATGGAGATTACGAGCACAAATTGAGGCTTCGGGGCAGCCCTTCTGTTCGAATTCGGTGTGGATGGCTGGGCACACAGCTGGCGTTGCCACGGCACCTCCGTGTCCCACCCCAGGGTAGTCTGTATCCCCCCAGGCCCACATCGCACAATTAAAACTTTTTTATTTAATCTCAGAATACTGGTCAAACCCATAATAAATGTACATATTCTACCAAGTCACCCATCTATCCCTTGGCATATTGTATACTCAATACTCATGTGATTTTATGGTGTGCAATCCCTCATTGGTTCCTCTTTCGGGACTATGTGAGGGTGTTTTTGAAGTGGGTTGCTAACGGTTGCCTTCTTCCTTTCATGCAGTCGTACGACAACGGCATTGGTCAGGGAGCTGGGCTGGAGTCACATGGTGAGTACGGAAGGCTCCATCTCGCTTTTAACCCTTTAAGGTTCTAGAGCACAAATAAGAGATTAGAATGTTCCTAACCGAACATTCTAATGCTGATGTCACAATCACTGCTGGTCACTGAAAGCAGGGGAGTTCCAGATTGTAGATCGGCACTCTAAATGTTTGAACAGAAACATGGGGCTTAATGTGCAGGAGGCTTATTCTTACCAGTTTACTAATAACTTAGTCTTCATACGCTGAGCTCCTTTTGGGGGACAGACAATATGTTTTCCCAGCAGGGAAACGGTTTATGGTTTACAGTTTAACTACCCAGGCTTTGGATAGGAATGCATGTTGCTTTGTGCAAAGAGACAGCCGTGGGTATAACAGATGACACATTCTCAGAGCTAATTCACAGCACGTAAATTGAGTCCTGGATTATACCCGGAGTGCTGGTCATTCCTGTTGCTGTTCTTTTGTCCGGACTCTATAAATCAGAGGGTATAGTGTTTCAGAAGATTACCACTCCTGCAGGTAATCTGTTTGGATGCTTGCCTCATGTTTGTTTTGATTCCTGAAAAGGTTCTTCTTCCAAAAAATGCTGTACCTTTGATATCCCTTTATCGCATCCTGTTCCAAAAACCTTTCTAAATACAAGGAATATAACAGCCAGTGCCGGAGAGACTCCATGTGGATTCATAAATTCTCGGCACATTGTGCATTGCAACAAAGGTTTTTCACACTCATTCTGGGCAAAATATGTGTATATTATAACCTCCCATTTTGCCAAGGAAAATGATTTTTTTTGGTGGGGGGAGGGGGGGGGGGTACACACACACACACACACACACACACGCACGCTGCACGGCTCTGTGACCAGACGCTCCCCTGGTGTGTGTGGCCTCCACAGGGCTGCCTCGGTGGCAGATTTACTGGCTTTCTAGCACATTCTCTCTGAAATGACCCCTTCCTCGGGAGCGTTTCGATGGCCAGGCGCTACCGCAGCGCTGGGGAAGCTCAAAGGGGGGGGGGGGGGGTGTTGGCGGGGGCACGGGGTCATGCTTGGTGGTCTGGGCGTCGTTGGGCTGTCGCTAAGGCCGCCCGCCTCCGTCGCTAAGGCCGTCTCTGTCTCCGTCTCTCCTGCAGGGGGCTCCACCTTCTGCGCGGTGGCCTCGCTGTGCCTGATGGGAAAGCTGCAGGAGATGTTCTCGGAGAAGGAGCTGAACCGGATTCGCCGCTGGTGCATCATGCGCCAACAGACCGGCTTCCACGGCCGCCCCAACAAGCCCGTCGACACCTGCTACTCCTTCTGGGTGGGGGCCACCCTCGAGGTACCCCTGCCTCCCGCCGCCCCCTGCCCCCAAACCGCCCCCAAACCGCCCCAAACCACCTCTCTTTGGGTTAACGCGATCGTCTCATGTTCGCGGGAGGGTGTGCTCTTCAGTAAATCAGAGTTAGATTTCTATTACTGTGACATGCTGACTTGTTAAATGCACTTGATCGCAGGTAATTGCACGTTAGCGTTGACAACTGGCACGTTGGCACAAAAAAAGCAACAGCTAATGTGTTATTTCCCACTGGAGGGAGACGTGTTGGATGGAGGAACAAAAAGCACCTGCAACTCATGCAGCTGCTCTGAACTTCACTGACGATGTTAACTTCAGATTAAATGGCAGTTATAAAAACATTGCTATGCACTATATTTTTAAGTGCATGGGTGATGTGTGTATATATTAACTGAAGTTAAAAGTAGCTGGTTTTTACTGTGAAACCCTTGGGATTGTTGCACAATGGTGTAAGCCTCAGCAACAGGTTCTGATTTAAGGGTTGTTTAAGACTTTTCTTACACATTTTTAACATTCATACAGTTGCAAAGAAAGGTGTCGTTGTTTTTGCGGTTATGTTGTTTTTGGCTCCTCGTTCAGTGCCAACCCAAGCTGTGCTTCAGACTCATAACTGTGCCCACAGTGTATGCCCACAAACATGCCCACAGTGTGCCCACAAACATGCCATGGTGTCTGTGCATGAACATGCCATCCTGTCTGTGCATAAACATGCCATCGTGTCTGTACCCAAACATGCCATCGTGTCTGTGCACAAACATGCCATCCTGTCTGTACACAAACATGCCGTCGTGTCTGTGCACAAACATGCCAAGGTGTCTGTGCACAAACATGCCATCGTGTCTGTACCCAAACATGCCATCGTGTCTGTACCCAAACATGCCGTCGTGTCTGTGCACAAACATGCCGTCGTGTCTGTACACAAACATGCCATCCTGTCTGTACACAAACATGCCATCCTGTCTGTGCACAAACATGCCATCCTGTCTGTGCACAAACATGCCATGGTGTCTGTGCACAAACATGCCATCGTGTCTGTGCACAAACATGCCATCCTGTCTGTGCACAAACATGCCATGATGTCTGTGCACAAACATGCCAAGGTGTCTGTGCACAAACATGCCGTCGTGTCTGTGCACAAACATGCCATCGTGTCTGTACCCAAACATGCCGTCGTGTCTGTGCACAAACATGCCATCCTGTCTGTACACAAACATCCCGTCGTGTCTGTGCACAAACATGCCATCGTGTCTGTGCACAAACATGCCATCCTGTCTGTACACAAACATCCCGTCGTGTCTGTGCACAAACATGCCAAGGTGTCTGTGCACAAACATGCCATCGTGTCTGTACCCAAACATGCCGTCGTGTCTGTGCACAAACATGCCATCCTGTCTGTACACAAACATCCCGTCGTGTCTGTGCACAAACATGCCATCGTGTCTGTGCACAAACATGCCAAGGTGTCTGTGCACAAACATGCCACGGTGTCTGTGCACCCTGTCCTGTGTCCGACCCGCTCCACGTTCCGTTTCGGGCTGATGTGTTGATTGAGGCCCTCTCCTGCTTTCCCAGCTGCTAGATGTCTTCCAGTACACTAACTTTGAGAAGAACCGCCGCTACATCCTGTCCACGCAGGACCGCTTGGTCGGCGGATTCGCCAAGTGGCCGGACAGCCACCCAGGTAAGGTTTCGCGCCCCGCCGCTCGAGGGGCGGTTTCGTCCGCCCGGGTTCCGCCTTCGTCAACCCGAAACCGCGCCGTAACCCACACCCCCGGACGGGGCCCATATTTAATTCATGAGCCCATTGTGCGGAACGGGCCCCGAGGACACCGGAGACGAACCCGGGTTCGGTTTCCCCGGGCCGTTTGTTCTGTCGTGCGCCTCTGTCCGATTTGAAAGAGAAGGGGCTGTGAGCACCGTCGAGCTGTTTTTCCATCGCGCTGAACGGCTGTTTTCTTTTCCGACTGTCCCGCGCGCTGAATTCAGCTAAATAAGATCAGAGGAGACGCCGAACGTCAGCAGCCGATTGGTCCGGACGCCGGCGTCTTTCTTCAAGGAGTTCTCAAAAATGAGCGAGGATCAGTCGCCCCTCGCGATCGCTCTGATTTCGCTGGTGTCGGCTCGTTGTTCTCAATCCATTACCCCCCTTTCATTATAATTCAGTTTAGTGCACATGCTCGGAGGCTGAAAGCCTTTCAGAGGCCTCCCCCCCTGGGAGTTGGACTGACAGAGACGGGTCACTATACATTATTAATGATTCCTTAAAGGGGTACTCCACAAAAAAAAAAGAAAATTTTTGTTTTGTTTCAGGCGAAATAGTCGACCCTTTTTCTCGCGCTCTCAATCGATTCCTGTGAGTCCGGAATGAACTGCGTTGTGAAAGAGCCGAGCGCATATAATTTAGCGGTCTGAAGCGTCTGTCGGTCAGGGTCCTAAGTGAAGTACCCGAAGGCCAGAAGCCAATTTGGCTGCGGTTTTGCTCGGAATCGATCGCTCTGAAACGCTGGCCTGGTCGTTCAGGGCTTCTGCTGCCAGCGTGTCCTTCGATTTACTGAGACGAAGAAAGAAAATTCCGGAAACCTGAAGGGCTGAAGGGCACTCCTAGGCCTCGAAACATTCAGGGTGCGATTAGATTTTGCAGTACCAGGTGTTGATTCAAAACGAGAGTCATTTATACTGTGAGAAACTATTTAACAACTCCTCTTTTTCCCTCCAGTGAAGTGTCCACTAAATATTTATTTTGTTTAATGTTGGTCAAGGTGACACTGGAAATTTCCATGAATAATTTTAAAGGTCTGTAACACCACATTTATATACAGGTACTGCTCCTGAGGCGATGTTGCAGCAGTCAAATATTAGTGATCTATCACGTATCCAGGTCCATATAAGGCTTAGAGCTTATGACATGCCAGGCCTTTCTGACTGAGTTACCTCGGTAAATGGCTGAATGTTTCATGGTGAATACACGCGTCAGAGGGCACTGCTCAAAACTGTCCCAGCCCAGTGCCGTCGCCTCGTCCCGGTCTATGTCTGAAATGTGCCAGAAGCAGGTGCTTCTCCGTGGCGCTCGCCCTGACCTAGTTTCTCTCTCCCTTCCTCCCCCCCCCCCCCGCCTCACCCCGCCCCCCCGCGTTCGCTCCAGACGCGCTGCACGCCTACTTCGGGATCTGCGGCCTGTCCCTGCTTGGCGAGTCCAGCCTGCGGAAAGTGCACCCAGCCCTGAACGTCAGCCAGAGGGCCTTCGAGTACCTGCAGCAGCTGCAGCGGACGTGGAGGGAGAGCTGCACATGACAGCTCGCCCCCCCCCACCCCCTCGGACACCCCCTCAGCACCACCACCTCCACCGCCGTCGCCTACAAGCCATGAGAACCCCTCCTCCCCCCCCCCACCCCCCCCACACCTTCCAAACCTTCCCCCTCTCTCTCTGACCTTAGCAATAGATATACTTTAGCAGTTAGCCTGTGCAGGAGTTTTGAGTCTCTCTGAAACAAGGGGAATATAATTAATAAATGATCTCTTGTGGGGCGGGGCGGGGGTGGTGGGGGGGTCTTCAATAATTGAAAAGAAACTGGCGGACTAGACTGTGCCCCGGCAAAGGCTGCCGCTGTTTAGCTTCACGGGGAGGAGAGTCTCTCCCAGCTTCTGCTTTGTTTCCTTTGACAAGCCTTCACTTTTTATTATTCCTCTCTTAGGAAGGTGGTCTTCGAACAAGAAGCAAAGCGGACGTCCCCGGTCGTTTGAGTCACGGTCACGCGCTCAATTTTATTTGCTAGAGTTTTGTTCGAGTCCGTTTTTCATACTTCTGTTTGCCTTGAATTTAACACAATTCTCCTTTTGTTCTGTGCAAAAAAAAAAAACGTATGTTGCTTTTACCAATTTAACTTCTCTCGTGTTTGTTCAAAATGAGTTTGGAAGCGGGAAAAAAGCAAATCGGGGGAGTAGGGGCTGCGGAACTGAGAGGCTAGCGCGCGTTTCGTTGCAGCTCGGCTCGTGTCGCGAGACCGGCCGAAACGGCGGTATGCCAGATCCGCTTACTGGACGACGTGCCTCGGTCAGAAAACACTGCGCGCGCACACGAGTCTCAGGACTGGCCTGTGTCGCTGCAGATCGGCCTTAATTAAAAATGAATGTTTGCTTTGTGTACGTACCGCTACACAAGGCACTGTCAAACGGAATAGTGTGCGTCTGATGTCAGTTAGTCCATGTAAAGTGTAAATTAGAACGAATACGTTACATGAATTAATGTTTATATATTTTATCTATAGAAATAATAAAGTGGATGTGACTGAACTCTAATTGCGGATACGCTCGATTTCCTGTTCTGTTGCCGGCGAAATGTTCATATTTGAAATGCAGTGTTTTTGGCCACAGAATCGAATCGAAGTAACAGACAGTACAGAGCTGGTAGTGCATAGTATCTCTAACGTTTGTTTATCTGTACAGTTGGGGCCCCTAGAATTATGGTAGTGTGAACAGATTATGGATATTTTAACACACAAATTCCCTGCACCTAACAATCAAGTACGTATCTCCAGGAATACATCTGTTGGGTTTCCTGAAGGTTTTTTTTTTTTTTAAATCTCCTTTATTACATTTGTTTGAGTTCAGTAAAACATGTTGGTTTACTCGTCTCATATGCAAAACGGAAAAAGAATTTGACTACCCGAACAAGAGCCACATTTACAATGAGTCAATCACACGACAGCGTTTCATGAAATTGTTTACTATGCTAACATTAAATTGGTAAAGTACCCTGTACTTGCTGTGATGTACCTCATTCATTTACGAGCTTTGGTAAGGAAGTAACTTCATGGTTATGAATTTTATTTGTCATTGCATTTGTATGTGGGAAATATTCTCCGTGTAATAAATGTTAGTTATTTTGGCGCAAAAATCGGCAGTGTTTGGACTTGAGTTTCTTTATGGTCATTTACTTTTTTTCCCGTGCTGACTGTGAAGGTGATGTTCATGTGTCTGTTTCCTGCTCCAGACTACAGAGAAACGAAGAAGTAAATGCACAAAGTTGCCTGGTCTGCTTGCGGTCTGTTTCTCATTGCACTCTCCTCGGTCAGTCTGGGACATTGCAGACGAGCGTTCAGTCCTCCAAATCCATGGTTCCCAAACACTGGACCGGAGCCAGTCCCCTAGCAACATGGCCGCCATTCCCCTGCAACTACAGTTAGTCATGATGAAATGCACAATGTTGTTGTGTTGTCCTGTGGATGTGTGGCGGTCCCTAAGACTTTGCCGATCCACAGGCTGAATAGGTTTGTGTGCCGCTGCTCTGAGGTGTGGCGATCCTTTGGAAGTGGCCAGAACCAGATTAGGCTACAGGATTCGAAACCTATTTTGTCAGGCACACAACAAAAGGTATATTCCACAATGTTTAAATTAGGTTTGCTATATGTCCATGTTCAATTTAACTTTAAAGTTTTTCAGAAGTACGCTAAGAATACACATTTAATGTGATTGTGTTGGCCTGAATGTTTCAGTGCCACTCTTGCACAGTTTGTTTTTGTACACTAATTACTTGTAAACTTTGAATGTTTAAAACCAGTGTGCATCTGGGTTACACTGACGTGCCTCGGGACTGAAGCTCGGACGAGGAAATGGCAGGCGAGAGTACCCAAACAAGTCCTATAGTCGGCCCCAGAACAGCAAGTCCGAAAAAAAAACAGCAGCCTTTCCAGCCTGAATGATCTCACTAATGCCTCACAGGGCGGGCAGGTCCCTGCTCTGTAACAGGCCCTTAGTCTCACTCTGCCAGTTATCCTGTACGGAACTATCTGGGCAGCTGGTACCTCTGAGGCCTGCTGGGTAATCATGCCATCAGCCCTGCCACTGCGCGCCCTACTTTTGCCATCTGGCTGAAGCTGGGCAGGTGTTGGGCTTGGTCATTACTTGGGAGACCTGGGGGAAATTAAATTGCTGCTGGAAGTGGTGTTTTGGCCAGTAGGGGGCGCTTGTCCCCCCCAACCCAGTTGAAATGCAATGGCCCGGTGCAGTGGGCGAGGGATGAAAGGCCATCTTCTGCCTGGATAATATGTTTTAGCCTACTGAGATCCTGACTCAGCAGGGTCATTAATGTTCCCATGGCGCTTAACGTGAAGAGCAGGACGTTCCCTGGTGCCTTGTCAAAATACCGGAGGTGACTCTAAATGTCACCCGTGACCACAATATCACACCCCGGTCTAACTGGCTCCGGGACGCCCCCCACCTCAGCTGAAGGGTGTGGCCTGCGTGTGTGTTCTGAAGCGGAATGCCAGCGTGCCTCGCCCAGGTGAGTGCGACTTGTGCAGGATGGTTGAGGTCTATTATCCCTCCTTCACTCTAAAAAAATGTTTAGAGGTAAGGTGCTAGATAAATGCAGGCCATTATAATCATTCCATTATAATGATTCGTCTTTCCATTCTCGCAGTGACATTACTCCAGAACACAAGAACAATCACACAGATTGTGCAGCACCATTTGCCCACTATAATATTCACTATTTTTCTTGTACAAACGTGTAAATAAGGTGCTGTAAGGTCATCGTGCATGGCATGAACTGTGCGGCCCATAAATATTGGAGGAAGCGTTGTTTGCGACGCAGGCCTTCAGTTAGGCTACGTGTTGTTGTTTTTTCTTGTCTCCACGATAAAATGGAAGCGACGAAATTAAATCCGCATGGAGATGCCATCTGGTGACGCCATGACTGGAACAAGTGTCAGAGCTGGCTCGTGTGTGCGCGACATAATCTCTCCCGCTAAAATCCCTTCACCAGGCTACAGGAATTCTGATTTGTTGCTGAAAGCAACAGGGGGAAAGGGTGGGAGGCGGGCGTGGTTTCTTCCATGGAATTTGATTTTGCCATGTAATGTAAGATAAATAAATGCTCATTTGACTTAATTCCATTTACAAAAATAGCCTAGCGGTATGTTGCAGTAGGAAATGTACGATTATGAGACGCATGTATTTAGCCTTAAATGAAAAAGACGGTCAATGTCCTTTAAATTCTCATTCAAAGTAATTTTACACCATGTGAATTAATCTACGTATTGCACTTCAAGATAACAACAAGCGGGTTTGCTGTGCGTTACCGAGTTCGTAGCCTAGTATATGCATTTCAGAAAATTAAATGTAGGCCTATTGGCTACAATTCAGTTATTCTGTGTCGATTATTTGACTACATATAAAATAAGACATACATCGCCTTTATCCCACAACATGCAAAAAATACATATATTCATTGTGCTGTGTCATGCATTTAAACGATACCTATCCTTTTAGTAAAAATGAATAAATTGGGTGTAGTTTCTCGGTGATGATTCTTTCTGTACTACTGTAACATTTTCGTTCGAGACAAAATCCAGTAGCCTACTAGGCGAACGGCGAAGTTCACGCCCATGTATGGCAGTGAGGGCGGGGTTTGACTCTCAATGATGAATCATTTAATCAAATTTTCTCCTCGCGCAGCAGGTACAGTTTTCCGTTGGGCATGGTCTGTGGTCCACCCAGAATATAATGGTGCGGGCGCTTGGGTTTATGTGACATCCTCTATGCACGCGTGCCATTGATCGAGATACGCTTGCGAGGCGAATGAAGGAGTGGCGGAGAGCATCTGATTTATGAGCTACTGCTTATTTGATTTGTCAGCGCCTTATACATTTACGCTTCATTTTTAAAGATGTCTGATTCGGAGGACATGACAGAGTTTGGGTCTATAGTTGAGCGGATTACAAAGGGCGAGGTAAGTGTGCATCAGTTGTGATTTCATTCATAGTTTTGACGGGCTATTCTCAGCTGTATCTAAACAGAGATGCTCTAGTAACCGTGTCGTTGGCAGGCAACATGTACAGTTACTAAGGCGACTGGTTGCAACATCTAAGACCTGGCGCTTATTTATAAGTAGAATGTTTCATTTCAGGTGTTACGAATGGTTAGGGCATTTACGGTGCAGTGTTGGCTATTTGATATTTAAAATGCGTACGCGACGTTTTTGGGGGGACAGTGCAGCGTTTTCTCAAAACTCGATCTTTAAAAAACCCGGATTTGATGCTTTGTAATTCAGCAATGGGTGTTGTCTGTGCACTTGTTCGTTTACTTCAAATAACACAAATGCTACGATTGTCATTGAATAATTTGTCGGGGTTTGTCTATATATGTTTCTTATTAACAAAATAGGCTACATTGCGTAAAAATAACACTGTTGCTATTTCTGTAATGGTTGTAAAGAACTGTTTATTCTGTGGATGCTGAAACAGTGTGTCAAACGAGGCTGGAACTGTTAGGCTACGTTGGTGCAGGTGTTGGGCCCACGGGTGAAAGTGATGTACAATCAGCGGCTCATGGGAATAAGTTAGACGGAAACATGTCCGCCTCTAAGCAAATTGCTTCTTCAAAAGGAAACAGTCCCTTTGCGGCTTGCGCCGCGCTATCACAATGGCGATCCTAAGACCTTCTTGTGTTTATGATTATGTATTTTATCAGTTTGCCAGTTGTATGAATTTCATTGCAGGCAGGGAGACATACGCTTCAGTTAACGGATATTCCCGTTAGGAAGTACTCACGTTTATTCAAACACTCCAGTTAAAGCATTTTTTTTTCCATTTTGTGACGTATTCTGACGTCGTCCGCATAGTGGGTCAATGTTTCTTGAAAACATGACACCTGTCTGCCAAGTTCCACAGTTCACTTTTCCAATGAAGATTTAATTGAGTGATCTGATTACAAATGAATCTCATCCGCGGTACATACACCGTTAAACGCAGTTAAGACATTTTTTGTACCCTGAACTCCACGAAGAAATTTAAGTATTATAAAATGTCACTGAAAATTAAAACGCCATTTCTTTATTTGAGCTTTTGTAAGCTTAGCTCATGCTCATTGAAATCACAATTTACCCTCATCTAGTGGTTGCTTTTGGTATGGCATGATAATGAACTGTATCCAATTGCAGAATGAATGTTTCATTCAATTAATTGCTTTGTTCCACTAAAGTGCACTGTCAAGCAGACATTTATCACTGAAAATTAAGGCAAAATATATTTGTTGTTGGATTGAATCTTGCTATAGACTTGCTCACGTTCTCGGGCTGTCTTGCGAATATATTATTGGAATAATTCAAATCAAATTCTAGATATACCTTTACTGCATAGGTCACAATAGTGTGCACTTATGCCATGAAATCACAGAACGTCTACAAATACTGGAGCTTTTGCACTTGTATCCAAATTATTTTCAAGCACACTTACTCAATTACACCTTACTATTTACTGGAAATACATTTTGCAAATACAATGAAATGCATTTGTTGTCAGGTGCACTGTAAGGGTTATGTACAATGTAACGTTGGGAATTGCCACTGAAAAACCTTGCATATATGGGACACTACAGTCTGGAGAACTTGAGTGTGCGTCAATAGGTCACTATTAAGCACAGTGCCTATTAAGAGTGAGGGAGGGATACCATGTGTACGTGCCGAGCTCTGTGTCATTATTCATTTACACTGGGTCAACTTTTTTCAGTGATCAGAAGTTTTCTAATGATACATAGCTTTATACTGTACATCATTGGTATGTAGGCTAATCATTGGTCCCTCCCTCTTTCTCCCTCCCTCTGTGTGTGTGTGGAGAGAGAGGGGAGGAGGGAGAAAGTGGGAAGGACCAATGATTAGCCAACTCTCTCTCTCTCTCTCTCTCTCTCTCTCTCTCTCTCTCTCTCTCTCTCTCTCTCTCTCTCTCTCCCCCCCTCCCCCCCTCCCTCCCTCCCTCTCCCCCTGGATTGATATGCTGCATGGTATGTGATATGGTGATATGGCATATCCTACTTTCTCTGGTCTCTGGTGACAAATATCTGGCTCCACATCCCCTGCAATCTTGTAGCCCGCCTGGTGCTATCCCTTCCCCCCCCGCCCCCCGACCGGCTAATTTAGACAACACTAACAGTTAATGCCCTGGGGAGGTCAGGAGCACTCTGGTGGTGTTAACGTGGCTTTACGTTACTCTCAAAGCCCCGGTGCTGTGATAACAGTCTCTTCACCGCTGTGCTCCCACCTCCTTCTCATCCCCTTCAGTTTCCGTGCTGGCCCTTCAGTGTTTAGTGTCATCATGAGGTACCCAGCCACGACGACAGAGTCCCTCGCCACCTTCTACTGCCTTTTTGAAAGATTTGTCCCTTTCAAATTGCATTTATGCTGTTCTGACGAAGATTTTTTTTTTGAGAGATGGGACATTGGGGTGTTGGATTGGCTGTGAGGATGCATTTTATTGCTTCCTCTCTTTTCAGGAAAACTTTGAGAAACTAAAAACAAATCTGGTTACTAAACTGACATTTTTAATTGATGTATGCAAGTGAATAGATATTTAGCCTGCTTATCACTAAAAGTATCAATAATTGCATGCTTTTTTAACAACAACAACGGAGCTGTTATTGCTAATACTACAACAACAGCTACTACTTCTACTACCACCAAGGTTTATAAACCTTACAACAATGAACACAACAAATAACCCTTTATTATGCAATTTGGAACTTCAGATTGTAAAATATACGGGTTTAAAACTGCGCGTTTACTGCTTTTGACGTAAATATACAACCCTGTTGCGACTTTATGATCACAGTAAATCAAGGGTTTGTTTTCGTCTGAAGAACCCCGAACCTGTGACCCCCTCCCCCTCTCCCTCCCTTTTTGAACACCCAACTACTGCAGAATCGTTTCTATGGAGATTCCGCTGTCTCCACCCAGCCCCACGTAGCCTACTGCAGGAGCCTCCCCGGCGTTGAGTTTGCAGAAAGCTGTGGTCATTCGGCAGTTGCTGAATCACGTCGAGATTTCATCCGCAGCGTCAGGTCGCGTTATTTAATTCATTGTGGACTCCGCCGGCTGATGATTGCGTTCGGCATCTTCAGCTCAAGGCATTGAAAGTTGTAACCTAAATTCTCTCGTTCAGAATGTCGGCGGTTTCACGACGTAGCTCCATTTTGGTAAGTGAACCAAAGTACAGAGGTGATATTAGGTTTTATGGTGGTTAGAATATGTTTGCCAACTCCTAACCGGGAAGTGGTTAGGCTATTATTATTCCAAAATGGCATGCTAGCACGCTAGCTGTGTCATTGTGTGCCTGTGAGACGTGTCAGTTAGCGCAGCTACAAGGGTTGTTGCGGAGACAACCTGTGATGACTTGCAAAGTTGTAAACTAAGCGTATTTTAGTGAAACATTCGTGATTTTACAAACATTAAATTCTTAACCCGTATCTTTGTGGAAAGCCTAACAGATGGTGTATTTGCAGTTAAAACGTTAGCTACTTCCCTTTTCAACAAACTTGTAATGCAGTGGCAATTTGTTGAAACGTTGCTGCTCCAGCGCATTCGTTTCAACATATCTGTAGTTTGAGTCAGAAACTAATAATATTTTAAGGAATTTGACCCATGACGTGTCTGCGGCTTGTTTGTCTCATTTCATTTTGGGATTGGGTTTTCAGTTCATTGATTAGTGGAAGCTAACTCAAGCCGATAGCCTAATAATCATTGAACGCGAGCTGTGCTCAAGCTTCTGTGAGATGCACAGTCGCTTCTCTGTTTTATTTTGGTTTGTTTACAGCGAAAGATTGATCTCCACTTAACTCATTGCGAACTTTAATTTGCAGGTTCCAATTAAGAACATTGAGCGGGAGCTCATCTGCCCAATCTGCAAGGAGCTGTTCACGCACCCGCTCATTCTGCCCTGCCAACACAGCGTTTGTCACAAGTGTGTCAAAGAACTGCTCCTCCTGAACCATGAAGATTCCCTCAGCACTGATGCGGGATCAGAGTCCTCCCTTCCCGGGAGTCCTCGCTCCAGAGTTCCCTCTCCCAGTATGGAGAGACTTGACCGGCTCGTGAGATCAGGTGCGGTTGAGGTTTTCTTTAAAATTGCCACATTTATCTTTTATTGTCGACATTTATCGGCTTTTAACACGAATGTAAGCACATTATTCTTTTGCTTTGATTGGAGCCATCTAAATAATTGAAAAGGTTCTCTGAAGTTTTGAGTGTTTTTAAAATTACATGATGCGTTATTAATGTTCGCTCACGGTTATTACTGGGCACAGTCAAACAGTGCTGTCATTTACAGACCCATTTGTTTTCTGGAGTGAAGCGCAAACCTGAACTTTAACAGCAAACTAAACAGTCTCGAGGCTGCAGCAGGCTCTTACAAGTCCATCGTAATTGGCTGTCCTACATTTTCCCTCAGGGGTCCATCTCTAAACCTTTTAGTCACGTGCGTTGTTTATGGGATTCTAATGTTCAGTAAGTGCGAGTAATACTTTAGTAGTGGACGTATGGTTTATACCACATAGATTGCATAATGTTACAAGATTGATATAAAAAGCTGAGTAAAGCTTGTATCCTATTATTTTTTTTAAAGCTAGGCCACAGCAAGACAAGCAAACAACGCTGTGAATGCCGATATTTGAATGGCTGAATCCATGCCGAAAACCGCATGGGCCCGAGACAAGGCGATCTTTCTGCGAACTGAGGGTTTGCCTCGGCCACTCCAAACCACAGCTGCGTAGTGCGCAGGGAAATCGGTCCACGTTTACGCGGCCTGAATGTGCCCATTATGCCTGTTTGCATTGCTGATCAGACAGGAGCCTGTTCTCCGTCCGAGTAAGAAAATAATCATCGGTGGCTTATTTTGTTTTTCTTGCTTCATAAAAAGAATAAATAAATACTGGTCAGCTCTTAGAAGCTATAAAAAAAAGTCTGAAATATATTTGGAAAACGGAGGGCCGTGGAAAACTTATTCCATTTGAACCTGGAAGGTAGTGCGTTTGCGTAAGAGACGTCACAATAAAGGTAGTATGTTAGCACAGGTACTTCCTGATAAAGAGACTGTTTTCAGTAGGAAGTTGAGTGAATTGATTTACCTTCTCGTGTTTACGGAACTGCTATTTACAGGTTAACCTCCCTTTTCCTTTGAATCCGTAGGAATTGATCTTTTTTTTAATGAATAATTGTGGTTGCTCTTTAGTCCTTAATTAAAGGTTATCTCTGTCTCACTGGTTTGTGTAGATTAAGCCTTTTTGTGATGAAACTTCTTACTGGTATTCCGACAAGGTTGTCGTGGAGATTAAACTGTCTACCGTCTAGAAAGTAATCCAAGTGTGTAGCGTACCGGGGCTATAAATCACCAGAGAACCTGTTAAAACACCACCAGTCCTGTTCATTTGCGTTTAGACAACTGGCCCCTGTAAAATAGACCGAAATGAATCAATAGTATGTTAAGCTCTGCTATGACCGATATAGAGGTCCGGATTGATTTTTGTTGGTCGAACTTGGAACAGTGGGAAAACGTATTGATTTTCTGGGCCGGCAGGTCCATGTATGTGTAATTGTATGTATATAATGCCTGGAGAAATGCACGTCAAATAACTTTAAAATGGCCCTGGATCCTGATCAGTTTTTTCAGGAAGAACCAACGGTGGGGGAGAGACGACCCGTGTGCCACACGCAGTGTTGTGTTCAGGAAATGAGCAGCTCACACTGCTTGGTGTCCTGTGTTCAAGGGCAGATTTAATTTCCTTCAAGAAGTGGGTATTGGTGTCACTTGACATCAAGGGTCATTGTGAACGAGGTCTGACTCCACTTCTGTTCGGGCGTGTGTGAACTGTTGGTCTTACTTCACTTCTCTGTCCATTGCTTGCAGCCTCTCTGAGAAGGTCATTTGGAAGGAGAGGTAGACGTGGGTTCCATTATTTATTTAGTTGTAGTGAGTATAGTGTTTTTAGACCCACCCCCCCCACCCCCCACCCCCCCTGTGAACACCTACACTACTTAAGTGTGTATATCTATATACCACCACACAACTGTCAGTAATCTCCCTCCTAACTAGTAGCGACTGGACTGTTCAGCTGTTTAGACTGATTTAAATGTCTGCTGAGCAAATTGACACATTTTCATGGTGGAGGACCGGTTTGTGAGTCAATATTTGGGACTAGGCTGGTTTTATTTGCCGTCCTGATGTTCCTCTTGCTGAGGGGAAAAGCTGCAGTTTTCGCGAGTGTGCTGCACACAGGCATCTGCTAATTTGCGGACTGGCATTACAGCAGTGTCCCCGTGGGTGATGTCACTCGTGCGAGCGTGTGCACACACGTCTCTCCTGAGACAGCTGTGCGTTTGAGTGCCTCAGATTAATTGGTGAAGTCACAGAGGACAAGGCAGCGCACTGTGGTGGGGTGACTGTGGGGGAAGACTCGGGGTGACGTCTGTGCTGTGTGAAAGTGGGGCATTGGTGGAGAGGGCCAGTGTCTGGAGGTGGTGTGAGCGTCTGTCTGCGCGTCTGTCTGTGAGTGACTGCTTGACTTAGTCTGTGTGTGAGTCCCATGTGTCCTGTGAGAGATTGAAGCATGGGTGGAGAAGGTGAACTCCTGGGAGGGTTAGGGTTGGGTCTGTGAGTCTGTGAGTGTCTCTGTCTGTGAGAGATGGATTGGAGCACTGGTGGAGGAGGTGAACTCCTGGGAGTGTTGGGTTTGAGGGTGTCTGTGAGCATCTGTGAACGTCTGTGAGAGAGGGATTGGAGCATGGGTGGAGGAGGTGAACTCCTGGGAGTGTTGGGTCTGAGGAAGCACAGATGGAGGCTTTCTGGGGCGAGTGTGTGCTGGTGATTCTCCAGGCTTGTGATCGATAGTGAGCACTTTCACCATCGCAGCGAAGCAAGATATGAAAAATACATTACATTCATTTAGCAGAAGCTCTTGTACAGAGTGATCACAATGGTGGTGCAGACATAGGCCATTTATTTAGAGAAATTAGAAAAGAAAATGTGTATTTATTTTGCTCACTGGACATTTAAATAAATTTGGAGTCAATTTAGGTTTATCCCCCTGCCCCGATAGATGTATAAGATACCACATTATAGTCACTCCTCACTTCTCCCTGCTAATTTATTAGCCCCCTGGTTGCAATGGGGTTTCCTGTTTTTTGGCAGAGTTTCAGTAGACATATTGTCCTCTTTTAGTAAATATTCAGTCTTTAAAAATGAACAACCAAAACACCGACTTGTGTTGTTATTGTTTAATAAGGAAAAGACTGTTTGTGCTGTAGTGAAATTCCAGCCGACCCAAGGCACAAACGGAATGCCACTTACAGTACGTCGGAAATGAGTTTTCTTGTTCTTGGTTGCCAGTTCCACCATTAAAATGAAATTTCTAATTAAGTTCTAATTGGGAAAGGGGTATTGCTCTTCTTGCCACCGAGATCCCCATTGGTAGTACCGTCACGCTGTGTGACTCAGGGCTGTGTTGTCGGTGATGTGGTTCTGTAGGGAGGGTGTACTTCCGCACCCTGCCCCCCCCCCACCCCCCCACCCCCCGCCACATTGGCCATGTGGAGACACGCCTGTGTCTATGATCTGACTCTCTCTCTCCCCCCCCCTCCCCGCACTGCCACGCCCCCCCCCCCCCCACCCACGATCCCGCCATGGCGGACCTCCAGGCACAGCCTCCCCTTCCCCCCCCAGAGCCGAGCACCCGCAGTCTAAGTACACTGTTGATTTATTCTTTTTAAAAAAAAATTGCACCCTCCGTTCCCCCCTCCACTCCATCTTCCAGGGCCGAACCACTGCCCACCACCTCATCCATTACACACACCCCTCGCCCCCCCCCCCCCCCAAAAAACTGGCCCAGCTGCTTGTTACAGAAAAAATCCTGCCCATGACTCCGCCTCCTCATCATGACTCCGCCCCCTGTCGTGACTCCGCCTCCCACACTAACTCCACTCTGTCACACACTCGTCTGCTTGATTTCATTTGCATTCACGGCATGTAATCAAATGCTTGTTTTTTTGTGCACCCACTGTGGTCTGTACGTTTTACTGTGCTAATGCATCGCTCGCTGTGTGTATTTTTTTGCCTGCCTGTTTTTGTGTCGACCTGCTCCTCCTGTCATGCAGTGCAGTGTCACGAATGTTTTCCTTCTTCTTATTTTCACCCCACAGCTAATTTAATTACCTGTAATGATTGTTCTCTTTACTCCTCTCTCTCCGCTTCCGTAGGTGTGGCTGTAAAATAGGAACAAGTTTTGGTTTTCCCCAGTATCTGTGTAAACGAGTGTTTAATGCATTGAACTGGACGATTCGTTTCAAATTTAATAAGGCATTACATCTGCAGGTGAACGATTTGCTGGAAGCCTAACTTGTTTTTTTGTGTTTTTTTTTTTTTTTTTTTGCCTGACTTTAGAGATCTCTTCTGACTCGGGCACTTGATTGAACGTGTCTCTCCAGCGCCATGGTTACGCGGCACTTCCGCAGTTTTTGTCTGAGGCGCGCTCTGCCACAGGTGGCGCTGCGGAACCCGGGACGGGCTGTCGCTAGCCTCCCACGTTGGTGTGGCACGTTAAACCGAACCCTGGGTGAAATGTCCCTCACCCGCTGGTCCGCTACGCCGGCTAGCCGCGAGCACGCCGCCCGGCTCTTAATGGGGGGGGGGGGGAGAGAATGTGGGTCACGCCTGTAGCCAGCAAGCTTGTCACCTGACCTCTGTGCTCGCTGCAGCGATTGAGTTTGTACGCAAATGAAACCCGCTCCTTCTCTCCCTCGCGCTTCCCCTTGCGTGTCACAAAGCAGAACGCGCTTGAGAGAGCACGGCTCGCGGACGTTTACCCCTGGGGCACGCGTACATGTGTGTGCAGACGCCAAGTCGGATGAGATCTCTCAAAGTCCCATCGCTTGCGTGGTATTTTCCAGTGTCAGTCTCAAAGCTTCTGGTCACACCATTTCAGTGAGCGGGAAACAGGAAGTCCTTTCCCACAGGGACTTAGGGGCCACAATCTGCTCTCAGGGGCTCTCGAGTAATCTGTGTCGCTTACTCTGAAAGAGCTGCCCATTGTGGACGTGGTAATGGCTTATATAGGTGAACAGGATCATGTCTATGAACGATAAGCCTCTAAGGTTCTTTCCAGAAATTTCCATAAGCCACTCTTGTCGCACGGCCAAAATGATAGCTATGGAAATGGGTATTTGTGAACTGCCGCAGTTTTGAAAAAGACACTGAAATTTCCATGCAAGTGCAAGAAATTAAACTTGAGAATAGCCTCAGCCATTTTTGTCAGCGATTTATTTTCTTATACCATGCTTAAAATGATTGTTTCAAGAATATCAAGGAGATCACAACGTTTTAGATGACAATGCATACATTCATCTTTTTTTCTGGGAAGAAAAAACAAACAAATCTCTCAAAACACTGTGAAGCATTGTTTTCATTGTGGTGTCCAGATCATTGTGAACACTTGACATGCTCTCTCTCTTTCTCTCTCTTTCTCCCTCTCCTGTGTGTGATCCTTTTGTGCGAATGACTCTGTAACTACAGCAGCCTGGGAATGACTTGCGGTTTTTGTCTTTGTAGGTTACTGGTACAGCACTTGTAAATGGCGGTCTCCGCCCCTTTGCCTTTTAAGTTTCGCCGTATTCACTGTGTCCCCTCCTGTCCTGTGTCCCACCCCTGTCCCGTGTCCCGTCCCGTCGTGCCCGAAAACCCAGGTTCGATCTCCTCGCCGGGGTGGAGGCGGGGCTCGGTGACCCCCCGCATCACCACCTTCCCGTGCCCGGGCTGCCAGCACGACATCGACCTGGGCGAGCGGGGCATCAGCATGCTGTTCCGCAACTTCACGCTGGAGTCCATCGTGGAGCGGTACCGGCAGGCTGCGCGCGCCGCGGTGGCCATCATGTGCAACGTGTGCAAGCCGCCGCCGCAGGAGGCCACCAAGAGCTGCATGGACTGCAAGGCCAGCTACTGCAACGAGTGCTTCAAGCTCTACCACCCCTGGGGCACCCCCAAGGCGCAGCACGAGTACGTGGGGCCCACCACCAACTTCAGGCCCAAGGTGCACACCCCCCCCCCCCTTTCCCTCCTGCACCCTCACCCGCTGCCCCGACTCCCCCCCTATTCCCGACTGGTCCCACCCTGTTTGATTGGGTGTCACATGGGACACGTTCGCGTAGCATCCAGGCTAGTCTCACACAGGAGTAACTCCAGTGTCAGATTTGCGCTTTTGTGCTAAAAATGGCCAGGATGACACCCATGGGGGTGCTTCTGCTTTGTTGATGAGCAGCACTTTAAACGGGGGCTCTTTTGTGAACTAGTGTGGGAACCGTCAGTGTTTGTAAAAGTGTTTGTTTAATTCTGTCTCAGTTCTGCAAGATGGTGTTGATGAGATATCAATGTTAAATGCACTGGGATTGATGGGGAGAATTTGGTTGAACGGTCCCCATCATCTCTCTAGATCAGTACAGTGTGGTGGAGTAAATAGATTTTTATTCACTGTGCTAGCTTAGCCAGATAGCTACCCCCCTGACGGTGGCAGAAATGGCCGACAGTCCCAAAATGGCTGCCGCGTGCTCTGTTCCTCAGGTGCTGATGTGTCCGGAGCATGAGATGGAGAAGGTGAACATGTACTGCGAGGTGTGCCGGCGTCCGGTGTGCCACCTCTGCAAGCTGGGCGGCTCCCACGCCAACCACAGGGTCACGTCCATGAGCAGCGCGTACAAGATCCTCAAGGTACGCCTGGCGTGCCAGCCAATCCGAACCAGCGATCGGCTCGCCGCTTATCGAAGGGGAAAGTACATTCTTATGAGTGCCGGCTTGACCCTTTTTTACCATGTACCCGTTAGAGCCAGGCTGGTCCCCTCGGGTGTTTTCACTGCGTGCGAACAGGTTCGTTTACGCTAACGGTCACGGACGGATAGCGTCCGTTAGCATGCGCTCGGCTGTCGAGCGTTATCCGAGAGGCTGTGATGCAGGGCCGGGCCTGAGGGCGTTTCGTGAGGTTAGCCTCAGGACAGAACTGTCGCCCGCTGAAATTATGGGCTGTGGATTCTGTCCTTGTCGCGTAATTTGAGATGACCTAAAACACAGGCCACCGTAGCGTCCATTTTTAATGGGCTCATTTGTTGCTGTAATATCTATCAAACTTGCCTGTGTTCTCTGAGAGCACGGGGGGGTGGTAGAGGGGGGACGGGGGGCGTATTGGGTGTACATAAATAACCGGATTCTGTCAGGAAGGGATTGAGTTTCCACCAGAGATACTCTAGCTCTTATAATACTGTGTTATCGTTTTCAACAGGAGAAGCTTTCAAAGAGTATCCATTACCTCATCAGCAAAGAGGACAAAGTCAGGACTCAGATTTCCGAGCTGGAGGTGTTGATTAGTCAAACCGAGGTGAGCATCTCGTCCAATGGGAACAGGGCAGGAGGTACTTTCACTGTCGAGCTTGACCTGTGTGTGTGTGTGTGTGTGTGTGTGTGTGTGTGTGTTTTTTCCATTGCATTCAATAACTCTGATGTGCAAATCTATTCAAAAGCGCACTGTTTATCCTACGTATGGATGCTGTTCTATTCAAACTGGCTCACAAATCTAAACCCCAATATTTGTGTTCAGTGCTAAAACTAGCTGGAGAGGAAGTTTATTTAATTAAATGTATGAAAGCTTAGACGCAGGTTATCAGAACAGCACTGCGGGCCCAAGCCAGGGCCTGCATATCATTTGAATATTTCTCTCTTGTGAAGCCTAGTTTATTTGTTTTGCGTTCTGTAACCTTTATATTTATACACAGCCTGGGACCACAATATTCAAAACTTTATTTTATTCAGTGTTCGTCCATTGCCCTTTTATTATGACTGCCCCCTGGCACAGTTAAATATATTCAAATCACTAGATTTTATATTACTATATATTATAGTATATATTCTGGAGAAAGTTTGTTAGCTGAATTAATTTTAATTATGCAGCTATTGCAGTGCGTTTGGACCATTGCCTGTAATATCGCATCCGAGCAGATGTGATTACCTGAATATAATTTGCACAATTTAAAAACACTATTTCTAACTTTCAGTGCTTTTTGTATTTTCAATTAGAGCATTAAAATGTTTTATATCTGATGATAGAAGGCTGTCAGTTTCCTCGCAAGGACAACATATATTCCTTGCTTTCAAGTGGGAAACCATGCCCTGTTTGTTTTTGGCTGCGTTTACATTGATTGGTTCTTTAGATGTCTGCATCATTTCCTGTGTTCATGACATGAGAAAGTCCTTCATGCTGAGATTGGAAGTGACATTCTCCGGTAGTGCTGGACAATGATGTTCTCTATTAGTACCAAACAATGTAAAGTGGCGTTTTGGGTGGGTGGGTGTTGATCAGTTCTCCTAAAAGCCCCCTGGGATCTCGATGGGGCAAGTGATCCTGTTTTCTTAACACATTCCTGGCATTATTGCCAAATATAGGCTGCTAATGACCAGAGGTGAAAAAAATAAAAAAGCGTCAACAACAAAACAACAGCTAGCCAAACACAGCCATGTGTCCCTGCTCATATAACCTTAGGCTACAGGTGTTTCTGACCCTGAAATTCTGCTCTCTGCTGTTCAGATTCTGTCTGAATGCAGGGCAGCTTCAAACCTTCAGACATGCTTTACTTTAACTTAAATGTATAAGCTCCTCCTATGATCAAATCAGTTTTTTGTAATGGTACATTGTATTTACCTGCACACAGACTGTCATTGTCACCAATTTCTGTAGTTCCTGTAGTTAAATCCCACTAAAAGACTGACCGTGACTTCTTTGGTTCTCCTTAAATGCTGTATGCCATAGTCTACAGTTTTGTCATCAGTGTACAGTACAGTGTGTACATTAAAAGACATGTAGCAATCTCTCATACACAGTCCCTGATCCTTCTTCTGTGCTCAGTCTGTATACGTTGTTTGCGTAAAAAAATTACAAAGAATAATTGAGTAGTAAAAATAATGTAATAATCACAAGGAACATGACTTGACTGTATTTTAACTACACGTATAAATGTGTTTTAATTACATGTGGGATTTATGGAAAAGCATGCGGAGATAATTGTACATGACGTGCATTCGCTGCTGTAATGTTAGGCCTCATCTTTGTCTGTACTGTGAACAGGCAGAGGCTTTCACTCACTTAAATACAAGGACTGTACTCTCCCACAGCCCCCCACTTTGTGATGTAAATGGAGCTGGCTGGGGGGGGAGTCGGGGGGGGGGGGGGGGGGTTGGCTAACTATCAATAACTTCAGTTCTTTTGAAAGAACTAAATAACTGCCGGTCTTCCCTGTGTGCGGGAACAATGCCTTCAGCTGAAGGGATTCCTCAGTGTAGACAGTGCTAGGTGATGGTTTAACAAAGCTTTTCTAACTCTTTGAAAATCCTTTAATGGCATGCTCTGTCCCACAGCTTTAAGTTGTAAATCTCACTGGAATGGAAAATGACATTTAAATTTGGAACAAACACAATATAGATTGATACTTTAAATGAACAGCATGTCCCATAAGTGTGCTCTCATTTGTACATTAATCTTAAAATTAGAAATGAGAAAAGTGCCATAGTGTACAGTAGCAGGTCAGGCCTTGCTTAAGACATGTTCCAGCGTTAAATAATGGCATTTCTGCACTGGAATCCATTTGACCCCAACTCCTCCCGATGGGTGTGACTGGTTGAGCCCTTTTTCTAAATGTTTTTCTACCTTTAACTATAAAAAATAGTTGAAATGTAAATTTTTTTACATGACTGGATTTGTGCGGGACGCCACATTTGGCCAAATTTGGGCATATTTTGACACGTTTGGCAGATGTGATTGATAAACTGCCAGCAGAAGTATGTCACGTAGAGGATCCGTGCTAGCGCATGAATTCCTGGGATGTGTGGAAGATGATTGCTGTGACTTGACCTGGGTAAAAACGCAGAGCTCGTCGTAGCATAACGTTAGCATGGCCCGTTTTGGCTTTTATCTGTCGGAACTGAACTGTGGCTGAACTGCAGGGTGCCTTTGGGGACACTGGGCCTCATTCACAAAACTTTTATTAAAATATTCTTTCTTTTGTTCTTAATGTTTCTACGAAAAAAACCCAATATGGGATTCGTGACACGTGCAGACCATTGTTTTTGTGCATATCCCAGATGCATGAGACAATGAATGCTGACTGTTTTTTAAAGATTCCATGCACAATACTGTTCTTGTGATTAGCATAGGGAAACAGTCTGTAACAAGTGTTCCGTACGAACCCTTCGGTAATCGCCGTGGTTACGGCGTGCGCACGTTGGTGTCGGCACGCGTCTCACGGCCTCCTCGCCGCCGCGGCGTCCCTCCCTCCCCGCCTCGCAGGAGAACGGCGCGGAGGCGGAGCGGCGGGCGCACGAGCACTTCGACCGGCTCTTCGGCATCCTGCAGGAGAAGAAGGACGAGATGCTGCGGTCCATCGAGGAGTCCCGCACCCGGCGCCTGGGCAGCCTGCGCGGCCAGGTGGACGAGTACCAGGGCATGCTGGAGAACAGCGGCCTGGTGGGCTACGCACAGGAGGTGCTCAAGGAGACCGACCAGTCCTGCTTCGTCCAGACCGCCAAGCAGCTGCACAGCAGGTCCGGATTGGCTCTCTGTCCGTACTTAACCACACCCAAAACCACCCCCTACCTCCACCCCACCACCCCCTTTCCGTCATGCTCTTGCCAGGCTGTGATGTTCCTCCAACAGAACCACCCCTACCTCTTCTTCCGGAAGGGCGTTCCTGGCCACTGGTCACATGAGGACTCTTAATGTCTCTTAAATGGGATTGGCTGCTGTTTGGCTGCCCGTTGAGAGTTGTAGAATCAGTCTTCTTACGTACAGTATAGACCTCTGTCTTAGGGGACTGTTTTGGCGAGGGCCTGACCATGTGCTTGTAGGCTTTCTGCTTTTTTTAAAGTGACACGTGTGGGCGGATTTGTCCTGCAAGTTTAATTCTAACAGGCCTAACGTTCTCTGCCCTAATCCTGATAATTGATCTCCATTAGATTCAAAGCGGCTTGAAAAACCCACTGAGGCTTTGGGCTACCTGAAGCCATAGTTGTTTTCCCTCCTTTTTCTCCCAGTAGTACAGTGGCCAGTGTGCTTAGATCCAAGGACTGAAACTCCTGGTCCTGGAGGGAGGGTTGTTGTGATTTTCATTTCAATCAGCAGCCAATTTAGGCCTTGGAAACAAGGTGTGCAGACTCTAGCCAATCAATGCTTTAAATTAAGCACTTCAGTGCAGGAACACCTCCAAAACCAGCAGACACAGATAACCCTCAAGGATTTGAGTTTGAGATCCCTTGTTTTTTTCTCTCTTTTTTGTGGCGGGGATGGAGGGAGGGTTTCTACCAGGGGTTCATATGTTTGGTTGGGGTACTGAGGTCATGCCATTTGATTTACCGGCATTATCAAACCGTAATAAACTACAGACTACACTGACACCATGAATATAGCTCCATGGTAGCATAGTGGTTAGGGGACTGGGCTTGCAGACTAAGATCACAGGGTCGATTTGCAGGTGGGGCTCTGCTGTTATACCCTCCGGCCAGGTACCTGCTCTTGGACCTGAGCTGAGTCAGTAAAATACGCGGCTGCATGAATAATTGTATGCAAAAGCATGTGAACCGTGCGAGTCGCTCTGAATTAGAGCATCTGCTGAATGCAGGGAGGTTAAATGTAACTGCAGTCAAATTTTTTTGAAAAGTGCTTCGCTTGCAGTAAGTCGCAGACGTGGTTTTCACGTCCGAGGCAAATTTTGCAGGGGAATCGACTGCATTGCTCACAGGAGACATTTCTTCTTCTTTTTTTTTTTTTAAAGGTACAGTTCCTGTTCTAACAAAAGTATTTAAGTCTTGCAGGGGGAAAAAAAAAAGTCTTGGACCAATCGCTGCACCTCTTGTGTTCCAGAATCCAGAAAGCCACAGAGTCTCTGAAGACCTTCCACCCGGCGGCTGACCCCTCCTTCGAGGACTACGTCCTGGACGTGTCCAAGGAGGAGGCCGTTCTGAAGGAGCTGTCTTTCGGGGGAGGTGAGGGTTCGGCTAACACCCTCGCGGGTCGCTCTCGCGTCTGAGGATGCGCGCGCCTGTGGTCCTCATCCTGTGAGGCTTTTCTCTCACGAAAGCTCCTTAACCCCATGCCTCTTACCCCCGGGGCTTCGGGAGTCTGTGAGCGCTTTTTTAAAATCCACGGCTTTGCAGCGTGCCTGACATCACAGCGTTTGACAAAACAGGAAGTGCGAACTGCTGTTTCTAGAACGTTCTTCAGGAAGGGGGGAAAAAAATTGCCTCAAGGCGCTAAACCAAGCTGACTCCCTGCAAAAAAAACGACGGTTGTGCAAAAACTGGAAAATGCCCTGAAAGTAGTAAATGGGCAGATTGTGAAAGAGAGGAAATTGTTTATTTTATTTATTTATTTATTTATTTTTATTTTTTGAAGTAACCGTCAGCGCTGACCCTGTCAGATGACTCCCAAATGCGAGGGCAGAGGTGTGCTTCACAGATTAGTGTAGCTTAATGGGCTTGTTGTGTGGCCAGCGTGCACGCTGTAAGTATTACCAAAGAGTGACCGCGTCATCATGTCTAACCGTGAGCTGGGGGGAGCGGCGCTGGCTAGTCCGACCCCTGGGGGGTCAGGAGAGGGGGCTATTTAGGAAGAGGTCAGCGGCCCAGTCCTGAGAGCTGGATGGTTTTTAATCCCTGTTAATAAATGACCAGGTCAGGGTGGCCTCAGTCTGAGGCCCTGTTTTGCACCAGGTTTTAAAAAGGCACTTTAGGGTGGTTATATGACACAAACATGTTAAACTCCAGGGAAAATGTGTGGTTGGCCATGGCAGTTATTTACGAATTGGCCTTGTGGGGTTTTGGCTAGTGTTTGGATGGTTTGTCAAACTGAATACATCACTTTGGGTTCATTTGGACATGGGGCTCTACACCTAACTTTTTAATTAACTAAATGTGGAAATGATCTTCAAGATCCAGTTTAGATGTACATGATAATTGATGAATGTATGTTAAATTGCTGCTCGTTTCATGTAAATGGTTATGGTTTACATTTTGCGGAGTGCGTACGGAGGAAGAGCTCCTGATGTAAGTGTAGGTACTGACCTTCATAAGACCGCTAACGTTGGTTAGGTTCAGTGCTACTTCACGTCACGGTTCATGAACTCAGTGGGAAATTTATGCTCGCTTGCGTGACTGAGTTGAACCTTTTCCATCCTGTTTATCCATTTCTACTCGCTCTCTGAAATTTCAGAGAACAATAAATGAACAAATTGTGTCTTGTGCTGATGGGGAGCATTTTTATTTTAGTCAAAGCACGTGAGCATGGATGAAGACATTTTACAATGAAAATCAGGAGGTGAGTTTCTGCACACGTGTGCGCTTGTGTGTCACTGGGAGGAAAATCGAACCTCTCTCACAGCAGACGTCAGTTGCAGTCTTGGGACAGTCCGGTGCTTTGCTTGCCTGCAGTGTCTGAAGATTTAATGATTCCTTCGGTGGTTTTACTTGACAAAATGGACAGCCTGTGTGCATCATCAGCATCCTTTAAATAGAATCTCTTTAAAAGACACCTTGGGTTTTTATATGGACGTAAAACGCAATGGAGACAAGGTTATTTTCGCTGTGCCAAACAGTAAAGTTACCCTTCACAGTGCAGCAGATAGTATGTCTGAAATGTTTTATGATTTGAGTATTAAAAATAAAAGGACACAAAATGGTGTCCTTCGTATTAAACACGCCTGTCCTCTCTCCAGTAGGAGGGAAGAAAAACCACAGTGGGATTTCCCGAGTTTCATTTTCTATTACGAAAATGTAATTTCCCTGTCCAAGAACATCCAATTCATACGTGTTAAGTAGACATTCTACCGTGAGCCTCCAGTGAAGTTATCCGAGAACCATCATAATTTCTGTCCGGAGATCCGCTTACAGGAAGCCCTCTCCGTGCGGGAGTGCACAGGGCCCTCGTGCTTCTCGTGTTCCTCTGCTCTCTAAGCCGTTTAAGTCCCGTTACTTCACTCTGCAGGAAGAAAGACCACGGCGCGGACGCCATCAATCCACAGCGCGTCTCCTTAAACGGCTAAGTGGGGGGAACGCCTCTGCCAGCTTTTGGGGGGGCGATGAGCCTCCCCAACCCCCTCCCCCCTCCCCCCGACCCCGCCGTGGATTAATGTCCGGCATTACTCGATTTGATCACGTTGGGAAAAAAAGCCCAACGCTACAAATCTGACTTTCTCTCGCTTTATGGATGGGCCCCCCCCCCCCCCCCCCCCCCACACGTCGGAATCGGCATGGCAACCGCACCCTTCAGACCGAATCGTTTTCCCGCTCCTCCCTTCTCTTCAAGTCCAGCTTTTTTCTGGTCTTTTATCAACGGCGTGTGGCGGGTAAGGCGTATAAATCTTCACGTTAAGCGTTCTGGACGTATGCAAAAAAAAAAAAAGGGCCTTTCCGTTGTTCTCGAGGCTCCTCTTTGGCGTGGCTGCTTCGTGGCTGCGGAGTCGATGGCTTCCCTCCCTCTCCGCTGTGTGAAGTGCCTCCAGGAGCAGGTTGATGGCCCGGGTTCCGGAGCGGAGCTCTCGGGCTTCCAGCCCAGGCGTTTTTGGCCGTGGGCCCAACCCCCCCCCCCCTTCAGTCGAGTGAGGCGGCTACCCCGGCGGGACGGAGCGTCCGCTTCTCTGATTGGCTACGGGAATTTTTGAAATCCCTCGTGGGGAGGGAGAGGGGAATCGCACAACGCGCTTTGCTGGGAACTCTTTGCTGGCAAAAAAGAAAAAGCTGTGTGTTCATTTCACCCCAACGTTCCATTAATGCAAATGCAGCAGGGATGGTTTTGCATTATCAGAAATGTTAATGCGCAGATTAGAGTGGCGAGGTAATTGATTTTTTTTGCGTGTGAAATACTTTTAACCGCCTATCCCTTTCCTGAAGGAGTGGGAAAATGTTTTTCAAAAAAAAAAAATCTGTCGACGGAGAAGTCTAAACCGCTGATGCAGCATGACTGTACTGTAAGAGATAAGAGAGGGGGGGCCAAAGATGCTGAACACAAATGCAGTCGGAAAGTGGTGTGATCTCCCGGTGCCATCAGCATGTTTATGATTTATGTTATTGACAGAAAACCCAACACCTCCTTTTTTTTAAAGCATTTTATGCTTCAGGAGAGTTCCTCTTCAAATGTGTGAACAATGACCATATTCCCTTCTTCTTCCTGTTCCCTTCCTCCTCCTGTTCCCTTCCTCCTCTTTCTCTCCAGTGCCCGATCCCCCCGTCATCGACAGGACGCGGAGTCGCGTGTACAACGAGGGGCTGATCTGCTGGGACGTCCCGGAGGACGGCCTGCCCACGGACCAGCACTTCCTGGAGTTCAGGAAGCTCGGCGGGGGCGGGGGCGAGGGCAGCGGCGGCGGCGAGGAAGAGGAGGAGGGGGGCGGAGACTGGCGGGTCAGGGAGAAGGTGTACGGCTCCAGCTCGGTGGTGTGCGACCTGGAGGGCGGCAGCGTGTACTCCTTCAGGGTCCGAAGCCGCCGCGAGGCGTTCTTCAGCGCCTACGGCCCGGAAGTGTCCTTCCACACCCCGCCCGCGCCAGGTACGCGCCCGCACACCTGCCAGCACACCCCACTAAACCCTAACCCTAACCCTTCCACACCCCGCCCGCACCAGGTACGCCCCCGCACACCTGCCAGCACACCCCCCCCCCCCACTAAACCCTAACCCTAACCCTTCCACACCCCGCCCGTGCCAGGTACGCCCCCGCACACCTGCCAGCACACCCCCCCCCCCCCCCCACTAAACCCTAACCCTAACCCTTCCACACCCCGCCCGCACCAGGTACGCCCCCGCACACCTGCCAGCACACCCCCCCCCCCCCACTAAACCCTAACCCTAACCCTTCCACACCCCGCCCGCGCCAGGTACGCCCCCGCACACCTGCCAGCACACCCCCCCCCCCCCCCACTAAACCCTAACCCTAACCCTTCCACACCCCGTCCGCGCCAGGTACGCCCCCGCACACCTGCCAGCGGAGTTTTGCCCCCCCCCAACCGCTTCCCCTCGGGCTGCAGAGCACACCCGGCTGAAATCAGGTCCAGTTTACATGAAACTGCGGTAAATTGGGGGAAACTGGGGAAATTGGGATGACCCTTCTTCAGATTTCTCAAATTTTCCATAATAGATTATTCCATAATATACAGTGGAAGGATGGTTTGCAGAAGTTTTAGCTTCTTTTGAAAATAGACACTGTATGAATGTTCAAGTAATTCTGCACTTTTGCATTGTCGAGTGGGTGTTGCATATCACAATGAGAACCAAAAAGTGTAGCTCAGTTGCATTTTATAGCGATGGGCTGTCATCATGTCCATAAAAAGCGCGATGCGTAAACAGTGTACATTCCAGCACTGGCAGAGTCCTGATTAGGGAGGCGTGGGGTCCTCTGCCCTTTCAAAGCAGCCGTCCATCTGGAACGGGAGCGCGCTCGAGCTCTGGCCCTAATTACAGGGACCCGTAGCTGGCCCAGGGTGCAGTGCTGTCATATCCATCAGCCTTCGGCTCTGCGTCACCAACGGCAACCTCAGCATAGCTAACAGAAGCCGTTGGGTAGCCTCCTTCCAGAGTAAGCGCTATTCATTTGACACCATTTTCATAGTTGCAAAAACTGAGCTCCCAGACAAGCCTGCTTGCTGACCTTTGACCCCTATTGTTCATGGTCCTTCTGCACATTCAGGGCAAGCTGACCGTTATGACATTGTGCGTGATGAGTGCTTGCCTGTTTGTGAAAGGACTCCAAGGGCACGTATTCGAACACAGGCAGAACTGCAGTGAAAGCTCCCCGTTTTATTTTCTAAGTAGTAATTGCAAAACAGAAGATTTTATTTTTTGTGTGTTTATTTCTCCTCTTTGTTGGTTTAACTTGAACGAGGGTAGAGCTGCCGGATGGGCCATTATTTAGCGAAACAATGAGAAGAAACTGCAGTTTCTTAAAATGGCAGTTGGGAAACAGAAGGAATATGGAGCTTCGGGTGTTGCCTTGTCTCTTCAGCTTGTGATGCCAAAAACAACATAATTAGGCTCCTGCTGAAACTGCGCCTAATAATAATCATCACTCTCGTAGTCATAATTAAAATATAATGATCATAATTAGTGTATTGTATAAATAATCATCACAAATATGAGTCATGGTAAATCTAATCATAAAAAGAATAAAAATGAATGTTTTCTGTAATCAGGCAGATCAGTTTATAACCAGCTTGCGTTCATTGATGAATTATGTGGTACAATAAATGTGCCGTTACTATTTCACGTATAAATGGCAGACGTCTTTATCTATGAGGCAGGACGGGGTTTTTTTTCGGATATGTGGTGGAAAACGTAATGGATTATCCTAATTTATAACGTCTTCTTTCTTTTTGGCGAAATGACTGCTAGCGCAGATGGGCTAATTGGACGAGGGTTGTCATGGTAACGTTTTAGCTTCTCACGTGTAAGTGTAAGTGTTTCGGTGAAAGTGAAGAGCTTTTTAATCGCCCCCATTGAAAATCTGTCAGGGTATTTCTTACACAGGTTTAGGGAAGATTAGGCAGATGCCTGCTTCCTGAAATGATATTTTGGATCAAACACAGACCATAACTGGCAGTATTCATTTTTGAGATTAAGCTTTTTTAATGACTAGAAGACATGTTTATCACTCTTCAGCTTGCTGAGAGAGACTATAAAATTGTTTTTTTAAAACAGCTCGTTTTCAGACATGCCACAAGCTCTTAAATGGTGTTGAGCACTTCAGACTAAATGTGTTGATGATCCTGCTTCAAGCAATGGGCTTGGCTCAGATTAATGTTTTTCTTATAATGGTTGTAATAAGGATTATGTTTGGGATGGCAGGTCCTGGATCAGTTACTGAGCAAGCACGCAAAGCCCCCAACATTCACAGTTCAGCACTGCCAGTATTCTCACAGCGCAGATTAATGAATGAAACTGTGCCTTCTACATTCTTTGAACAATGGGGGGAAAAAAAATGAAGTGATTTTATTGATGAATTTATTAGATTATTTCCGACCCATTTTTTAATTGCTTTTCCAGCAGGGACAGGGAAAGGGGTAGAATATAAACTTTAAAAAGGGAATAGGTGCATTGAGGATCAAGTGCGAACACATGAAATGAAAATTTAAAAAAGTAAAGTCAGATCTGCATGCCTGGCTAGCCCCGTCCCAGCTGGCATTGGGCCCGGGGGGTGCTGAACACGGATTCGCCGAGGCGGATTCGCATTCCTCCGCTCTCTCAGACGCGCAGGAGCGAACGAGCTGTGCGTCAGTAATGAGCTGGAATTCCGGATCGCCGCGGAGCTTCGGCGAGATTGGGCGAGCTGGCGCCCCCCGTCCCGTCGTCTCTCCCTCTCCCTGTCCCGGGACGGCGTGGAGACTCCGCAGCGTTTGCCCTGAGCATCCTCCACCCCCCAACCAGGATGTGGGTGAACCCTTACCCCACAGGATTTCGATTTGTAATTCTAAAGGATTTTGGCACCAGTGTTTTTGCTGGAAAAAAAAAGCAACGGATGATGTTGGCTCAGGATAACAGATCTTTTTGTGGCACCTCATACTGCTTTTTCCTGTTCAAAATTATTTTGCAAAATTAATGCGGCACAGTAATTCATTTGCATTTAGATCTTGACTCAGGAGGGGATTTGAAAAGATAAAAATGTTCAAGCTGTGGTTATAACCAATTTTAGATTTTTGCAGTACATCATTTTGAAAGTTTTGGATTGAAATGATTATTTTAACATCCAAAGAGATGTTCTCAGATAAAGTTAATATTTTGATGTGAATTCTCGCAGATCAGTAGATATGAAATTTTGTTTCATTATTAATAATGACTGGCTTTGCAGTTCAATTAAAATGAGGTTTAATAATACATTGAATTGAGTAGGCTAATGACTGCTGAACATTCGAGATGAAGTATGGTTTTTCCCTCAATTATTAAAAAGTACTCGTACTTTGATATAACAGAATTGAAATCCCTTTACTTGAACATCAGACACTTTATATCGTTGTACACATGCATCCTGTCCCATCAATGATTAATACAGAAATTTCCCAGTGCTTTCAAAACAGAGATAAAACAAGCAACTGCAGCATCTGCTATTGAAGGAACAATAGCGCTTGGTGACAATGGCGCCCCCTTCTGATCAGTCAATAAACTGAACTTTATTACAGATATTTTAGATTAATTTAAGACTTCAGGCTGCTGTTTCTACTCTGATTTAAACTGGCTCACCTAAACCAGAATTATGTATAGCGTTCTTCCAAAATACAAGCCCGAGACCGTATATTCCTTTTTGTAGCGATTTCTCTTTCTTACTTGTGAGTATAATGGTATAAACTGCTGTGAAATCGGATTTTAAAAAATTTATTGTATTAAAACTAAATATGTTTAACATAATACCATTGAACATGGTATATTTTATCATTGTAAATGACTGTATTGTAGCACACTCTGGTTTGTGCTGTTTGAGGAGTTCAAGAAGTTCAATTTTAGCACTTCAAACTGCTTAGGTTTCGTGGTGTTGGCTGTAATGTAAGCAGATGGGCTGAAATGATATTTTCAGTGTAAAGTATACAGTATAAACCCAGAGTGACAAGCCCTGGTCCTGGGGAGCTGCAGGGCCTGCTGGTTTTTGCTTTCAGCTTAAATACAACAGCCACTTTAGACCCAAGAAACCAGGTGAGGTCAGTTAACTGTGTAATCGTATTTGATCAATTCAGTGCCAAGTAACAGCAAAAACCAGCAGACCCTGCGGCTCTCCAGGAACTGGGTTGGCCACCCCTGATATAAACAGTGAACTGTGAGCTGGCTGTTAAGCTGTGAAACACGAGCTGTTAAAAGTTCTCAGAGCGGCAGTTAGTTACGTTTTTCTTTTCTTTTCTTTTTTTTTTCTTCTCTCTCTCTCAGTGTTCAGCTTCCTGTTCAACGACAAGTGCGGCTTCAGCCCCGAGCGGCTGTCGCTCAGCGTGCGGCGGGACGCGGTGGAGAGCGTGGCGGGGCTGCCCTTCCTGCTGGCCGCCGAGCGCGTGCAGACCGGGGCCTACGTCTGCCTGGACTACATCATCGGCGACGCCGGCGTGTCGCAGGGCCGCCACTTCTGGGCCTTCCACGTGCAGCCGCACTCCTACCTGGTCAAGGTGGGCGTGGCCTCCGACTGCAAGCTGCAGGAGTGGTTCCACAGCCCGCGCGACACCAGCAGCCCCAGGTGAGCAGGCCTGACCCCGCCAGGGGGGGGGGGTCTCCTTTTTATGCCCCCGCGACACCAGCAGCCCCAGGTGAGCAGGCCTGACCCCACCAGGGGGGGGGCCTCCTTTTTATGCCCGCGCAACACCAGCAGCCCCAGGTGAGCAGGCCTAGCTCCGCCGGGGGGGGGGGCTACTTCCAGCCCGTTTCTTCCATTGTGAAACTTTTTACAGGCTAATACAAGGCTGATGTTTACACATACGTTGAGATTGTCACTAACTGTCAAGATGCTTGTAAACCTAATTTAGCTAACCTACATCTATCAAATTAAGCCTTTTTGAGGGCCATTTGTGATTGGGAAATGTAAACCTAATTTACCTAACCTACCTAAACCTTTTTCAGGGCCATTTTTGATTGGGGAAATATGTAAGTTTGTAAAATGGCGGCCCTGCTCGGTTGCTGCCCTGGCTTGGTGTGATGTCGTTGAGGGTTTGACCTGCTCTCCGTCTCTGCAGGTACGACCACGACAGCGGCCATGACAGCGGCAGCGAGGACACCTGCTACGAGCTGTCCCAGCCCTTCACCCTGCTCACCGTGGGGATGGGCAAGCTCTTCATCCCCAAGGGCTCCGTCGCCGCGGCGGCCACCGGCGACCACGGCAACCGCGTGCTGCCCATGCCCCACCGCATCGGCGTCTGCCTGGACTACGAGGAGGGGCGGGTCTTCTTCTACGACGCCGACAGCATGCGCTGCCTGTACGAGCGCCAGGTGGACTGCACGGGCACCATGTACCCCGCCTTTGCCCTGATGGGCAGCGGGGGGGTACACCTGGAGGAGGTCATCACCGCCAAGCGGCTGGCGTACGATGGGGAGGGGCAGTAGACGCCCGTACCCCCACCGTGTGTGGTCCCACCTCCCCCCACCTTCCTGCCGGTCCTCCTATCTGGTCTCTGCCTTCGAGATCTTTCTCGTAGCCGTTAGCAACCGCCTCCATCTCCCGTACCAATTTAAGTTGGTTTGCATCACACCGCACACCAGGAACACCTTACTGATGTAGCACTACTGTAATACTAAGCCAAGGGAAAACCTGAAAAACTTTGCCTATGACCACTGGTGTGCCTTGACCCTTTTAGATGAATTATGGCTTACAATAATAGTAATAGTGATGGTAACAATAATAATAATGAGGATGATCATAATACCATCTTGAAGATGATCAGTAATAATAATGGTACTAAGTGAGCCTTGCTTATGGGGTCTGCACGGGGGACCCAGCGTCCAATTACCAAAATCTGTGAAAGATGCAAAAGTTCACGACTGACATCCACACAATTATAACTGACATGCACAAACATGTCAGATGTAGTCCCCCCTCAGCCCCTTTGTAAATGTTTTTTTTGTTTGTTTTTTGTGAAAAGGTTTTTTAAAACGGTCAAGGGGAGTTTGGATATCGTCTGGTTATTTTTCAAGGCCAACCATAAATGTTAGAACATTTGAATACTAATTAAATACACGGTAGGGGTGAAGTTTTCCATTTCGAAAGTTTCACAGGGTGAACTGATTAAAGGCACAATCAATTAAATATCTACTTTTTTAAAAATTAGGGTTATTTAATAGATAAGAAGTCGATGGGTAAGAAGTTGCGTATTGCAGTATTAAAGTTATTCATCAGAGTAGTGCTTTTGAAAGTTAGATTTAATACCCGCCCCTTAACTTTTACACTATAATCACTTGCACAACGCCTGTAGATGTGGTCACTATAGTTGTAATGTAACGTGTTGATAAGATTTCACACATTTCTTTTGAAGGATATCTGTTCACTGCAATCGATAGAAAGTTATTCATTGGGAAACTAGTTGGGAGCACCTTGCACATTAGTATCTGAAGTTTCCCTACCTTCTCAACACTACTTAATAGCTTAACACCTTTCCCTGCTTGATTTAAGGTTGTAAGGTAACTATTTAGCAATTCAGATTTGACCTCCACAAAATGCAATGCACCTTTTCACTAACTTGACTTTAATCCAAATCACATGCACAGATTTTTTTTTGTTAAAGAAAAGCTTATTCGTTAACTGTTCCACAAAGGATAAATTGCAGTTGCACTATGTTGATGTCGATCATGAAATGAAATATATATTTCTTAATTCTAAAGAACCGATAATGAAAATACATTGGTCTCAGCCGGTGTCTTTACCTATTTGGAAGATGTAGTGAGGAAAGCTGATCATGTATATATTTGTACCTGTGCGCTGTACGCTGTTCGTGTTTGGATTTTTGGATTTCAATTCTTCTACTACTTAGATGGGTCTCGTAAAACACCGAGAATGTATTTCTGTACGCGGGACAAGGCGCGAAAGTAAAAGCAGGTTTGAGCTGCACGAGCGCTGCTACCCGAGCCTCTCGCTGCACGCGCGTCTTTTTGAATCGGTCCATCTCGGAAAGAAACGCGGCGTGACGAATGTAGTTAACTGCAGAGGGCGGAGATCGTCCGGCGGTCCGTCTGTCGACCGGCCCTCGTGGAACAGGTCCGCGGTGTTGTGGTGGCCGCGCGGAAGTTCGGGCTGCTCGTGTCTTTTTTTTTTCCCCCCTCAAAAGGGGATGTGTTTTTTAAGGTAACTGGAATATCTGTCGGTCTGGCCAGGGTGTTTCGCTGTAATAAGTTGTGTGAGTTACCTCAGGATCTTGCCCCCCGTCGGGCTTTAGCTACCTACCTCCTTGCTGTACCCTGGCGCAACCTCTTAATTGTACATAATTTTCTCAGCTCAGCTACAGAAACAAAGCAAAAAAATAAATAAACATTTTTTGCTTTGCGAGGCAATTGGAATTTGTTTGCTGCATAGCGTATTTTCACTGATTTATATTTCAACAGAGATGGTACACAACCTGGAATTTCTTTTTTCCGGAAGGTTCTTCCTGCAGAGCCAGTCTCACTGGTTACATGTGAATAATACTGAAAAATGAATTTGCTGAGGCACAGAGGAATACTCGATTCATTTTTAAAATTAAGCATTTAAGCAAAGCTTTTCTTATTTTTGTATTTTAGCCTTTGAAAATGTGCATATCTAAAGACTGAATATGATATCTGGCTGGAATGCAGCCAAAAAGGAGGAAAAGTATGTAAATGTATTTCTAATATTGGATGCCTCTTGGACACACAGTAAAAAAAAAATAAAAAAAATCTGAAAGCTGAATCTGTTCAAACCAATTAAATTGTCTGCTGTTCCTGGTGCTATTCACAATCCTTTGGCAAAATACGGAAGGCTAACACATTAACCATCACTTGTTTAGGGCTTGTTTATTTGTTTAATTCTTTATTCGTTTAGTTTGAAAACTGCCTCTTTAAGCCACAGCTGTAAAAGTTATGTTTTGTTTAAAATGAGACCAGTGAGGAAAATTGGATCTGATTTTACGACTGTCGTGATCAGAGGGCTTTTTCAAAATGTGCTCTTGGCTTTTCTGTCCTCTGTTTTTGTTTTGAGTGTCTGAGTGTCTTAAGAGTTTCTCTTTTGTGTTTGTGGTGATTTGTTTTGTTTTTTTTAAATTTTGTGTGAATATTGTAATCATTTGTGGCATTTGGGTACGGACTAATGGGTGTTGATAAAACTAAAGAAAGTATCTTTTTTGTTGTACTACTTGGATGTGAAACCTGCTGAGAACCTCTTGCATATCTTTTTGATATCTGGTGCTTGGTTTCCATCAGAATCCATGCAGGGGGGATATGCAGGTTTTCTACAGCGGATTACATAATCAATTTAGATTTCATCCTGCTTATTTAATTTCACTGAATGTATGATTGTTTTGGGGGTACGTATAGATTTATTAAATTGTCTGCAAAGTACTTGTGACCCCGCTTCTGGTCGTGGGGGTGGGACACAGATTGGTTTTCTGTAGTAATCACTGGATAGGACTAGGTACCATAGGTGCTTTTTTAGCTGCATCATTTGGGCTGATAAAGCAGGATTTCCCTTCAGATGGTAATATCAAAACCAAATATTTGAGGACTTCCTATCTGATACATTTTTTGAGCTAGCACTTTATAGCATGTACACTTTGCGCTGTGTGGTACTGTGTGGATTGGTGTGCAATATGACTTAGACAACAAGAAGTACTGTATTTGAGAATGGAAATGGGATGTAACATAGCTTTCTGTGAGTGTAATGCTTTAATGAAAATGGGCTGTTTCTGTAATCTGTTTCTTGAAATAATAAGCTTTTTTAATTTGCTGTTTGGGTTTTTTTATATAAAATAAACTACAAATCCATTTCAGTGTGACTTTTTATCAGAATGTGTTGGATTTCATTTTGTGATAATGGACTCCATATATTGTTTGGCAGATATATGGCTGCCTTTAGCCTATCCCTGTGAACTGTAACCTGTATAATTGTTATTCAGATGCAATGGGACATATGTCCAATTCCGTCCTGCTTAACCAACCTCAGAGGGACCAGAGGTAGGTGGATACGAGCTGTCGAGTAAAACCGGTAAAAATTTAAATAAGCTCGGTAACTGCCACAACTACAGTTGTGAATAGGCATAAAGATTCAACAAATCGTTTCGGACAGGCATAGTTATGATCAAGCTTTTATTTCAGTTGTTACTGGATGGCAGTGTTTTATTTCACTGTGAAAATTGCCACAACATGATTGCTCTAACAATAGGCCTAAACAGGGCTTAAAGGACAAATTTGTTTATCAACTACAGTGTTAATGTAAAACTCTATGTAGACCACACTGATTGTATTTGCTGTCATCGTACAGTATATTAAGTGAATTGGTGCATTTTCTTGGAAATCGGGTTCATCAGGATTGTGAAATTAAAACAGTTCATTAATTCTCTTTGACGGTATCTAAAAATCAATGATGAGGGAGGTCCAGTAGACCTAGCTTGTGCCAGGAGCACAAGTACATTACATTACAGGCATTTGGCAGACGCTCTTATCCAGAGCGACGTACAACAAAGTGTATAACCATAACCAGGAACAAGTATGGCGAAAACCCTAGAGAGAAGTACTGGTCCAAGTGCAGGGAACAACCGCGTAGTTCAACTTGGACCCTGAAGGTACTAACTGCATTCTCATAAGTTGTCATTTTGCTAAGATATCAATCTCACTTACTCACTTATGTGGGGAAGTGGTTATGCTGGATCTGCACAATCGGCCTACTTATTTTTTATTTATTCCCACAAATACTTCCTCTTTCTGAGCCTTTCTGAACCAGAATAGAAGGCAGAAAGTACTGCTGCGTTGGGTCATTTAGATACTTGCGATAAATGTCTAAGTTAAAAATGTGGAGTATAGTTACAACACAATGCTGAGGCTGCTCAGGAAGTGCTTTGTCACTGAATATGAAGTTAGTGGAGGGACGCTGGACGCAGATGGATCTGTCTTTCAAATTAATGCTTCCTCCGGAAGGAAAAAAGTACATTTCCCAGGTTTGTTCTTAACAATAGAGCAACAAATATTCAGTTACTTTACCCCAGCAGATGGGCATGCTGTCCAGTTTTCTCATAGGTCATGATTTTATCTTTTATCAATATTAGTTTATATACTTTAACAGAATTCACTGAAACCCCTGAGCTCATGGGGAGACCTTATTTTTTACTGATTGTATTAAGATCTGAAATATACTTCTTTTTCTCCAGATAAGTTTGTAGTAATTGACATTTTTTGCTGTAAAATAATTTATTGATTTCCAGTCTGCAGAACATAAATGGGTATTTTTTCACTCTAAGACAAATCCAGGCAATGGCTTTCTGTCAAAAGACAAAGCCCACACACTCACAACAGAGAACACTTTTACAAGGAAGATGTTTTGCCACAATTTCACTGTATATAGGGCTGAATATATAGTAAGAACATTAGACTGTTTTACAAGGAACCTGATTAATTTCTGAATAGGAAAATGTATTGCTTTTTAATTGATTTGCAATTTAGAGGGAATATAGACAGCCAGCATCTATACCAGTTTGACCCATTGCCGCCTAGTCGTCACATGACATGCCAACAGGTCCCAAAACTGATTACCTGCAACTGTCAATTGTAATCTCATGAATGTACATGTCTATTGTAGGGAAAACACTCCTACAATACATGTGCCATTATTTTACACAACCTATCCACCGACATTGGAAAGGTCACCATTCAATCCAGCTAAGGTGAGCGCCTCAGGCATTTTATGGAAGCTTTTAGGAATGTGGTTGGTACTAAATGTCCATTAGAAACCTTACACTGTCCATAAAAAAAACAAAAACTTGGGGTTCACAAAATATAGCCAATATGGTTTTTTCTTGGATTCATAAATGATTAGCTTGCATTTTACTGTCCAATTAAAAAAACTTGATGTGCACACAACTATAAAACTGGTGATGTGTGCAATATTATCAACATACCGATTCATTTTTAATGAGGGATTTTGTTTTTCTTTGTGCAGCTGAAGGGTAATTTGCATTGATATACTTAAACACAGGGAATATAATAAAGATAGGCAAAATGGCTGCAGCCACCATTTTTAGGGTTAAGAGGCAATGAAAAAGTGTAGTTTGCAGAACCGTAATGGCAATCGAAAAAGAAACCCAGCAACATGCACAGACAAAACAGATTGAGATAATCTGATCAGTGGATTATACACCATTCTGCAAAAATAATTAAAGCATTTTTTTGGAGAGATCATATGGATACATTAAATAGTGATATGATATCCCATCCTTTGATCTCAGAGCAAGTATTAAAAGACTGAAGTATTGCCAAGTTTCAAGGCTGCAGACAGCCATATTATTTCCATTTAATAATCATACAATATGTGACATTAGCTCATTATTACATTGATTTATTAAATCAGCAGTTGTAGCAAATTTAGTTATTTGCAAATGTCCACATTGTGCTCCCCTCCAAAGTATGACAAACACCTTTTCAATCATCGTAAGATCTTGGACCTGGCATTTGTATTTGAATACATTATCTATTTAATTGTTTTAACAAATAGAAGCTGCATTATAATTTCAGGACCAAAATACATGAATACCCAAATCTGCATGCAAATAACTGCCTATGATGAAAAGCAATTGTCGAAATCGTATTATCTTTTTGTACAGATGGGGAAAATGATATAACGTAATTCTGGTACATAGCCTAGTTTCCTCCATGCTCAGCCTAGGCGCATACTGTAGTGCTGAAGATGCTCGTGCGGCTGTCACGCCGAAGGAGGACGGAGGTGAACACGTCACGCTCACGGCCTGTAACACGGAAGAGGAGAGGAGAGGAAGGAGACTCCACGTCATTGAGGTGCATTTGTGCGAAGGGGCAAATGAACGTGCATTATAAATTCTGAAGCACTGCCATTTCTTGTATTTGCGAACGGGATCATCATGGGTTACACTCTAATTTGTATTTGGACTTTGGAATACCGATACATTTGAAACGACTTCCGCAGCAGCTCCCAGATCCAAGATAAAGATTTTTTGGAATTCTGTTAAAGGTAACGCTGTTGCATTTTCTTTGCTGTTAGCTAGCTAGCTAGTCCTCTTGACACCGGATAGACTATGCGCTCGCAGGTAGATTGGTGGCTCACGGTCCTCCTGTTTGCAATAGACAAATATTGACATTATCTAGACATTTAGAATGTCAACTAGTCACGGAATATTGTGGATAAATGTTTTGTGTGAAGACAGTCATGATCAATTGCTCATTCGGATTTATAGTTTATTTTCGGATAGCTATACCAACTTAGCTCTTGAATCCCATTTCCAGTAGCGCCCATGTAATGTGTCACACGTTATAATATCTATATATCTTGCCAGCTGCTAGCTTGACAGCTAGCTGTCATCATCTTTGGATGCCGTAATTCAAAATAATGGCTGGTTACTGTTAGATAATGGGTAATAATGGCTGATTACTAAGTTAGATAATAGATAATAGCATTTATTCTGCTACATCAACGGGACTCTAGCTGTGTTGCTAGCTTGTTTGTTGCATGGTTGATTTTGGACAATGCATTTAAATACACAAACCTCTCCTTATCAGTTGGGAATGCGGAACAGGGAGTATGTTGGTTGTACAATAGGTATGAACCTTGACCACCGGTTCACACCAACCCTGGTTGTCTTCTCGTATCTGAGTTATAGTTCTTAATTATCTGGCATACTGGCTATTTAACGCAATCACTAACAATACAGCCAATGGCTATAATGATTTTTTACACGATTCATTTACTTAAATCTTTTAATTACAATCCAACGTGGCTGTAATGACCAGTGCAATGCGTTCTTGACAAGTCCGTAGTTTCCTGGTATGGACGCACTTGTGTAAAGTGGATTTATAAAGTGAGAACATTCGAGGAGTAAATATGTACTGAGAAAACTGTGTAAAAGTTAGAGAAAGCTGTACAGCTGTAAGCAAGTACATACATTAGCATGAGATATGTAAGCAAATCTGGCAGTGATTGAGGAGGTGTCCCTGTGATTCGTTTCTGATGACAATTAAAAGCACCCGCCCAACTCTCCACACCCTGACTGTTACCACGGGGATGGGGACTTGAGTAAGACATAATTGCCATACAGGTTTATGTAGAAGAGCGTTTTGTTCAGAGCACGAAGGACATGTCAGTGCATCGGGTAGATCAGAACTGCGCGGTGACCCCGTCCCGCCGACGCTGTGAGGTCACAGGATTTGCACGGAGGCATTAATTACAAAAGCAGCCTTCTGAGAAAACCGGAACTGTTCCGTAGGCCCGGGGCCAGGAGAAGAGGAGGCATCTCATTCTTAAAATTAGCAATGTGTCTTTGACACATGACATTTTTTCATGGCGTCATCAACCTAAATAATTTCATAAAAAAGAAAAAAAAGAAAAGAAACTGGTAACCTTGAAGGTTGTCAGAGCCCTCCAGGTTTTTAAAATATTTAATATAGAATAGGCTGTTTTTCTAATTTGTATAACATGCAAGCTGGTATCAGTGCTCTTGTGGGTTGCTGTGATTTGGACAGCATTAACTGGCATTCTTTTTTCCACCTGGGTGATTTTGATGCACATTAGTCAAACAGCTGAATTTATTTGAATTGCATCTCAGGTGTAGTTGTTGTAGTTATTTAAGTGTGCCAGAGTTTGCCCATTTAAATGTGCATTGCATGTTTAATGGTCTTGAGACTTGTGATACGATTGTCAGGCCTGAATTCAGTTAGAGGACTACTTAAATTGAGTTAATCGAGATGAACATTTACACTGGTTTTTAACTGTGTGGTGGTGCAAAAATGTGTTTAAGCTTTACTCTTCTTTGATGTCACGTGATTAATTCCAGACAGATAGCGCTTCTATTTCCAGTATGTGGCACAGTTGTCACCAAGGCTAGAGGGGCTTCGACATTGGGGGAAAACAACCTAATTATTTGCATTCTGGGGAATGTGTGGCCTGCGGGGACAATTATGACTGAGCCAAAACAAAGTTCTGAAAGGCCAAAACAATTTCAATTTGTGTTAATGTGAAAATGAGGCAATTAGCCAACCACGTTTGATTGAAAATTTGTAATTTGAAATTTTCACCGTAGGCTTGTTGTTCAGAGACGTGTGAGACTGTGAGTGATTCATTTTCTCTGTTGGGTAGTTAAGCAAAACTGTTTAAGAGGCAGCCCAAGAATATAATCTTATCACTGTGCTGAAGTTGGTCACGATGGACTTTTTAGAGAGCTAAACCTTGGTCACCTTAACTCAAATCTTTAGTCTGCATTGCATTTTCAAGATGTCTTTTTCAGGTCAGTTTAATTTCCAATGACTTTTTCAAAAAATGTTATGGTTGCGTCAGTCATCTTAAGAAAATAAGAAAAAAGGGAATTTGCCTAATGAGTGGGCCTAAGTGGGCATAATTATTTTGATATATATTCCATTTCATTAGGAAGTTCAAAAGTTAAACGGAACATAAAGATCTGATTAGCAGTTTTCTGATCTTAAGTCTATATTCTTATCAGTCATCTTTTTCTGTTGAAACTTAATAGGTTCAAATGTGCAGTTTCACCCTATACGTGAAGGACCACCTGGCCTACTAAAATTGCAGTTCTTGCAATTAAGCAATCAAACGGGTATTCTTTATGAATGACAGTATAGGTGACTTGATTTTATAAGCCTGTATAAATGAATTGAATGTTATGTTAACAATGGTGGTTGTTTTGTGCTGATGACGTTTTGTACACAAGGAGATTAATCTCAATGCCCTACCCTATCAGAGGAATGAGAGCAAAGGTGGATGATTTGGGCCACATTTTTCTGTAAGATCCATTTTTATTTTTGAGTCTAGATCACCCTTCCGCTGAGATGTGGCTTTTAAAGTCTTTTCAAATATGTTTGATCAATTCAGTCTTTCGCCCGACATCCATCACATGTGAACAGTACCAGGGTCTGAAGAATGGTGCAATTATTGTAAGATTATAATTATCGGTTTTTATAATTGAATTCATGTATGACGCAAAGGTACAGTAGGACAGAAGATCCTGGCATAGCTGGTGTCTTCATTCAGGTCATAAAGCCAGTGCTGGTATGGTAGATCAGCCAGACATAGGCCTATTGACAGAACGTGACATTGGTCATTCATTGCAACCGAACCACAAATTATAAATTATTTTGTTGCTAAACAGATGGCCAGATAGCCTACTTCTTCAGATAGCCTGCTTCTAATAAGTCACTTTGAGGTACTAGTTTCTTTTTTTAAAACTTCCTATGTGACTTGAGGCCAGCAATGGTAATTTTAAAGTGAAAAAGAGGACCTTGACCAAAAAAAAAAAGACATCCAAGTTTCAGGTTAGGTTTGGCAGTAAAGTGCAGGAGCCAGGCTGAGTCCTAATGAGGCTGCCTCTCATTTAAAATGCATAATTTCTGTTTGAGAGGCATGGCCATTAATCATTGCTGGGAAGTTGCCAGACCAGGGTCTCTTGTTATGAGTTCTTTACCCCAGAACTTCAACCAGAACCTCCAGCCTGAGGGGATAGGGAATGCATCTTATGCAATTCCACCTGATGAAACCTCCAGAAAAATCTTCACACATGTTTCTCTTGGTTTCAGGCGTCCCCATAGGTGTCAAGCCCCTGTGAGATGTGAGTGAGTTTTTTGCGGGAAAATTTTAGGACAAAAATCACTTATGTGGGGGAAGAGGGGGGGCTCTCAAAACTCACCCACAGATCTTTTTGATCCTGACAAGTGAAATATGAGAAAAATAGATAGATAGGCCTGGCCTACACGTGGGTTATTGCAAGTTTTTTAAAGATGGTGAAAGGCGTGATTTTAAAAGAACTGCTGTTTGTCTTGAATTAACAGGTGTTTTTTGGACTCCACTTCTATGTGAAGTTGTTTTAATCATTAAAGAGTTAAAATCAAACTGCTGGTTCTGATTTACAGACAAGCACCTCACCGACGTCCTTAGACAGGTCATTTGAGTGCACAGAACAGCACTGGACTAGCTGAACAAACTGAACAAAGCTGAGTGAATAACATGATATAGCTAACTAGCTAACATTAGAATGTATCCCGTTTAATAGCTTACAGCCTAGCTAGTTACAGTTAATTACATACCTGGCTTTAAATTAGCCTACGTGGCAGTAATTTAAAAAGTAGTTTGAACGACCTTTGGAACTAGTAGCCTCATGTTTAGACTATTAAGTTGTACAGCCTGTACTCCTGCTAGCCATTAGTTCATTTACCATCTAAGCCACTGGGGATATGTTTTAAAAGGCTAAAATAGCCCCTGAGGTGTGCTTCTCCGTTGGACACATAATCGGCTAATAAGATGAGAGGGAACCCTGCAAGGGCAAAAGGAAACTGAAAGTGCTTCAGGCCCAGGGTGTATGGTTGGTGAGGTCTGCAAGCCTCCCAGTGCAACCTGAAGCACCTGAAAGAATGCAAATGGCTGTGATGTAATATTTACATACAGCTCAAAAGGACTTTGGTCGGCCGTGTAACAATAAGTCACGTATTGTGTGGCTTTGTAGCGGACCTGTACTTCTGCGTTCTCATGAAAGCGTCAGTCATAGTAAGAGAGCTTAGCCGGTCTTTGAGAAGGCGTCACGTTAAAACAAAGTGCCTGAAACGGTCCCAGGTTATAATGTGGTGAATCTTCGCGGGACAGGAGATAACGGAATGCCACCCACTGACTCACCCGTGCCCCGGGTGGGAGGGGAACGCGACGGGAAAATTGAAAATGTCACGATGTCAGGTCTGGCCCGGTGTGAAATACAGGAGTGCCGTGTGACAGTTTGCATTTCTGTCCTTAAATCACTTTCATAGCTGTTTAGCGGAGTCATAAAAACCAGCCGCCAACTGTATGTGCGCCGTGCTCGCCTCTGCTGAAGGTGGGACGGGGGGAGAGGTGACCCTAAATATTGTCCCCGCTCTGGGTTCCAGATAACAGTATTTCTACTCCTTGGGGGGCTTCAAAACATTTTTATGGGGGTTCTGAGGCTATTCAATCAGATTCTTTTTTTTATTTGGATTGAATTTACTGAAAAACAACCCTGCAAACCACAGCTTTAATTGTCTGTTAAAAAACGAATAGTCAGCATTCTACCTGTGTCTGTGTGTGTGTGTTTGTGTGTTTGTGTGTCTGAGTGTGTGTGTGTGTGTGTGTGTACGTGTGTGTGTGTGCGTGCATGTGCGTGTGTGTGCATGCATGTGTGTTTGAGTGTTTGTGTTTCTGTGTCTGTGTCTGCGCTGTCTATGTGTCTGTCTCTCTGCTGCCCTCTAAGGCCAGTGTTGGTATTGCAGGCTGCTGCAGTCGATGCTGTGATGGGTGAGTCGGGATCGCGCCGCTCCACCCTGGTCTCCAGGCTGCCCATATTCCGCCGGAGCGCCAGCAAGCGGCAGGACTCGCTGCCGTCCTCGCCCTCGTCGGGCGGCGTGGGCAACGGCGTGCACACCTCCTCGCCGTCCAGCACCAACTCCAGCTCCAGCAGCACGGGCAAGAGGCGGAGCCTGTTCCGCACGCCGTCCATCAGCTTCCACTCCAAGCGCAGCAGCGAGCCGCCGCCCGTCGGCCCCGCCCTGCCGGCGCCGGAGGCGGGCTTCCAGCGAGCGGCGGACGACGGCGGGCGCTGCAAGACCCGCCACTCTTTCGGGTTCGGGGGCCACCGGCACAAGAAGCTCAGCCGGTCCCAGACGGAGGACTTCGACAAGGCGTCCACCAACCGCAGCGTCTTCATCAACTGCATCAGCTCGGGCGCCAACGAGGGCGACGACTCGGGCTTCCTGGACGACTACAGCGGCAGCCGCCGCTCCTCCAAGCACAGGAAGCCGCTGCTGCCCAAGTCCTTCTCGTCCCACCACCGCTTCTCCAAGCACCTGGGCCACGCCCCCGAGGCGGCCCCGCCCCAGGACGGCGGCGGGGACCCCCCCAAGACGGGCACGCCGGGCTCGTGCCCGGGCGAGTTGCTGGGCGAGAGCTCGCTGCAGTCGCCCATGTTCTCCGAGGACCGCACCACCGCCGTCACGCCGTCCGAGTTCGTGCCCGTCACCGAGGACTCCGTCTCCGAGGCGGACTTGCTCCCCGCCCTGAGCCCGGGCGCCCCCCCGCCCGACGACCTTGGCCCCCTCGACCCCGTCGACCGAGCGCCTTTCCCGCCCTTCCCCCCCCTCGCCACCGCGGACGAACCCCCTCCCGACCCCCCCGGCGAGGCGGACCCTCGGCCCGACTCCGCCCCCCCGAGCGCGGAGCCGGCTCCGCCTCCGAAAGGGGAGGAGCCTGAAGAGGGCGGGAGGGAGAGCGAGGGCGGGGCGGGGCCGGAGCAGAGCGGGCGGGGCAGCGGCGGCGGGTCGGACGCGGAGGAGCGGCTCGGCGAACAGATGGAGAGGAGGCACAGGAACACGGTCGTCATACAGGAGCCGGGCAAGGGGGCGGGCTGTGTCAAACCCGAGGCACGGCCCTGTCACCTGAGGAAGCCTCACGCAGGTAACGCCCGGTTACACACCCCTCTGCGCTATGGTTACACCCAGCTGTCCATTACACCCAACGGTGACGTAACAATGACCTGTTTAGCTAGAAAAGCCGCAATCTAGCAAGATCCACCTGCAATTCCACATTAACTTAAACCTCCCACTGTCCTTTGATTTGGGCCTCTAATATCAAATACTTCTATATCATGGCATATATGTGTGTGTGTGTGTGTGTGTGCATGCATGCTGATCTAAGATCACACTTCCCTTTCCGTATTATAATTTTGTCAGTCTTGGACCAAAAGGAAAAGTTGATGTAGACCACCACTCCTACTTTCAGACACTGTACAGTATGTGTATAGGCCCAGAGCTCGGAGTACTACTGCTACTACTAATAATAATAATAATCAAGGTCCTCCTCATTAATTCTAATAATACACACTAAGTAGCGATGGTCTAGAGCAGGGATCTGAAATCCTGCAGGGCCACTCTGCCTGCTGGTTTTTGACGTGTTCCTGCACTTAGCTGCTTAATCTGAAGCACCGATTGGCTGAAAAGTCTGTGCACCTTGATCTCAAGGCCTCAGTTGGCTTCTGATTGAAAGGAAATCAGAAAAATCAGCGGAGGCTGCAGCCCTCCAGGGGTTTAAGGGCCTGGGTCTATAGCCTGATTGCACATGGGGCTCAGAACCTGACGCACGGAGGGTTTTCTCTCGTCTTTGCATGTGTCCTTTGTTGGTGCTTGTGCGGCTTGTTGCTTTTCTGGGACCTGACTGAATGCAGCACAGGCGAGCGGAGGAGCTCTGCAGCTCAGAGTTACCAAAATTTAGCCGCGAGTGTCAAACGAGAGCAGCATTATGATATAGCGTCCCATTAATATGTTTCCCCAGGTGCAACGGTTCCTTCTTACTCCACTCTCTGAATGTGCAGAACTAATTTTCCGACATGCGTGAAGGTACTTCAACAAGCTCCCTGTTTCCCTAGTTCAGATTGCATTAACCTGTGCGCCATGTGAAGATATTCAGCATATTTTATGCTTCTGCTAATATTTGCTTTGAAGGGGGGGGGGGGATCTGGCTCTGACTGTAATGCCTACTAGAAATTTGAGATTATTTTGTTTGCTCTCTCTTGACTCGTTGCTGGCAGAGGAAGCAGGAAATTCAGGATTATTAAATGGGAGAATGACACAGTACTGGAGTGTGCTGGGCTCTCCTCACGGGGTGTGTTTGAATGGTGGAGTGTTTGTGACCAGTCTGTCATCCTGCTCTCTCTTCAGTGTGGGTGAGCGAGCGCAGTGTTTGTGGGTGGGGTCATGCATGCGGTCATTGTGTTTTGTGTTTGTACTGTGCAGAGATGCGCGGTGCTGTTTGTATTGGTGGGTTTGGGCGAGTGCGTCTCTGCACGTGCGCGTGTGTGCGTGCGTGAGTGCGTGTGCGCTGGTGTGACCTGTGCGTATGTGTGTGTGTGTGTGTGCGTGTTTCTGTGCATGCGCGTGTGTGTGTGCTGGAGTAACGGGCGTGTGTGTGTGTGTGTGTGTGTGTGTGTGTGTTGGCGTGCATGTGTGTGTGTGTGTGTGTGTGTGTGTGTGCACTGGAGTAACGGGCATGTGTGTGTGTGCGTGTGTGTGTGTGCGTGTGCCTGTGCGTGCGTTGGGGTGTGTGTGCGTGTGTGTGTGTGTGTGTGTGTGTGTGTGTGTTGGTGTGTGTGTTTCTGAGCGCTGGAGTAACCGGTGCCTCTGCCCCCCCCCAGGCTCGGTGTGCAGCAGCGTCAGCCCGTACCGCGAGGCCCTGCGTTCGGAGAGGAGGCTGCGCTCGGCGTCGGAGGGGGCGGGGGGGGGCCCGCGCCTCCACCTCAACCTGAAGGAGCCGCACTGCGTCGAGGGCCTCCCCCTGCTCAAGCACCGGGCCGACTCGTCCTCCTCCAAACTGGGGAGCCTGGTAGGTGAACCGCCCGCCCGCCGCCCCGTCAGCGACTTCGCCCGCGATTAAACCCCCCCCATCCACGATTAAGCTGTCCCGGGGGTTAAGCCGTCGCCAAGGGATAAAAATCGCGGCGCCTCAATTAAAGGCGCTAATCTCCCCGCGCACGTGGAACCGTGCGAGCCAACAGAGGAAGTGACACCTCCTCGCTCACTTCCACTGGCTCTGCGCGACCGGGCTTCCCAGACCTGTTTCACATTCGGAACTTCCTGTTCTTCACTTCCCTTTTCTGCTGCCTTTTTTTTAAAAAAAAAAAGGTTCCTTTTGTCTGTTTCACACCAAATTCACGCTGTGTTCTCACGCTGTGTCACTAAGTGAGTTACCTTTTTTAACTGGAATGCGTGGTTCACACTAAGGAGCACAGTGACGTCCTCGTTCAGCCCTTCCGCAGACACTGTTATCCAGATTGACTCGCGTAGCAGAAAGCTTTACATGGCGTCCCTGTCTGTAGCCCGGTATGACCCAAACACCACGCTGAGCTGCTGCCTGTAGAGTGTGTGTGTGTGTGTGTGTGTGTGTGTGTGAAAGCAGTTTGAGCGGCTGGAGCAGGAAGGCCTTCAGAACTCAAAGGCTTTTCCCGAAGCCGTCTTCTTCTGCAGTCGCACCGGGAGTTTCGCGAGCGGCCTTGGGGCGATGGCGGGCAGTCCCGAGAGCGTACGGAAGCGCCGTGAGCGTTCTGTCTGACCGTGACGCACACGTCTGAGGAGGTCTGTCTTCTCCTCTCACAGATCCCCGTTTCGCTGCAGGACCGACCAAAACGCCGCACACTGAGGGGAACTAGAAACCAGAACTAGAGCAGCACAACACAATGAACAATTAAACAATGAGCAACTACACTAGGAAAAAAATGCTAAAACCTAAAATTTTTTACTTCGGTTTCTGGCACCTATATTTTTTAGCTTTTCACAATTTAACGTTTTTAGGATCATTTGAATATGCGCACCAAAATTTTTGTTTATCCATTGAATCATTTTATTTCATTTTTTTACATTGTAACCTTGTAGGCCTAAACTTGGTCTTCCTGTCACTGTTGCTTAGCAACTTGGCAGTTGCACCGATGTTCTATATTCAGACAAGATGGTTGACCCCTGCTGCTCAGACGAGATGGACAACTCCTGATTTCCTTCCATACTGTGGACTTCCTCATGGCTTCCAGTTGGTAAAAGGATTGAGAGGCTGCCTGTGTTGCTGTTGATTTTAAGAATGCAGTGCATCTGGCTACTGCAGTCAAAGTTATCTTTGATAGGATGTTTCAGTCTGATGTACGATAGTCCACAGGTTTTTCACCACATGGCTCCTCAATATGTTCCTTTGATACACTACTTAAAAACATGAGAGGGGTGCTCGAGGTCCCCCCTCATAGGCTGGTCCCTCGGGGCGAACACGGGACCCAGATGCCGGTAAAGAAAGAAAGCAGAGAATTGTGGGTAACAGGCGTGAAGCTGAAGCCAGTATCAGCTTTGATTCAGAGCGATGGGAATATGGGACGGGGCGAACGGGACATGAGGTAGCGCAGTGAGGGATGGGGCTCCCGAACCTCTCCGACACACTGATCCGGGGCAGATGGTGGCAATTAGGGAAGACTGCGCGGGGCATATTATATCATATAAATATTGTTCATTATCCCGGCCGCTAGGAGACAGCGATGATGCATCAGAACACCGGGCCCGTTGCGTGGCCAGACTTGGATTCTGGGTAATAAATGGGACGTCAGGGGACAAGGCCGTTAATCAGGCCTCGTTGCTTCTGTCGTCCCCGGCGGGGGGTGGAGAGCCGGGACGGTGGGGGGGGGGGGGGGGCGGATTCAGGCTGGCCCCGGACGGAGGTTTGTTCAGTGGGAATGGCCGGCCCGGAGCGTTCCCCCCCCCCCCCGCCCCCCACCCCTCACCGTGTCCCACATCGCTCGTTGTTCGGGGTCCTGTCGTTCTGAGACGGCGTTCTGGCCCGAGTCCTGGCGCCCGTTCGGGGCTGTCCCGTGTGACGGGGGCGAGGAAGGGGAACAGACTGATGATGTGTTGCGCTTGTGTGCGTTTTCGTGCACAATGCCGTGTACTGCCTTGGTGGGCGTCACATATTGGTTGCGGTTTGGATTGAACATAAAGTGCACTGAAATGCAGTATAATATCATATTATGCATAATCTGTAATTATTATAATTATTGTTATTATTATTATTATAGCCTGTTGACTCTGGCACTGGGATCCAGGCTGCTTTTCTTCAGAACAGAGAGGGTGGGAGAGGGATGATGGGGGGGGGCATGGTTTGATATTGGGGGTGGGGGGGCTGGGGGTGGGGGTGGTTGGGACCAGCATAGGGCCTTAGGAGCAGAATGGCTCTGTCACTAAAGCTGAGGAGCTCACACAGCGAATCTGCACGGCTGGGGGGGGGGGGGTTCCTCATTACCCATCATGAACGTGGGCGGCGCGGCGCTAACGTGACATACTCACCGCCATTTTCTCTACTCGCTCACTCCTGCAGTGCGTGAGGAGCTGAGCCTGGAGCCCGGCGCTCTCCCGCTGCGCCTCCTGCGGCTCGATAATGGGGCGCGTGGGCCCTCATTCGCCGCCGCCGCCGCAGCGAGCGCTAGCTCTGCCCTCGCCGTGGTTACGCTGAACCGCCACGCCGCGCCGCGCCGCGCCGCGCTACGAGCCCCCGGCTGCTCTCCGTTTCGCGGGAGCCTCGCGGGAGCTGCCGCGCCTCCGCGCAGCCGGGAGGCCGTCCCGCCGTGACCGGGGCGGGTGACAGGGGGAGCCGCCCGAGAGCCGCGCTCCCATTTGTTCTGGCGCGGGACGACTTTGACGAAGCCTCGTCTGTCCTGCTGAGAGCCTGCCGGGGGGGGGGCTGCTCTTTTTGAGCTGCATCGCGCCCGTGAAAGAAAATCGATAACATTTCTTGTGAAGAATAAGAAAAACTGGAATCAGTTGTCAGTGTGTTAGAATGCTTTTGTTTGTCTTCAAAAGAGAAAGTTTAGAGAAATTGGTGTGTGACAGAAAAGGGAAGTCTGGCTTGTGCCTTTACGTACCAGTAGGGACCACTAGGGGCAGTCAGCACTCACAGAACTCGTATTTTGCAAAGAAAATAAGAACACCTGCATTTGTGCGTTGCCCTCTTCCTGACAGAAAGCGCAAGAGATGTGGATGAACCATATCCACAGTGTGGTTTCTCAACCGAATGAGCCATCCAGCAGCCCTCTTCTGTGGCCTCTTTTGAGCTGCACAGTCATTCCACTGAGGAGCCACACAGTCAGATTGGGTGGACAGCAGGCGACCCCATCGACCAGAGCAGCAGCTTTGAATCGGTTCCCCTCCACGACAGAGAGAGATGGGCTGACCCTGGCAGGCCGTGACTCTCAGCACCAATTTCGTGTCGCCTGGCAGCAAGGACTAAGCGTTTTACCTGGACGAGCAGGCAAGGGATAGCCACGCCCGCTGGTGTCCATTCTGGCTCTGAATCGCTCCACTGAAGTCAGTCTTCAGATATGGAGGGAGAAAGACTTTGTGGAAATTGCTAAACGCGACAGACATATGCTGCAGTTCTAGATGAACTACAGCGAGAGCAGATTCACAGAAGCAAGACTGAAGCATAAAAACTGGATTAAGATTTAAGTGAAAGACTCATAAAGCATAGACCTCGGAACTGTTTGGGGATGCTTTTCAAACATTTAATCTTATGATGCTCAGGTTGGAAAAACTGTGAATTGTAGGGCCAAGAAATCCTGTGAGCTTTCACAAAGTATTTTACTTTGGAAACATTCGGTTATATGTTGATGTTGCCTTCATGAATTTCCATTGTCTGCAGCTACCACAGAAGGAATATGTTGAGATAGTTATTATAGAAAATGTCTGCCTCCTTCGATTTATCTTTACTTAAAAAGCAGTGAGAAGTGAGAGTGCATTTTCCAGACACGTATTATTGAAAATGTGGGTTCTGTAATTACCTCTCACTGGTAAAAATAGCACTTCACAAGCAACAAGTTATCGCACCGTTCTGTGAAATAGGCTTACCTTTTCAATCTCAACTCAGCTGCTGAGATTGAAAAAGATGAGTTACTAAGAGATATTGAATATGACAAAAACGTATGAGCAATTTTCAGTACGGAGACATCCGGAACAGTTGCTGAATGAAGCCAATCTTAAAGTGATGCGATAAGGACGTGAACTCCGACCCCAGACGCAAATAACAGTCACTCATGTGTTTTCACTTGTCACAACAGACCATTAAGCCTCAAGAGATAAAATATATTGTAACTCAACATGGTCTTGGTGTTATTGGCGGTTATAAGCGGAAAGATATTTAATAGCTGCCCTCTTTCTTCCTTATAAAAGGCAAGAAACGTGAAAGATATCCTGATGCAGGCACACTCGCCTTTTCAGCTGTCAGACACAAGTGGCTCGAGGCTCCCGCCAGCTTTTCGCGTGTCACAATCGCGTAGCTTCCCACGAGATTGATATGAATGAAGTTGGTAACTATTGCAGTTTGGCCACCGAGAAACAATTTCAACATATTATTTACCATGAACATGCAATATGCAGACTGCATTTTAAATTTCTTGGTTCACCCTCTGCCAAGCGTACAGCGACTGCTCTCTGTTTTGGCAAAACCGAGGACCATAAAACCGGATAGTCACGGAGGAACTGCCTATCAGCTGTTTATTGGAATGCTATTTCGCTGAAATCGCACTGTGAAGTAACTAAGGTAACGGTCTCCATTGTGGCGGTATTGGTTTTGGCATCGTAATGAATACGTCGTTATCTGTTATTTTAATTTTCTAGCCACTTGAAGCCGCGCTGTTGCTTACAGTTTTTCCCCTTCGGTGTCAAATGTGTGCAGTTAGTTATATGGTGTTTATGATGCATGTGGAATTACATATGCAGGCCAATGCAGCCTAAATTGGGTGTCTGATTTGGTCATTTTTAAAAGTGTTTCAAGCTGTTCCTGGTAATTAACTGTTTTGTTTGCATGCAGTACACGGTCCTTGAAGGTATGTGCTACTTTATATAAAGCCGATTGTTTGTTTACCCGCGTTAGGTTGACATATCAATTATACCTCGTGCTTGTTGCGTTGTTGCTTTTTCTGTGATTGTGTTGCCCACAGGTAACTGCTGGTCGATTGACAGTGAAGGTTTCAGCTGAATATAGATGAACAGGGATAGCAGTTTGTAACTGTTGACAATCTTAACATACCAAATCACCTGTGTTTTCCTCACACCTGAATTTCGTGCACGTCTCACGTTGCTTTATTCTGAACATAAAAACGCAGCTCATCAGACAGAGCTTAGATATTTTTTTCCGCTTGAATTTTAAACGGTTATGTGTCTGACCTACAAGCATGCCACACTTCCTTTTAAGAGACGTTTAAATGTGTTGTTTTTGTCGCAATTTTGCGAACGCTGATTTTGCCAATGTGACACGGTGGACAAGAAAGAAACAGGGACCTCCCTTTTATCTTACAGGCAAAGGAGTAAAATGGCACAGACGGCCTCTTAATTAAAGACAGCGGGACATTTGCGGGTTTCGTAGTGAACGCAGCTGCAGTCAAGGACATATAATTGATTTACATATTTTCTAATGTTTGTTCTGGTTTTCAAAGGCAGGCAAAAGTGATGCGTTGACTCCGTCACTCGTATGTTATGTTATCGCTGCTGTTATTCCCGTGCGCCTGCATGAAAGAGATCGCATCAAATAGAAAAAAAAAAAGAACAGACTTGATCAAACCCGGTGAAGCATTAACCTGTGGGACAAAGTGTAAGTGATTAGATTTAGAGCTGATACAACTGTTCAAAATGGCTGGTGTGAGGTGTGTGCTGAACTCTGAGTTTCAAAGCACAGAGGCCTTTAGTATTTAAAATATGTAGGCCTATCACGCATGTTTCTGCTAATCCCTTCTCACTTATTTTCAGATATAATATGAAATTATATTTGTCTTATTGACTTGTATAGAAATCATCAGTCGGCAGTTGGTATGAAAAAGGCAGTTCTGAATTCAAACCACGTAAACAGTTTTTTCTGCATGCTAGTTCAGTAGCCTATATAATGAATTCTGAGTACCGTTTTACCTTCAGACACTCTGTGACCTTCTCCCATCACAGGTTCATTCGTGTCTATTCCTTCCCACACGACTTCCTTATTTTGCAGGGATTTTTCACCTTTTGTTCTGTCTGTGTTCATTTTCTTTCCTTAGCCGGACCACCACCTGTGTGTTTTGCCCTTGTAAAGTTTTTCCATTTGTACGCTGCCTAACATCATGCCATGGTTTCATTTATTTGTTTGTTTATTTATTTATTTATTTAAAAAAAAAAAAAAAATGTCTTTTACACCCTTTTTGTTGGTGTCTCCTACTGCAAAATTGCAAATGAAGGCTTTGAATTTATTTGACTGCGTTAATAGAACGAGTCTCGGTAAGCCGGTCGTTAATGTGTTGGTATCTGTGTCCGCAACGGAGCCGCAATATTGCGAATGTTTTGCACTGTGACTAATTCCTTCCGGTAAATCTGGCCCACAGTGTGTTTTTCATTTTCATCCCCTAATTAATTCGCAAATTGAAAAATTACATTTATCATAGTGTACTTAATATAATCTGGGCATGGCAAAGCGTTATGCTACACGACCTCTTTTATTAGAACGGAATTCCTGCGAGATTAAAACAATTAAACCGGACATTTAATTGATCTCGGTGTTATTGAATGTCATGTGTAATAAGCTGGGGGTTATGGCCTTAGCCAGAGGCCAGACATGGAGAAGAAGATTAGATTGGTATGAGTAACAGCACTTATTTAAAGTATAATTCAATAAGAAATGTTGTTAGGCTGTTGTCCATTAAGCGGGGTGTACACTTACAACGGAAAATCAAAGTGGGCGTCTGTTATTGTTAGGACAGGACACGCACTCAAGACCAGGTGGGACGTTGGTGAAATCATTAATGTGTGTTCTTCCCCGAGCACTTGAAGAAAGCACAGTTTCATCATAGCCATGTACGTGTGAGACAATGAAGCAAATGGCTTCCACCCTGAGGTGGCTCGCTGATTTTTAATTTTCCGTGTGCAGCGGAGAATTGAATTGTGTTTCGAATGGTTCTTTGTGTAGTGCGCAAATCCTGGACAGAAATATGTGGGGTGGACAAAAAAGACCTGCCCGTTACGAATGTTTATGGTGCGGTATACTGTCAGGGGAGCGCTTTCAAATTCATGGTGCTGTACTGGTCGCATTGATTCAATTACATTGTGGGCTATATACCTCAAAATCCACTTCAGTGAGTTTTTGTTAATGAACTTTGATAAAAATTAGACCATAAAGAATAACTGCTGCTATATTGAGAGAAAGGGGAATGTATTTAACGTTGACGAGAATTGTGGGTTTTTTAAACACGTTTTGTCCTTGTAAAGCTCCGTTTCAGGACGTAAACAAACAAATATGATATGATGTTCATTTTTGTGTTGATCGCTGGACTCTGGGAACGCAGACTGTGGGCTAGCTATCGTGCATCAACAGGCTAAACTGAAACGTAAATGCGCCTGGATAATGGATATCAAAAGGCAGCTGATGATGCTTCCAGGTGCGTCCTCACCTGCGTGACTCTGCTTCTTCCGGAATTTGGAAGCCATTTTGATTTCTAAAGTGAGGCGGACTGACGAATGCAGGGACCAGCAAGCTGTGTGCTGCCATCCAGGTGCTGTGCCATGTGTAATCAATGTTCTCAGAGATTAACCTGGTGGCGTTGGTTATACTGTAAGTGGATGGAGTTCAGATGTAAGTATAGATATGTAAAAAAAAGAAGAGCAAAACTTTCAGGCCACTCAAATGCAGGAAAAATATGCTGGAAAAACAGATAAAGCAGCAAACTAAATATAATATTTTATTCGAGCGTAATGTGAAAGTGAAGCGGTGCCCGGCGGCGAGCTGTATCTCACCTCCTGGCGGCAGCACAGCCGCCTTTTATGTTATGAGAAATGACAGCAGCACTGGAGTCTGGGAGAGGAGGATTTTTTAGCTGTTTTAGTGTAACTGACCAGCCCAGCCGTATGAAAAATCGGTTTCCAAACCTGAAAATGAATCATCTAATAATAAAAAAGTGTTAGGTTTTCCACCCGGGTTTGGTTTGGAGCTTGCGGCAGTCTGTGTGCTCTGTCTAAAAGAGGTTTGTCGTCCGGTTCTGACTGGTTCTTCAGCAGGGTGGCTGTGAGCTGTTTAGGCCGCAGTCTTTCTACACTTTCCTCAACTGCTCCTTGTTCTCAGGTTGTCCTGAGTCGATTGTCTCTCGAGATCCTCACATTTACCACACGCTGCGGTTTACTCCGCGGAGAGTTTCTGGAATGTAGTTTCTGGGAACTCTGCAGTATCAGACCAGTGTGACGTTCCTCGTGCTAACTCCTCCGCTAGCGTCTCTGAAGCTCCCTTGCTGGTGTCTCAGAGCCCAGTTTGCTCCGTGTCGCTGTGAGCTCTCCCTTCGGGGAACAACATCAGAGCATCAGCATCATCAGATGCACAGACGCCAGGGTTTGCCAGAGGCTGTTTCAGACCCAAGTGAAATAGAGCGGGAAGAATACAGCATCACAGGAGGAGGAGGTAGGCTAGGTGTGTTGTGGCAGCCAAGCGTTAGGGGGTTTAGAGGACTGGGCATGCAACTGTGGGGTTGCAGGTTTGAATCCCAGTTGGGGCACTGCCGTTGCACCTTTCGAGCCTGATACATGAACTGCTCCCTGTAAACGTCCAGCTGCTTGAATGGATTGTGTCTGAGGCAGTTTAATATGAGTAAATGCTTCGCTGATTGTATAACTGAGTGAAAAGAGAAGGAAGAGAAAAGGCGTGGTTCTTCAGATGACCTCTGGCATATGTGACTAAAGACGTGTGTGTATACGTTGTGTTTTTACTGGCAAGTGGAACAGCTGTGGTCTGTCCACCTGCCCTAAACACAAGTACCCTTTTGGAATGTCTGCAACATGCTTCTTTTCTACTACCTCAACTCAGGGGGATTTTTTTTCACTTATTTCCTTCTCTTTTCACTGAAGTACTATAAAGAGCCTGTATTTGCCTTCTCTGTCCGGTAGTGTTTTGCCCTCTTGAGTGTAAGAGATCTCTCCTTACATGCATGCCTTACAGCCCTAAGCAGAGTGGACATTTTCCCACAGCATACCTAAGGAATGTAAGCTGTATAAATCTGGATAAATGGCTAAAATGTGAAATGTAAGTTTGTTAGTGTCCATGGTTTGGGGCTGGGCCTAAGCTAATGTAAGTTTGTTAGTGTCCATGGTTTGGGGCTGGGCCTAAGCGAATGTAAGTTTGTTAGTGTCCATGGTTTGGGGCTGGGCCTAAGCGAATGTAAGTTTGTTAGTGTCCATGGTTTGGGGCTGGGCCTAAGCTAATGTAAGTTTGTTAGTATCCATGGTTTGGGGCTGGGCCTAAGCTAATGTAAGTTTGTTAGTGTCCATGGTTTGGGGCTGGGCCTAAGCGAATGTAAGTTTGTTAGTGTCCATGGTTTGGGGCTGGGCCTAAGCGAATGTAAGTTTGTTAGTGTCCATGGTTTGGGGCTGGGCCTAAGCGAATGTAATTTTGTTAGTGTCCATGGTTTGGGGCTGGGCCTAAGCTAATGTAAGTTTGTTAGTGTCCATGGTTTGGGGCTGGGCCTAAGCTAATGTAAGTTTGTTAGTGTCCATGGTTTGGGGCTGGGCCTAAGCTAATGTAAGTTTGTTAGTGTCCATGGTTTGGGGCTGGGCCTAAGCTAATGTAAGTTTGTTAGTGTCCATGGTTTGGGGCTGGGCCTAAGCGAATGTAAGTTTGTTAGTGTCCATGGTTTGGGGCTGGGCCTAAGCGAATGTAATTTTGTTAGTGTCCATGGTTTGGGGCTGGGCCTAAGCTAATGTAAGTTTGTTAGTGTCCATGGTTTGGGGCTGGGCCTAAGCTAATGTAAGTTTGTTAGTGTCCATGGTTTGGGGCTGGGCCTAAGCGAATGTAAGTTTGTTAGTGTCCATGGTTTGGGGCTGGGCCTAAGCTAATGTAAGTTTGTTAGTGTCCATGGTTTTGGGCTGGGCCTAAGCTAATGTAAGTTTGTTAGTGTCCATGGTTTGGGGCTGGGCCTAAGCTAATGTAAGTCTGTTAGTGTCCATGAAATGGGGAGGACCTAAATCAAGGCTTTCAGATGTGAATTTGGGTTCGGACACTTCACATGCAGCTCATACCGCTAAACTACGAGCGCTAGGTCCACTGGAGGGGGTCACAGGTGCCTGGCGAGACATGGATGTCGCGCCTACTGAAGTCCTTCCTTCAGTGGTGACGTGGCCAATCATGCGCCGCCTTGTAGGACTGCCTGGCTGATGTGGCCAATGGCATGGGTCCTCATTTCAGACCAGCCTGTGGGGCCTGCCCCCACGGAATTTTGACATCTGTGATATCCGTGACCCATAAAGGACCCATTTACATTCACAATATAAAGATTTCAATATTCATCCTCTTCGCTAAAACGCAGAGATAATAGATTTTCTTGTTAAACTCCGGTGAAATATGAACTATTACGTGTCAGTACACAAGTGATTCCGTTAGGCTGTGAGGTTGTACTTGAATTATGTCATGTGGCTGGTGAAGATAATTGGTAAAACTGTTCCCAATGCATGTGCGTGATTTAAATGTAATTGCCGCATATGCACATACTGCTTAATTGAGCTGCATATTATGTCTGGCTGATTGTAGAAGGCATGTAATATTTCTCTTACAGAATTCATTATCCACTAAATATCAATTAAAGCCATAAACCAGACATTTGCCCACTTAAGCTTCTGCAGTTCCTCGGAATGATCACAAAACCATGTAATACACACATTCTATTACACATGACATTAAGCATTAGACTATTTCAAACGTACTGTACTCTCTTTCCCTCTCCATCTATGTGTGTGTATAGGGAGGTATAGGGAGAGAGTGAGCCAAGGAGAAGGGAAAACCAATTTAATAAGAACTGTGGAAGTACCAATGGCATTACTTTATGGCATTGGGCCCTATATTTCGGTACAAATTGGTCTTTCAGTGTGTGGAATTCTACTGGAAGTGTACAACACCAGCAATCAGTGAGAATGTCTCTCAAGTTCAATTGTATCAGGCCTTGTTTCAGGATGTCCCATAAATGCTTGTTTGGGTTCAGATCTGGCGACTGAGAGTAGGGCACGTCCAAACCATGCCAGGAGAACGCACCTCACTCTGTTATGGATACAACCACTGGATCTCATCAGCGTTTGAGTGCTGTTGTGTTTCTATGTTTTTTTCATTGTCTGTGTGCGTGTGTGTGTGCGTGCGTGCCTGCCTGCGTGCCTGTGAATGTGTGAGTGTGAGTGTGCCTATGAATGTGTGTGCCTGTGTGTGCGTGCCTGCCTGTGTGTGTGTGTGTGGGTATGTGGTTGTGTGAGTGTGTGTGCGCGCTATGCACTATGAGCTTAGTCCAAGATAATGAACAGAGTAAAATATTGATGAGCGAGTCCCGGTGTTCATGCCAGCAAACAGGGAAGTTTAATTACACGGCCGGCTGCGGGAATAGAAGAACGTTCCAGAGAGTTCCAGCTGACAGAAGGTTCGGCTCTCTCTCACGCAGTTAACAAAGCGCATTTACATCCCTCCGCCCCGGGGGACCAGGCATCTGGCCCTCCCAGACTCTCTCCAAGCCTGCTGTTTCCAGACCGCAGCCAGCCATTGTAGCGCCGTGCGGGGAGGCTGTGTTAAACAGGCGGGCGTGCGTCGTCATCGGGTTCTCCGAGATCCAGAGGGTTGTGCTCCTGGTGTGTACTGCCGATGACTAGCTCACAGTGCTGTACGCGTATTGTTTTGGGGGGTCTGTCACATTGCAGGAACATCCCCACTCATTTCACACGAGTGTGCAGAGCCTTTTGCAGTCACTGCACTGGAGCATGAGAAACGAATACCACCACCAATGATTGGTGCAAAACAAATACCACGACCAATCGGTGGTCATGTTATTGGTTTTGCATGTGCTGAAGGTCTGAGCAAATCGGGGCTGTGTGTCCTGTGCAGTCACTGCGCTGGAGGAGCATGCTTTACGTGCGTCTGGTGTTGGGACACACTGGGTCCCCAGTCGACCGTGGGATGCTGTGGTCTCTCTGGCTGATGGTGTGGCAAGTTTTGCACCGCCTTGTGGGACTCTGTCAGCAGCAGTACAGTCAGGTTTCAGTTACCGACCGAGGACCGTCTCTCCAACAAGGACCCGTGCTTTACTGTAGGTTGCCATGGCACCCGACGAGAGGCCACGCACATGTGCAGTTCATTAACTCAGGAGAGAGATGAGGGAGATGAGTGAAGAACTTGCACTACCTAAGAATGCGAATACTGTTTGCAGCGCGAATGATCTGTACTGAGTACTTTAGTGTTCGATACAACACACTTAACGTTAAGGAGAGGCAATCATTTTTTGGAATGCAGAAATTTGGTCTATATGTAAGCCACCATGCTTGTGTTGGAGAAGTATCGCAGACTCAAAGAAAATATGGACAAAGTGACTGTGATGTCACCCATTGATTTTTCTACCGGCTTGCGAAAAGCATTTTGAAGCCATTGATGTGCAATTTTTGTGGCACCATTTTGTACAATTTGGAGCCAGAGACTGCGCACGACCTTGTATGGTCATGAAGTCCGGGCCGGGTGTGGGCACAATGTGATTGACAGTCCGGGGCCATTACCAAGCATGTGATGCCTCCCCCCACCCCCCACAGGTGACGCTCTGTGACGAGGCAGTGACACAAACTGTCCCTGAACGGTCCACAAAATATCATTATGTCTGGTTGATTGTAGAAGCCGTGTAATATTTCTCTTACAGAATTCATTATCCACTTATTGTATAAAGCATAATCCCAGGCCACACTATATAAAATCTTCAACCTCCCGAAATATATCATATTCCAGGATACAGGTAATATGATCATGAGGTTGTAAAAAGTAGAATAATAGCCGTATCTACAAAGTGTTGAATAATCCTGCACAGGCTCTCTCCCGTTATTTACAGTGCAATTTTCAGAGTTTTGCTGAAGTTTTCCTGATGCTGTTGTTGATGTAATGTCTGCCACAGTAAAGTGCGGATTGTGTACCAAATTTTTAATCTATTTTATGCCCAGGACTCCCAGCTCAGTCAAGGCTTTAAAGGGCCGTGCTTCTAAACCGCTAGCTCTCAGTGGGGGGAAAAAAACAGGCGACCCTCCACTTCACTGTGAGGAACTCACCCAACCAATGTGACAAAAAAACATCTATAGTACTCTTCCAGAACACCCATTTAAGTATACTTGTTTGGTAACAGGTTGGGTGTGGCTGTAATACTGTGCAACTGTGCAGTAAATATTGAAATGGGGCCAAAAAAAACTCCCCCGTTGCTGTAAGTAGGTTCTATAGAGTGTTATGAAAACTGTGGATGTGATTTAAAAAAAATGGCCCATGGATTGTGTTTTGGATCATGCCTCCATTTCATCACCCAATCAGCTCGCGCATTGTTTTGGCTGGGAAGACGGGGGAATATTTATACAGAAACGCCGGGAGACAAATAAAGACGGTTTTCATTTCTAACGTGGAGCCGGATAGTTTAAAGTGGAGACGCAGAGGCAGAGATTAGTCGTTTAGCCTTTCAGGTGGGTTGCAGCTGTGGGGGGAAAATCGGTTTGCTTCTGCTCCGCAGTTTTGCTGTCTTAAGCAGTGTCGACTGGGAAGACGGGTTCATTTTGCCTTACAATTTAAACCCTTTTTAAGCAACGAGTCAGTTGGGAAAACAGCCTTGCTCAGAATGCAAAACTGTCATGCCAGTCCAGGCTGAGTTGGATTACAGGAGAGGTTTTTTCTCACATTTATGCCCTTTTGTTGCTGCCAAGGACATATCACTTATTTTATCTTTCTGTTTGGAAATTGCTGTCTTCAGCTCGCCGAGCATCAAACGTCTGCCGCTACTTAAAGCATTTCTAGCCCCCCTTTTTTTAAATACACATGAGCTTTCCTGTTGTATTTCTCTCTCTGCTTTGAAAATAGTACTCTGTCCTCTCGAGTCTGGTGTTCTCTTCGTCTTCTCGTTGATCGGCTCTTAACCGGAGAGTTTACAGTAAGGGCTGCTCGCTAGCAGGTGCGTCGGTTGAAGTCGCGCGGCGATCGATTTAACGGCGGCGATAAGTTTGAATCAGCCGGAAATTTCCAGCTCTGCCGTTACGGAGAAACGGCGCCCTGGTGAATTCCTTCGGCCACACTCTGGCCTCCGGCCAGTTCCGCCTGCGTCTCACAAGCTGTGATTTACCTCTGTTTCAACGCATTAAGCAGAATAACTGTACAGACTTCCGCACTGTTTGTGTTCGGGAGGAGAAACAGCCCACAGCAAGGCATCCTTCTTATTAGAGAAATACCGTTAATCTGTGACTGGTATAATGAACGCAGCTGTGATTTGTTTCCCCCGTTTTAAGGAATGTTTATAAAACAGGGAAGGGGGAGGGGGGGGGCGGATGGTAACCACTGTCCCCTTGTTCAGTTGGGTACAGTAACTCTCACTGCACGTTGGACTAGGATTCCCGGATCTGATAGGCAATGCGTTTGGGATTTGGATGCACAAATCTGTCTCTTGTTCATGGGTTGTATTCTACACGACTACCACTAGATGGAAGCAGAAATCCATGAGAAGGACCAGAAACCTAACGTGTCGCCACAGAGCCATAGATAACACATCCTGCGTTTTTTCGTGCTGGGAAAACATACAGTACTTCTTGCGCACTCAAGGCCGCCGCATTTATAACCTGAGTCGGTATTTTGTGTTTCTGACTGTGTAACAACGAGCGCTTGTCACCGCTCTTCTGTGGCACAACACAGTGCATCTCGGTAGACAATTAAAATTCTGTTCTGCTCGATGGAGCTGTGAGCATATGTTATGCTGCACTGTTATTGTCTACGGCCGTTCTGTTTCTATTCTCTATACTGTAACTTCGCGTAAAGAATGCAGATTTCCTCCCCCCCCCCCCCCCCCCCCCCATTCGTTTTGAGTGGTAATGAAAAGGAACCAAACTACAAGTGTGAAAGTAGCAAGCATTGTGAATTTTTAAGGAAAATATTTAAGGAATGCACTTTTTTTGGGTTATAGTAGCCTCCCTAACACACTTGAGAAGTTAGAAGCTCGTTCTCACTGCATAATTAAAATAATTGGGGGTGTGAACAGTAACCCGTACTCTAATGACTTTTGCTGTAAGTTGTGCTCTGGTATGTACTTTCATAATGATTTCGGTAAACTATAATATCAGATTGTGTACTGTAAGCAGTGCTCTTATTAAAGCACCATGTATTAAAAATGTGTTTTTTTTTTTTTATTTTTTTTTACAGTAAACTGCTGGAATGGTTGTAATGTTTTCAGTAAACTGTGTTCCTATGCTGTCTGCTAACTGCAAATTTGCATTTTTCTGTGTTTTTTTTTTTTTTTTTTTTTTTTTTCCCCCCAGCGTGAAGTGCTAACTGCTCTAATACTTGTTTTTCCCTCGGCTTTCAAATCGTTTAAAGTGTTTCTCAACGTCTCTCTCTTCCTCAGGATGTTCTGAACAACCTGGGCTCCTCCGAGCTGGACGAGGACGACCTGATGCTGGACATGGATCTCTCTGACGACCAGCGCCATCGTCACGGTAACTCCCCCCGCCTGAAGAGATGCCCATGCGCTCACAAACGGCGAGAAAGCGCACGCGGGAGTTTGCACTGAAGGCGCATTTCGCGTTGCGGCTGAGCGACGCTCCAGTCCGTGTGCGGCGTCATTTGGAACGCGTCTAAACCTTCCTCAGAGAGAATTTCAATCTCTTCCCTCTTTGCTGCCAGCATCTGCCCAGCGTCCGCAAAGGTCAGGGGGTCAAGTGGCTCGTCCAGCTGGGACACTGGTTTTCGGTTTAGTTGCACGCCCTTCAGATTTGGGTCGAATCTGGACTGTACCCAGAAGCCTCGTGGGACATCCCAAAAAAAACGTAATGTCACCCAGGCTGGGGAGGGAGGGATTCGGTCCTTGCGGGACCGTCCTGGCGTCAGGAGTTTGGAGCGACTCCTGCTGTGGATCAGCTGGCACCTGTGCCCGAGGGCAGCGGGGGCATGAGGTGCGATGCCCTGGCAGGAAGGGGGCACACTGTTCTGGCCTCCCCCCTGGGATTAGGCGAGATGTCACGATCATGGGACAGGCCAAAAAAATATGCCTGGGTTTACCAGGCTGGGAGAGGGGAAAAAAACAGGAATAAAAACAGATTAAAAAATATCAAGAATGTATTCCTGTCGACATTTACATTGGTAACTGGAGTGAGCACTGGGTTGAACAGGGCATCTGGGCAGTCCTATTAGCTGTGTGTTCTGTGCTGCTGAGCCAAATTTCATACAGATCAATTCATCTAATGCATTTCAGACTTGCAGTAGCAGCAACTAGATAGAATGTTTTTGTTGCTTAATGATGCCTTTGTTTGGATAGATTGGACAGCCGGTGTTTTCAATAATGGCTATGGGTGAGAAAGTGGCCGTCATCTCGAGCAATATCCTTTAAATTGTCATTTATGTGTGTTTGATGCTGAAAGGGGAGCCGGTGATGTTGTTTCCCAGTCGATATGCTCAGGACGGCCAGGCTTGTGCTCTGTCAATGGACAGTAAAAAAACAAAAAAAAAAAAAAATAAATAAATAAAATGAACACCAAGGTTTTTACATTCAGTGAAGTCGTTTCATCCTTTCCTTCTCGTTTTAAAACAACGGTAAAACTTAGTAGGTGTTTACAAACACGTCTCCATTAAAGTGAAATTTTTAATAAATAGGACCTGATATTGTGCTCAAAAATTATGATTGTTTGAAAGCCTGAAAGTATGAATTTTATGGCTGCCACTTTAAAGTCCTGAACAATTTTTTTTCCCCAATTATGTCTTTTAAACAAATCTGGTTTACCTCGTGGAGGGCTTGATGAATTGCCTTATGGTTGCAGTTTTTCTAATACAGCTTTTTTCAGTGGCAGTCATCAGGCCACTCAGAGCCACAGTTGCGTACGCTAGATTGCATTTGTGTCAAGGACGTGTCCTCATTACGAAAAGGCAGAGCTAATGCTGCCATTAACGCGTGCAAATACGATTTTGCATACTTAGACACTTTATAGTGCTGCTTCATTTTCCCCATCGTAACGACTGCACGTGTGCGAAAGATTAGCCTTGGAGCAAACAAGACTCTTCTGTGACTCGGAAGGGGTGCGACAGAACTGCAGGAATTTTAAAACGGAGGCATCGCTGCTGCTGATTCCCGGTCAGGGCCTTTTTCCTCCGGGTACTCCGGTTTCCTCCCACAGTCCACAGGCACGCAGGTTTCGGCTAATTGGAGAGTCTAAATTACCCCCTAGGTATGAGTGAATGAGTGAATGGTGAGTGACTGGTGTGTGTGCCCTGCGATAAATTGGCGGCCTGTCCAGGGTGTATTCCTGCCTCTCACCCCAATGCATGCTGGGTTAGGCGCCAGCACCCCCCGTGACCCTGACCAGGGTAAGCGGGTATAGATGATGGATGGATGGATGGATGAACGTGGCTGCTGGTGGCTGAGGGAACCTTACACCCAAATGGCAATAGAAGCGCTTTTCTTTTCATCACCTGCCCTGTCTGTTCTGTGGCAGCCCTCTTGGGTTTACTTCTCAGGTACCTGTTGACTTTTCAAGTGGCCTTTGCAGTGAATTTCGAGCTCTTAACGCGTGTGTACGTTGCGTATGTAAATTCGCCGTTTAATTAGAATCGATGTTAAGAACCGCTTTTTTTCTTTTTTAGTGCCGAGTCGCCTGTCAGTCCAATTAAAAACGATTGTTATTTCTTCAGTGACGGCCATGGGAGAGAGCACTAAGCAAACCCCTCGCCTTTATTAACTAGCGTCTCCGGGTCCCATAGCAGGCAGGTGGGTCGGTCACGATAAATTCTGTCTTGTAGATTTTTTAGTCTTTGCGTGCCGAAATGTCCCGGCAGGAAAGGTTGAGAAGAGTCAATAACAAGTGAGAGGAGCCGTAAATTTAGTTTTTATTAGCACCCGCCCCCGCGACCGTCTCAAAGTTGTCGCACGCGCGCGCGTGTACCGAGTCGAGCACGCCGCACTTTCGAGCGAGTGGCGAGTGGCCTGGCTGGCGGCACGTTCCGGAAAGTGCATCATGCTAATTGGGAAAGGTGCCGTTGTCCGTTTCGAGCAGAGACCGATGTTCAGCTTGCCAACGATAAGAGCTCGCCGTTTTGTTATTTTATCGCATGTTGTGTTGCTGGTATGCGTTGCAGGAGAGTTGTCGGTATCAGGTCTTGACTGTAGGCTCTTGGTTGCCTTTGGAGTCTGTTATTGGCGTTTCTCTACACAGGAACCACAGCTGTGCCAGTGAAAGTCAAGGAAGCCATTATGAGGCAGCGAAATACGGGAGAAAACATACACACATACATGCATAGCATTTTGCTTCTGTGCACATTTGACATTTTCCACTGGTTTGCTCTGTGGTTTTCTGCAGGTAAACTAGTGCTAATTGGATATCTACTATGATCTACTTGGTACTGGCAATGTCCTCATTAATTCATGCTTGTTTACTAATGGTGATTAACATCATTTCATTAGTTGACATATCCAGTTTGTGTATCCTTAATGGGCTCATAATTACATGTCTTGCAGTTGTGGAGGTGTAATCATAATCAGTTGTCCTGTCCAGGTAAATAACACGCATGCCATGCAGTGAACACACTGATGTAGGCATCGTTGGCTCAAACATTGTTTCTTTCACCCATGAGCACAAGAGCATTTTAAGAGTTTTGAATGTGTGGCCTTTTATTTTATTTTTTTTACCCTCTTTCTCTAGGAAAGTTTTCGGAAAAGCGAATCTACTTTCCCCCCTTTTAAGACATTAGGTACAGGCCATTAGCTCCGGGCGCGAAACCCGCTCGGAAAATGTATAATGCAGTGTGAAGCGACCGGCGCAAATGCGTCCGCCAGCGCAAATGCGTCCGCCAGCGCAGCGCGACGGACGGAAAAGCTCTTCAGCGCGTGTGACCCGCCGTCGCGATTCTCCCGGTGACGTGTCCGCCGGCCCGAATTCCGCACCAGAGTGCAGACGCGGGTTGCCATGGCGAACGCGCGCGCACGCGGGGGGGACACGCACGGCGGAATGAACGCCGCCGCCGCCGCCGCCGCGAAAGGTTGTTCTGGGTCCCGTCATAGCAACTGCCTCCGTGACAACCGGCACGCGGCTCCACTCCGCGGCTCCACTCCGCGGCTCCACTCCGCGGCTCCACTCCGCGGCTCCACTCCGCGGCTCTTTCGTTCCTGACCCGGCGGCGTTTATTTTTACCGCGTCGGGTGTCCCGCGCAGGGCAGCGAGGGCCGTTCCGCTTTTCTTTACAGAAGTGGCGCATCGACCACTTTCCTCCTGCGTGAGCTAACCTGAGTGTGACAGCGCCAGTAAACGCTGCCCAGCGTCGCTCAAAAGGCTGCAGCATACCCCCGCAGGGTTAGCTGAGCTGTTTATAGTAATTCAGTCATTTAAAAAAAATAAACTGATAGATAAATTTATAACGAAATACTTCTTTGCCAACTACGTAACATATATAAAATGGAAAATATCCTTTTGGCTCATTGACTTGTATGATGACGCCTAACCGAGCATTATTAATCCTAAGAATACAGATGTAAAAGATGCAAAGTGGTATGAAAGTGTCTCTCTCATAAATCTCCTATCTGGCCCGGGCTGCAGCGTAGCTGCTTGGCTTCGCCGCCTTTTTGCTGCGGGCACGCGGTGACTTTTAATAAGGAACACGATGACCTCGTGCCCAGACCGTCTCCAAACCTCTCTCCTTTTCTTTATGTGTGAAAGCTACGTAAATGTAGCACTTATGGAAAGTGGATGGTAATGCATAAAAGGTGTGTGTGTGTGTGTGCATGTGTGCGTGCGCTTGCTTATTTATGCCTTTGACAGCACTGGGTACATTCACTAAAATGGTGAATACATTTTTTTTTTTGGTTCTGCTCTGTTCTGTTCAGTTGTACCTGTGAATCTGGCTCTCAATTTCCTGTGATAAAATATGCAATAGCGGGCCTCTTTGTTGGTTTTTTTTTTTTTGCGATAGGTATCTGTGGAAAAGGCACTGGAAAGGCAGCCAGGTTAGCGTTCTCGCTGTTTTTATTTCCTGAAATTGACCCGGAATCTGTTTCCCGAGGAATCTGACGGCTGCGGAGGCGAATTATGTGAATAATTTAGCCATTTGCCTTTCCCCTCACCACACAGCACAAATAGCACTGGCGGCCATTTTTATTCAGATTATCCAACTGTCACTGTGACCGACGTGAGGTTAGGGCGTCCTTCAGTAAGTCACCATTACCCGGGAAACGTTCCCTCACAGATTTTGGTTTTTATAAATATATCACTGCTTATGTAAGCACTGTGAACCGCGGTTGCCTAGCTTGAGGACGATTGATTTTTAATGAGCTGTTTAGGGTTTTATTTTTTTTTTTTAATGGTGAAGGTTGTGCTGACCGGTGTGCTGTTCCTAATTTTAGTTTCCAGAGAGGACTCCAGCCAGTCCCTGGCATCCTGTTTGGCCCTCCTGCACTCCCCCATAGAGCCCTCTTCAGACAAGGTCCTGGGCAGAGAACCCCGCGGAACAGAGTCCTCCCACAGGTATGTGCCTTCCCAGAATGCAACTCTTCGGAATCTCGTTCCATATTCACAGTCTTCTGTGCTTGTCCATAGTTTGCCTTGCAGATTACTTTTTTTTTTTTTTTTTTTTAACTGAAGCCGTCTGTTGGCGGTGGACCGATGGTACACTATCGCGGAGACGAGGGGCCCTTATATGAAATCCTTACATGAGCAGGACAGAGTTATAATGACTCTGATAATGATAATAAGTTATTAATAAACAGTGGACAATGCCTTATTTACGGTCTGTTTTTGCACAGTCTGGCTGCTTGCGGTCTGGACAGCAAATGGCGGTACTTTCTGGAATACCTTCACAGCACAAAGGTCATCTCTTTTAGAGGGTAGTCTGTGTCATTAATTTTGAGAAGCAATTTAAAGAAAGCTTTACTTCTCTACTTTTGTATTTTTCGCACAGCATTTTTAAAATTAATTTCAGGTGCCTACCTGTTTCATTTAAGAAACTTTAAGTAAAGCCTCCTTGAAATGGTTCCTCCGTGTAAATGGAATCCAATTATGTTCAATGCGGCATTGAGGCTCTTCGCAGTCCAATTTAGCCTGCGCTTGCAGGTTTGAAAATCCTTTGTTTTTCAAGAACAAACGTTTCCTGGGTTGGGCTGCCATTTCGAGCTCGGAGATTGATTGTTAATAAAGAGGTTACGGCACCTCTGCATTCACAGTTCTGAGGCCAGACACGGCCAGCTCTGAATAAATAAAAGGATTTCTGTAAGTTCGGTAATTTGTCTTGCATTTTTTGGCCTTTCGTGGCCTATGTACCTCGCCACTCCAGCAGAAATGCAGTTTAACGTTGGTCTGTTCCTCCGGCCGCTCTGGTGGAGGGAGTTAACCTTGGTGTCCTTGGAAATGAAGAATGGGGAAAAAAAAACAAAAAAACAGTTCCTCTGTGTCTGGCCTCCTATCATCCCTGTTACATCTAATTATCTGCTTTGTCCTAATTATCTGAATTCTTTTCTTTCCCCTGCCCTCTGTGATTGACTCAGGTCATCACTGCACATGAGAATCGAGTTCTTGGCTAATTCACCGGGTTAAATAAAGGTAAATAAAAGGAAAAGTAAATAAGCAGGTTTTACACGTATAAAATTCTCAGCATCCTTCTCTTCATCTGACATACAGCAGAATGTCCTGCTGTATGTAAGATGAACTGGCTGTGCTGTCCAGTGTTTGTGTGTGTTTTTACCCACCGATTTTCCTGCTGCTGTAAACTGCTTTAATAAAAGCTGTGGATGGCCAGGTCCCAACGTGACCTGGGCTTGCTTTGTGGAACAATGGATTTTAAATCAAGCAAATTATCCATCGTCTGTGTGAAGCACTTCCATTCTGCAGCGCTGACATTCATAATGAACAAAAATTGACTTTTGGAAACATGCCAAAAAAGCTACAGAATTTTCATGGGTGTAGTAAAGTTTGGAAATTCAGTTTCTAACCTGAAAAGGGTGGATATTCCAGTGCTGATGGACACAGTTAGCTGCAGTAATTAGGGGGAGATGCAGATGTGGGGGGAGATGCAGGTGTGGAAGGTGATGGAGGATGCTATTCTTGTGCGGGAGAAGGTAGGTCAGCGGCCTAACGCCACTGGCTAATGCTGGCTGGAGGTATGGGTCGGTGCTCTACAGGAATAACACGCTGAAGTCAATGATTGGTGCAGGAATAGTGCGCTGAAGTCACTGATTGGTGCAGGAGTAACATGCGCTGAACTCTCTGATTGGCTGGAGGTATGGGACGGAACTCCACAGGAATATTGTGCACTGAAGTCTCTGTTTTCCTCCAGGCTGTTCCCCCTGTGCTCAAGCTGTGCTCAGTGGGCGTGGCTGGGACTGTGTCACTTGTTTCGTGATGTAGGCCTGTGCTAATATGGGGCTCAGTACAGCCTTTAGTGAATCTGTCAAAGCTGCACTAATGCATTGTGTATAACTCCAGACTGCTTAATGAGGCCCCAATTATGGAAAAGTACATATACATTTTTTGTAAATGTTGGATGAACATTCATGCACAGACACCACTATAATATATGATGTATAAAAATTTATGTTTATGTATTTATGCAAATTATTTTATTGGGGGGAGGGGGGTGGGGAAATTAGCTCAGGAGGTAGAGCGGCTATCTGGCAATTGGAGAGTTGCCGGTTTGAATCCTAAAAAGTGTCAAAGTGTCCTTGAGTGAGACACCTGACCTCTAACAGCTCCCGACAGGCTGGTTGGCACCTTGCGTGGCTGCCTTTCAGCGCTGGTGAGTGACTGTGTGGGTGAGTGAGAGCCATTCACTGTAAAGCGCTTTATGCTTCTGTAGCTGATGGAAAAAGCACTATGCAAATGCAGTCCATTTCCATCATATATATATATATATATATGTATAAGGCTGCTTACATATTTTTCTTTGTTTACCCGTTTTTCCTGGTAACTGTGAGGCAGCTGTGCTGTAGGTTTGGTTCCTGGGTGGTGCCCAGTCCCTTGTACTGCATCAGTAAATATCCAGCTGTATGAATGGATTCCATGTTAATATAAAAGCTGAGTAAGTGACTCTTGGTTAAGAGCGTGTGCTTAAATTCCTGTAATAAACCGTAATGCAGCGTAATGCGTCTAATATCAATAAATAGGCCCGTGTGATTTATGACGAAGTGCACCGACAGTGCCAGAAGATGAGTAATGATATACCTTCAGCAAAGCCGCTTCTTAACCAATCACGTCCCGCAGATCAATCGGTCGCGTTCGCTCGGCCTCCAAGTCACATGACGCTCGGGCAAGGTATATACGTGTAAATCAATGCAGTGTCACAACCTCACGGGGAGGGTTAAGATCCACAGCTGCACGGAGCCATCAGTCACTGTTGAAGTAAACCTGTTTCGCGTGGTGACACAAGAACACCCAAATCCTGTTAGCCTTTAGAGGCTTGTTGCTCTTCACAGGTAATTAATATTAGCACCTTTCATTTCAGATGGTTGTGTAAATATTTAATACATTAAACATTTCTGTATTTCAGTCGAGTTTTGTTTCTCCCAAAAAGGGCTGGTCTTTGGCATATTGATAAAACATGTACGCAGAAGGGTAGGGAGTGTTCATTATAAATCTGAAACTTATTGAAGCTTATTTTTAAGCATACGATATCCCATGGAATGATTCTGTGATACAGAATCAACTTCTTCTCTCACCATTTTTCATATTTCCCTGCATGAGAAGCTCCATCAGTAAGTGTTCTGTCTCCCCGGTCGCAGGTTCCAAAGAATCACAGGGTAAACAAAATAAACCAAAAGGTCATAATTCTAAAGGAAATGAACTGGAAAAGGGTATCATGGCATATCAATATGAAAACAATTTTGCGACTCTGTAAACCCTTGAAGTGCAGTGAGTTTCTGCGGAATAAATAATGTGTTTGAAATTATTGAGTCCATGAATCAGTGTGCAAAAGAATGTTGCGAAAAAAGTAATTTTATTCAAATAAATTTTCTCTCGCCCGCGAGTGGTTTATTTTGAGTATTTACTGCTGATTTATATTTCGGGAAACACTCAATGAATGTGCAGTGTTCTTGCTGCAATTTTTCTCAATTTCAATCTGTTTTTGGGAAGAAATGCGGTTTTCTTCAAAAATTAAACAAAAACAGTATGCATTCAAGCTGGATGACGTGATTTTACAGTGAAGTGTGTGTGTGTGTGCGTGCGTGCGTGCGCGCGAAGAATGGTCTAGAAGAGGCTGACTAACATATGGTCTGTCTTCCTTGTTTTCACATGGTTTAGTTGTTTGTTTATTTTTCTTTGCAGCCCAGTGATTGACAGGGATTGATTCATATTTTTTTTTTACCATTCCAGCTAATGTTCTTTCGGCGGTGATAATTCATTCTGAAATGCGTAATTATTTCCGAGTTTGCATTCCCTCAAAATGGAAGGAATCGCAAAAAATAGACATGTCTGCTTTGAGCAGTGATTGTCTGTACATTCGTTCTGAAATAATGGAGCTCACAAAGTATGAGGTAAAGGTTTTTTTTTTTTGTTTTTTTTTTTTGAAGTTCATCGTGTTTAATGTTTCCGGTGGAAAAAGAAAGAGGGCACGTAAACCACGTGGAGCTTTTTCTTTTTTGCGTGTGGAAAGAGAGGCTGTGCATGCTTGCCTGTCCGCAGTAGTTCCTGAACTGCTCGTCTGGCGATGCAGTGTATTCGCGGAACGCGGGCGGGGGGGGGGGGGGGGGGGGTCGGGTTAGGGGCTCTGCCCGACGGTGCCCGGCTAAGTGTGAAGATTTATTATCCTTGGGAGACAATCTGGCCTGTTTATGCCGAAAATTCATCATCTGCTGAAGAGCCTGCCCCGAGCAGCTCCTGCCGGCTAATTTGCTGGGATCTGAGCCACAGGCGTGTAGTTCTGCAGAGACAGGCCTCTGACTGGTGGAGACCCGGAGACGGCGCTAACGTGCTAACTCTCCGCGCGCTAACGAGTAAACCGCTGAGACTGTGGAGCGACGCAGGCTCTCTATAAACAGCCAGTGATAGAGACAGCCCTCTGACTGGTGGAGACCTGGCGACGGCGCTAACGTGCTAACTCTCCGCGCGCTAACGAGTAAACCGCTGAGACTGTGGAGCGACGCAGGCTCTCTATAAACAGCCAGTGATAGAGACAGCCCTCTGACTGGTGGAGACCCAGAGACAGCGCTAACGTGCTAACTCTCCGCGTGCTAACGAGTTAACTGCTGAGACTGTGGGGAGATTCAGGCTGTCTATAAACACCGGGTGATTAGAAACAGTCCTCTAAGTACAGGGAGGACGGTTTCTTTGTGCGACTGCGGACGTCACGGCATCGCTGTCATACCACGGTGACATTCCTCCGATCGTAGGCCACAGGCCGCTAAACGGTTTGTTGACAGAGAGAGAGTCGTCTGAGTGCATGGTGGTGGGCAGAGGCATTACTCATGGCCCGAGTGGGCAGGCGACGGCATTCATCCGGCTGTTTAGCCACGGAAATAAGCTGCAGAGGGGAGGTGTGCTTGATAATGTGTCATCCGTCCCCACCGTGCACTGTTCCGTCTGCTGTTTCCATAGGAACAGTTAGACTCTCATCCTCTGAACTTCCAGATCCTTCCTGTCAGGCTCCGGATCGCAGTGAAGCCGTAAATAAGCCAGGCTAAAAACTGTACCCTTCCCCTGCTCTCTGTTTCCCCCTCGCTGTAAATAATGGCGGCCAGTTACCGAGATCTATAACTGATCATCTGTTACAACCATTAAGACGTATTTTATGCCTTCTAGATGAGGCCTGGTAAACGATCAATCCTCTCCCTCAGTGCGCGCGGCCATTGAATTTCCTGACTTGTTAAAAGAGCCGGCCTGTATTTCATCGACTGCACCGTGGGCCTAATCGTCAGGCGGAGGCCATTAAGGCCGTCTTCCCATGATGCAGTGGAAGCGGCCGCCCGTTCTTCACCGGTCGCGTTCGCCAAGTGCGTTCGCCAAGTGCGTTTGGCGGTTCCCCTCGGTCGCGCCCCCCCGCCCCCCCCCCCCCCCCACGCGTCTGTCGTCAATAACGACCGCCGGCTTCTCTTCGTCTTACCGCGTCGGTCCGTCTGGGCACCGTTCCTTTTTCTCTTCCTCTCAAAGCGCTGGTTTACGGTCGCGGTATGACGGAGTGCGTTTCCCTCCGAGCCGAACGGCACCGTTTGCCGGGCCGGACGAGGTGAAGCCGAGGCGACCGTGCGGACCGAGCGACCGCGAGCCGGGCGCCGAATTTAAATTCCGCCGATTTGCTGTTTACGTATCGTTTTAATCAGCACTGCCCGTTAACATGCTGACAGACAAAAACAAGGCACTCCTTTCATTGTTAAATGGATGGAAGTCGGGGAAAAAGCAGTCTGCTTAATTAGCATATTACTAAACGGTCTGCAACTGTAAAGTCCAAACTTTTAGAAGTCGTGGTCTGTTATTAAAATCCATAAAGCATTTATTCGTATTGAGCCTACTGTGCTGGGTGTGTCGGCTAAATTAAATCAAAATGCTGTGAAAAACTATTAGGAGGTCCTGGAAAATGAAATGGAAGTGTATGTTGGCCCAGATAGTATTTCTGTTTCTGTGCACTGAACATAACTGACCAGGATATTTTCTCCCACATTTGCTCATAGGAAAGGAGGTGCTTTGAAGTGCATGCTCCATTTCCTGGGAAACAACCTTACAAGTGATGGGAAGTGGTTTTGAAGGGTAACTGAAGCCGGAAAGTAATAGTCCACGATCACAGTACAACCCGGGACCCGTGAATCTTACTGTGTCTGTTGCTTTGGAGCCGTGATTAAATATGCAATTTGATTTTCTGTCTTCATTCCATCATAGGAATGCAGCCATTGGTAAAAGCTTTAGAAAATCAAAGAGTTAAGGTATTCACAAACTGTACTATTGATCAAGGGTGCCAGAGTCATTTTCAGGAATTACATTTTTTAAAATGTTTTTGTTCTTGCCTGTCAAATTTGCAATGTCTGAGGAAAATCAGCAGGGAAACCGAATCGGTTGCTGCGCTGGCGGTCCTCTCCGCCATTTTCATTTCTTTTCCGGAGGGCGCTTTGTCTTTATTAATTACCGGCGCCGTTCTCCAGCGCCCCGCTCGTTCCCGCGAACTCGGAAGCGGCGGAATAACACACAATTAGCGCTGGAGTGCGGCCTGACAACATCGAGACCTTTTGAAATGAATTTGAATCTGCTCGTTTGAGCCAAACGAAGGGTGTAATGTCCGCGAATTGGCTACGTCAATACTTAAATGAGCGAAGTGTTCCCCAACGTCTTTAAAACCCCCGCGTCACCGCGGCCGTGCGTCTGCAGTTCAGACCTCCACGGGTGCAGCAGGCGGCGAACAGCTGCGTAAATCTTCACCTCCACCTGCGCAGCTCGGCCAGTTGTTAAGGAGCAGTGAGTTTGCTCCTGCAGCCGTGGAAACGGCATTCGAAACGGAATGCCACTGGGGTGGTGATTAAAAAAAAAAAAAAAAAAAAAAATCTGTTTATTTACACGAGATCCACGTGTGAACAAAATGGACTCCGTTTCGCACGCGCTCAGTCCGGTTTCTGGAATACCTCGGTGATGGCACCTGAGAACGCGGTGACAAAGTCCCGGGACCCAACCCGGAATTAGGTGCACCGGGAGGCGGTACAGGCGCAACGAAAGTGCCCGAGGCCTCTTTGTGCTACCGCCTAATCCCTGAGCTGGTGCAGATGCAGCGGTGGAAATTTAGGGCTAAGTGAACCGTAGGGGAGGTGCCACTGCGAGAGGATGTTCCAGAACGGGCGCCTGTGCTGCTCTCCAGTCCCGAACTGGATGCGCAGTGAGAGAGGGACGGTTGTTTTAATCAAATCCACAGTTATAGCCAGAGGGAAGAGGAGGTACATTAGACAGCAGAACCAAGCAAAAAAAGAATGTCTTTAATTAGTTTGTTACTGTTTTACATTTTCATATGCAATATGCTGTTAGATGAACAACGTATGCCATGAATATTGCTGCAGGAATATTTTATGTCAATGTATGTTGTTCATTTGACCATTGAATTTCTCATGAATTTTTTATTAGAAATGCTGATTAGAAATGAAAGTTATTGCAAAGTATTTCTTTTATGTTCTGTTGTTATAATTTTTTTTTTTTTTTTTTTAATCAGGGGAAAACCGATGCTGGTAACTCTATACATTCGGTGGTCCTTATTCACATTTAGTAATTGTATAAATGTTGTGTACCCTTTTATGGATCTGAGTGCACATTTAAAACCAGTGTATTATATGAATTAATGTGATGCTTTTAATCTGTGAAGCTTGCTCATGTTGTGGAGCATGTACGTCTATCACGAAATAATGCAGAACATTAAGCAGCGGGTGAAGTCCATCAAAATTATTTATTTATTTTCTTCAGAGGCAAATCACCAACAACAACAAAAAAAAAAATTAATTCTGAAGTGCTCTCCATATCCTCATTGTCTTATTGTCACAGGGGCTGTGTTGCATATGAATAATTCTGGTTGTTGAGGGCGTCTTGTAGGAATAGCAGAGATGTTGTAGAGGCAGGACAGAAATCACCCAGAGAGGAGGTAATTGAATCTGCAGGATATGATCTGTGTACGCTTGAGCTGAGACCGAGACAGAGACAAGTCCTGATGGACACTACGCGGTGGCGCAGAGTAAGATATCATAATAAGCACCTCTCCTGGGTGCATGAGTAACCAACGTTCTGGTTTCCCCCCCCCCCCCCCCCTTTGTTTCTATAAATTTGGCGCCCAGCATGGGGGGGTTGAACATGTCCAGTTCCCTCCCTAATTTGGAATATCCAGCTGCCTGTTTGTACCCGCGCTCATTTGCTATCGCCACTGCCGATTTGGGAGAGTGAAGACATCCTCGGTTCTCCTCTGAAAGGCGCGCTGTCACCAGCCTGCTTATTCTCAGACCCGAGCCCACGGCCAGGCTCTCCTAGAGTAGGGTTCGAGTCCCACGGCCAGGCTCTCCTAGAGTTGGGTTCGAGTCCCACGACCAGGCTCTCCTAGAGTTTGGTTCGAGTCCCACGGCCAGGCTCTCCTAGAGTTGGGTTCGAGCCCCACGGCCAGGCTCTCCTAGAGTTGGGTTCGAGTCCCACGGCCAGGCTCTCCTAGAGTTGGGTTCGAGTCTCACGGCCAGGCTCTCCTAGAGTTGGGTTCGAGTCCCACGGTCAGGCTCTCCTAGAGTTGGGTTCGAGTCCCACGGCCCAGCTCTCCTAGAGTTGGGTTCGAGTCCCACGGCCAGGCTCTCCTAGAGTTGGGTTCGAGCCCCACGGCCAGGCTCTCCTAGAGTTGGGTTCGAGCCCCACAGTCAGGCTCACGTAGGGTTGGGTTTGAGACCCACAGTCCGGCTTACATAGAGTTGAGTCATTGTGTATGTGACCCTTGGCACAGGGGGGGGTCATGAGAGAGCGATGAAATGCAGACCCCCCCCTGACTGTCTGCACCCGCCCGTTCCCTGGGAAACACAACCGCCAGCTGCGGGTCGCCCTGCGGACAAACTGGCCCCAGTCAGCTCTGGTCCGGTGGGTTCTGGTGGGTTGGGGTCGGAGACCGTGAGGCTCATGCGCACTCCACTTCCATCCGCCCCGAAGCCGAGAAGCAACCCCCCTGTTAGCGAAGGGAAATAAAGGCCGGATCAGCTGTCCCGCGCGCAATCCACAGCATTATCGGCTAATAACGGCCGAATCTGAGAGCCAGCGTGGCGTCCGCTGCGGATCAGCGCCTCGTCCTCGCCGGTGATCAGGCCCGGAGTTTTCCTTCGCGAGGTTTCACAGCGAAATGGGTGTTGAAGAGGACGTGTGATCTCGGCTAGCGGCTAACGGAGGAGAGGGCCACCTGTGGGGGGAAAAAAAAAGGAGAAGACCTGGAAGAAAAGGGCCGGTCTGACCGAGCGTACCGTACCGCAGCGAGCGTTTGGCGGTGGGGGTGTGACAGCCGTGCTCAGCTTTCCAGTCTGAACCAAAGTCATACCAGAGAACAGCGTCAGCAGCTCTAGTGCAGAAACACAGGCAAAGTGTGATACAGGATGGGAGGGTTTTTTTATTTTTATTTTTTTTTAAACTTTTTTTAAGCATAAGACTAAAGAGATGGATTTACATCATGATTAAAAAAATATATATTTTTAGAACGTCTCTGTTTTCAGGACGCGATGAGGCAGGTTTATTGCATAACGTGGGGGGGAGGGGGGGCGTTTCACGATGATGTGCCTGCCGCCTGTTTTTAACATTTTGAAGTTTCGGGACAAGCAGGAATTCTGCTGGCAGAAAAAGCTAATGATCTGGCTGGGGCTATATTGGAATAATTAGCTCGCTCAGGTAGGACGACGTTGGCCTATTTAGTGCTTTTGCAGGCAGGGAGACAGTAGAATTATAAAGTCTGCTCGGCGCACTGTTTAATGGGAGTGCACAGAGACTGCGGATGGGGATATATATATATATATATACACACACAGTAGCTCCATTTTTTTTTATTTTTAGTTTTTTGTTTTTGCCGAGTCCCTCGCCGCGGCATTGTTGTGGTCTAATTGGAGAGTGGACAAAATGAAAATTTGGGGCTGTCAAAAAACAAAAGGCGCTCCTGTCACGCGTTCAGAGGGGGAGCGAGGCGCGCGCGGGCGGCGTTGTCTTTTCCCAAAGTGTCCGGTGTGAGAAACGCCCCCCACCCCCCGGGGTGGGGGGGGGGCTGTGCTTTTACGCTCGGCCCTGTGAGAGAGATCAGCGTCCGGTACCCCCGAGACCTGTAACCTCAGGCCGTCGAGACCCCGGCTGGCTTGGGACCTCCGCAACAGTTTATGTTTTATTAGATTTTAATAACCGTCATCGTCAAGGCGTGCTGGCGTCCCTGCGGCGAGCCCGTCCTTTCGCGTCGTTAACGGATTGGCGGTAAAAGCTGACGCCATGTTTCTGAGTAACCTTGCCAAGGTGTAACATGCAGGGGGGGGCGGGGGGGCGGGGTGGAAACAGAGGCCCAGCAGCCAATCCCTGTGGGACGTGATGCCTCACTCTAGTGAGTTCACAGGACAGTGGTTTAATCGACATGAAATGTCATTCGCCCGCCAGATATGCTCTGAATCCCAATTTTGTGCAGATGATGCAAAAGAAGCATGAAGGGAAATATAGCTGCGGTGTTGTTTTCAGGTCTCACAGAAGGCTGTAAGTCATGTGACTCGGATGAAAGCCTGCTTTGATTTGTTTTCGCAAATTTGATGAAATTGAGGTAAGGTTGTTGTGTTGCGTCAGTTTCTCCCGATTTCTGAAAGAAAAGGCATCCTTTGTAGTGGTGATATTTAGGGGCCCCTCAGGATTTCCTGTTATTGCGTTATAGAAACAATCCGGATTATGCCTACTGTGCCAACAGGAAATTAAAGTGTACAGTAGCAAGATCATTGATGTGGATACGATATACATCTAATGCTGAAATTGGCGACCAATTGTCCAGGGTCAGCCCATGGCTAGCTATGATTCTTTCATATTTAATGAAAAAAAACTGTTGCTAACCTAAGCAAGCTACCTATGTTTACAGTTGCTGACTTGTTTTGTTGCCATGGTAATAACTGTTTGTCCTTGTCAGGGAGCGTGAGCTACAGTCGACGGCAGAAATGATTTCTCAGCTCAGTTCCACACTGTTGCTGCGACAGTGGTACAGCTGGGCTGGGCTGGGCTGAGCTGTCTAACTAGCGAGATATATTTCACAACATTGCACTTTTTTTTCCCTCCTCAAGAGAGACGCTGAAACTTTTCAGAAGAAAGTGTGTTCTGTTTCTGCATTAAAAATTAAAAATCAACAATTCCCTCTCGTCTTTTCAGAAAGTCTAAATCCTGGTGCCTTTTTCCCCTCAGTCATATTTTATTAATGTTCACCATCTAGCCATAGCAGCCCCTGTAATGTCATACGCCCGTACGTATTAGAAACGTTGCTTTATGGTTAATAGTCGGGTCCAGCAGTTCAGTTTCATTACTGCTGTGGCAGGGCAATTTCTTGATTCTCTACTGGAATTCACAAATCTGCAACAGATTGAGGTTTTATATAAATATAACATGATGAAGATGACATCGCACTGGGACGTGTTTCATAAATACTGAGATGTCAGTCCCACCTCTGAAAATGAGAACATTTCGAATCTGGAGAGTGTTTTTTTTTTTTTTTTTTCCTTTTCTGTAATATACACCCAACTAATTTGCAACTTGCGCAAATGTGGACTTCTACCATGAGGCTCATTGAAGGAAAACCATGAGATTTTACCCGTATGGAGAAGCAGGCCTTTGAGGTGTTGTGGAGGAATATGCATCATACAAATTGGTCTTCCATATTTATTTAATAAATTATTTATTTATTTGGTTGTTTATTGTAAGCAGATTGATGCTTTAGAGGTGAAATTTTCTCATCGTAAGACTTAAACTAAATCTTTAAATACACAAGCTTTTAATGTGTTCAGAATTATTATTTCCTTTCAATCCAAGATGATCAACAAGAGTCCATTTTTGACATGCATTCACTTATTAAAGGAAAGTAAATTTTGTGCAGTTTCACTAAAATTTGCATAAATGCTGTTTAGTTGGTTCTAAAAGCTTGGAAACCTCAAACAGTACCAAATTACTTTTGTTAAGAATATCCTCATAATTGTATGCATGTGGTCCCTGATTTAAGTGATAAGTGCTTGGCATTGTGTTGAAGCCCACGCCATTTTCCAAAACCAACATTAATATTTGAACTTTAATTGCAAGCCGTATAAAGCTGCAGGAGTTTGGTCTTTAATGCTTAGTAACAGCACGTCGCAATTAGACTTTGAAAATTCAAGAGAGCCAGTTTGTGAAAAAAGTTAGTAAAGCTGTTTGAGGTTCTTTCCCCATGCAATGCAGCGCCTTTTGTTTCCTGGAAAATCGGCCTGCCTTCATGGCACTCTGGTTTTGGCCAGAAACTCTACACTCAAATGACCTTGGGTTGCCCTTGGAAACTGATGGAAAAGTAGTGGATCACAGGGACATTTTCTACTGAAAAAAAGTCCAATTAAAGTCTTAATTTAGCATTTCTGAGGTTCTGACTGAGGCCGAACCTTCAAGTGATGGACTTAATTAACAAAGTCCTTAGTTCCAAATGAGTAGCACTTCATCAAAGGTGTTTATCAAACCTTGCAAATGCATATCGGTTATGGGAATCACTGATGTGAAATAATGAATATTTTCTTCCAACAATAAACAATAAGGATGCATAATCCCCCAAGGGCCAGATGACTGTAATACAGCAGTAATGATCTGGGTGTGCGTGCGTAAAATATACCTGCAATTACAAAAATACATACGCTTGCATATGTATACACACGTGCACTTAAACATATCGCCTTCAGTGTAGTAATCATCTTTGACATCTCTGAAGTGATGTCTTTCAGACGCTTTCTTCCACTGGTTATTATCTCTGAGAACTATTGAGGAAGAGGGATTTTTTTTTTCTGTCAGATTTTCATTAAGGAAGAAACACCTTGAAAGCAGGGTATCAAGATGCAGGGTGAGAGGGATACAAGTGTTTGACATTTTTTGTTTCTAATTATTGAAGCCATTTTGAGCTGATTACGGTGTACGGGGCAGCCGCTCTCATCTTGGCTGTGTTAGGAGAGGCTGAGCCTCACTGTGTGATAAACCCTGTGCTTTGTGGAAGACTTAATGAAGCTGAGGTCGCAGAAGTACCTGTCTTTACCATCAAGTTGCCTTCCGTGTGGAATACCCTTCATTATGTTTCGAAGTCGATAGCTCTAATAGACAGGGAACAGGAACACTCCTGCGCTCTTAGATTAATTGATTTAAATAAATACTTGGGAGTTGATTTTTTGGAGTGGCTGGTTTACCTTGAGATGGGGGGATCATCTTCGCTGATTGTGTTTTTTTTTGACACCTGGCAGAAAAGAAAAAACAACCAAAAAAAACTAATTTGCATATATTATGTGAGGAAAGCCAGCAGATGCGTGGGTAATATGTAGGGTGGGTGACGGTTTTCTGCTTTCCATATGGTGAACCTCCACCGGAGTTTCAGGATTTTTAGCAATTATTTGGGCTGATTCCTCAAACATTACAGCACAGGCCTTTGAGGTCGGTTTATGATGTCATTATTTGGTCTGAGAAGCCTGAGAATCGTTACTTCCGCTGGCATGCGCTCGGAGAGAAGGTCTGGTGCCCTGGTTTGACCGTGACGTTTTTTTTGTTTTTTTTTCCGCTTACAGGGACGGACCCCCACGGGAGCCCAGGCCCACCTCCCTGCTGCCGTCCGATTGGTGCTTTCCCCGGGAGGAGGAGCTGGCGGGGCTGGACGGCCTCCCGTTCCGGCTGATGCAGCAGGACTGCACTGCCGTCAAGACCCTGCTGCTGCGGCTGCGCAGGACGCTGCAGGAGGTACGAGA